>JANAVB010002000.1:9221145-9741145 GCA_029216955.1 Iris pallida | reverse complement strand
AGGGAGACTATTCTACCTACTACGGTCCGGATGACGTAGTGGGCCTAGACCTGGAGACTTTGGTCCAGCAGGGCTTAGCTCCGCCTGACGAGACCTTACCCCTTGCTTAGTTAGAGTAGGTCTTTTATACTGGACTTTGTCTCCAGCTACTTTTGAGACTGTTTTTATTATGGACTGTATTAGAGACTTGGACTGTATATATTCTTGTGTTGGACTTGACAGGTTATTATTTTATTATTGTCTTGTTGTCTTTATCTTTCAGTCTTTATTTTGTTATCTTAGAGTCGTGATTGAGTACTCACATATATATATTCATTGCTTGTCCTCCGTTCGGAGTTGACCATATTTTCGACAGGTTTTGTTATATATATAAACTGTTTAGAGTAGAAAAATCTACAGCGTTCCACGTCGATTTTTCGGTGAGGGCTGGGCGTTGTTGCGTCACATGCCCTTTTAGCGGGTACGGGTCGTGACAAAATGTGAGAGAGATATTATTAGAGAAAGGAGAGAGAGAAAGTAGTGTGAGGGGGTGGGCTGCTGTACGTGTACTAGAGGGAGGGGAAAGGAGTTATGTGATGGTGATGGGGGAGTTATGTGGTGAGAGAGAGAGAGTGTATATATATGTATATATATTTATATATAAGAGAGAGATATTTTAGATATTAATAAAGTAGAGAGAGGACGAGATATTTTCAAAATACGAAAAATAGAAAAATTATGTAGGATATTTGGGCAGTCACGAGAGAACAATATGGAGCTTGGGCTCGTGTCTGGTCGAGCCGAGTCGGGTCAAAATCGGATATGAGGCAATAATTGAATTAAAATGGGTATTTAAAATCATGGGTAAATAAGTAGCACGTGGGGGCTCAAATAAATGGGACACAAGTGTCAGGCGGGTAGTAGGCTTCATGTGGGCCATGTCTATATTTGGGGTCGACTAGGTTGGGTCGATGTCGAGTCCCAAAATTAATTAAAAATTAAATCAGGTTGTACGGTAGATAATTAATTGGCCTAAATTGACCTGAAAGTTGTGCGAAGGAAATGAAGCACAAAATGGAGTGTCTGAGTAGGACACGAAGGTCATGGGTGAAGAACGTCTCGAGTAGATCAGGCATGACAGGTTGGTTTCAAGAAAAAGACTAGTCTGGTGCTCCTAAATTAAAAGTCATGGTAACGTGCTTGTGAGAATCAAGGAAAAGTGTGGGAAATCAATTATTAATTAAATGGTCTAAATTGACCCGAACTTGCGCGAAGCAAAAAGAGTACAAAGGAACAAGTTCGAGTGGGACACGATATATCAACATGAAGATAATCTCGTCTACTATAAACTTCAAGAAGAAAGTTTCCAGAGACGGGCATCCCTGATGCTCTAGAATTTCAAGTCGCGGTAAAGAGCATTTAAGATCAAAATTAATTTAAATAGAATGAATTATCGAGAATAAATCATTTAGAAAAATTGAAAATAAATCCCAGAAATTCAGGGGGCTTACATCAGGGCTGAAGGTGCAGTCAACCTCGGCCGAGATACTGGTTCCGGGGGCACAGTCTGCTAGCGCAAACGACTGGACACGGTGGGAAGAGGCAGGTGGCCTACCGACGATGGAGTAGGTTGTCAGGTTATTCTCACTCCCTCTCCCTCTCTTGGTGTTGAGTTTGGCGATGGTGGTGGATAATGGTAGCGTGGTGTTTGGGTGGCTGTGGTTTCGTCTCGCCGGAGTGATGGCAGCATTGGTGGTGATGACGACGGTGGTGTGGGCTAGTTTGATGGTGGCGGATGGCACGGCTATGGTAGTGGAGGCGTCTATGGTCGGGCTGTGAGTCGGAGACCATTGGCCTTTGCCGAGGCATTGCAGTGAGTGGTGGCAAGAGTCTGTCGTGGCTATGGTGGTGCTCGGGAGGCATCGGCCAGGGGATGGCCGGAATGGGGAGGCAGAGAAGATGTCAGGGATGGGTCTAGGAGATGGCGGCTGTTGTATGTGTGTTTTAGGGTTATGGAATTTGTTTAGGGAAAGGACTCCAGGTGAGGGAGATGAGGGATTATATGGACGGGAGAGGTGACTTGTGTATATATATAATGCAAGTAGGTGGGGATGTAGAGATAAGGTTGGCCTTGGAGGAACTTTATCCATATTAGACATTTAAGATCAATAAATTTTAAATAATCATTTAAATATAATCTAGGATATTTTTATAAAATCTTATCATGATTTAAAGCAATCTAGTTTAATATCCATTAATTAATTAAAATTGATGCTAAATACTTGATAAAATTGAGTAATGTAAATCATACGTATATATACATCTATATCAATTGAAAGATCAACGTAATAAAATATTTTAAATATTTAATCAAATCTATCTTGATTACAATGATTAAATGTTTTCATATAATTTAAAACAAACTTAGTAAACCTTTGTCTAACAATTTAGCACATATAAAATGTAAGATAATTTAAAATACCCTTTACGATTTCAATCGTAAAATATATGATTATAAACCCATAATTAAAAGTATGCTTCCGCGAAATCTTATTTAAAATACATCCTGGCAAATCTCTTTTCTACTCAAGATATCTATACCTGAATTTAAAATAAAGATATATTTTTTAATTAGAAAGTATATATTTTTTTTAAAAATTATTACTATTATTATTATTATTATTTTAAAAAAACCGAGGAGAGGAGTTACAGTTATTGCCTATCGCACGATATGTGCGCACCGATGGCCAGTCGATACATACGTCCGAGATCTATATGAGACTCGTAACTCGTGATACACAAGTGTCAGGGCCAATGAAGCATAGAAATGCTTCATACACATGAGGTCATCTCTTAACCCTAGGTCGATATGCATAAATAAAGAAAAGAAACGAAAAGAACGACTAATATAGTCGCTTGCACCCAAGTGTGACTTAGACGCGCAGTTTAAACAAATGAATAGAAAATAAATAAGTAAACATACTGAAATAAATATGCATAATCAAAAATTATAGCAAGGTATACTTGCCTGCTGGTTGGAAGATGTTTTGACGACGTCCAGTAGATGAAATCGGTAAGTGAGAAGAAGCTACAAGAGTGAAACCTCCGCAAACGTTCCCGGATGCTGAAACAAACATCAAAAACGTTCTCGGTGTAAAAGATATACCTAGGAAATGCCTGTCCGAAAGTCAAATTCCGAAACAAGGGCAAAATCATAATTTTGGGTCAAAACGATGTCCGCCGTTGGACCCACTTTACACCGAAACGCGTGCCAGAATCTACGGTCTCTAAAGTCATCAAACTATATGACTATGGATCTGGTTAGAGGAGACGAACCCAAGGGTATGTCCAGTTTTGGATTCCGATGAGCTATGCACAAAATCGCCTGTTGGATCGGGTCGTGGGCCCGTCAATTTTGGCATTCCGATCAACCTTCTCAGAATCGAACCAAATATGACACACAGGACCAGAATTTCGATTCGGACCTATTAGCACAAGTTTCATCTATATTTGACGACTGTACACAAAGTTAGGACGAAGTTTGCAAATTGGCGATACGGGAGTATCTTGACGGATACGGACTGATTTTATCTCACACACGCGAAGAAACTGAGTTTCGTCAGTTTCCACACGTCAGCAACGTCCATACGCACCTTTCGATGCGTATAGTGCGCGATCCACGTTGCCCGGTTTGTCGGGGCGCACGCTGTATCGAGAAAAATTTCAGAATTGTATATATGTTAACACAGTTTTTCCTCCAACTTCAACATCAATTTACTTTTTACACGTTAATCGAAACGACGATCCAGAAGATACTTTGCCATCTCGATTATGTTGTCTTTTACTGTTTTCAATTAGTTTCTACAAGTTTTTAATGCACAGCAAGAAAATTGGCCGACAAGTTATCGTTTAGAATTAGTTTTAACAGTCCAGAAAATAAAAAAAATTTGCTAACTTCGGTTCGATTTTTTGAACCAATTAGATGGTCATGTAGAATTTCATCTAGAGGATCTTGTAGAGGGCCAAGTCTACTTTCCAGAAATTCTTAAGGATCGAAAATCGGTGTTACGAGTAAAAAGTTACGTCGTCGGGAAGTAGGGTACCTTGAGTGGAAAAACTGCTCCGTGGATGACGAGGGGTTGACTTTCGATGCTCCGTTCGTCGCGCACACAACTCCGTTGCTGGTGAAACGAACTCGTAGACGAAGAGGGTATGTTCTGCCGCAATTTTCGTTTTGGTAGTTTAGGATTTTGAGGTCTGTGGAGGAAGTTATATATATAACAAGTGGGGTGAAAAACCTAATACTACTACTACTAATAATAAGCCAAACGGGCACCCACGGGTTGGTGTTTATTAAACGCGCTGCTACCGCAGCTAAGGGTGGGGGGGGGGGGGCGTCCACTTAAGTGGGTGGTGCTGATTCTTTTTTTTCCTTTTTTCTTTTTCTTTTCTTTTCCTTATCCTTTTTTCTTTTTCTTTTTCTTTTTCTTTTCTTTTTCTTTTTTTATTTGTTTTTCTTTTCTTATTCTTTATAAAAATTTCTTTTATTTTCATTTTCTTTTTCATACCAAAGGTGTGAACTAAGTCCAAAGCATCTAAACAAGGTCCCTGCGGGGACTTCCTCGAGGGCAACTGTCACCCTCGTTTTTCGTTCTACGTATTTCCAGTATACGTATATAGAATCCTGACATGTATTTTTATTTTATGCCTGGCTAGCTAATTTCAGTTTAATCTTGATTAGGTTCATCATAGCATGTAATGGTTTAACTTGGTTTATTTTTGGGATGTCTTGGTTTATTTCTTGGTTCATCATGATAAACCACCACCATCCCCCTTTATAACCCACCTAACTTCTCTCTCTCCTCCACTTTCTCATAAACTTCTTCTTCCTTCTCCATTAAACCCACCACCAACCAAGAACACCGCTTAGGCAAGTGCAACTTGCTTCTACAAGAGAGCCCATTTTATTGTTCCATTAGCTTCTCCTCATGTTTCTAAGACACATTAGAACTTGTCATTTTTCATTTGAGGCTTTAAATCTTGTAGATCTAGAAATTTGTTATTTTCGGATTTGGTGGTTTTGATCTATCATACTTCCTTGTTTTCAAGTTTTGATGGTTCCATGTTGTAAGAAATTTTCTTCTACCCAATTTTGACATTTGAAAAGTTGGATTTGGACTTGTTTTGACCAAGTTATGAACTTTTGAAGCTTTGGGTTTAACCATGGAGTTCTTGCTGGTTGGAGAAGACAGTGAGCAGTGTGCAGAGCTTTTTTAGCTTACGCCACTGAACTGCGCGCGCTCTTTAGCGCAGCGTATGCAGAGTTGAGTACGCTGCCTGTTGGCAGCGTGTCTATTTCGTATGCAGACTTGACTGGGTACGCAGACTTAATTTCGTATGCAGACTTGACTGGGTACGCAGGCAGACTTGATTTCGTACGCAGACTTGACTGGGTACGCAGACTTGATTTCGTACGCAGACTTGACTGGGTACGCCGACAGACTTGATTTCGTACGCAGACTTGACTGGGTACGTAGACTTGATTTCGTATGCAGACTTGACTGGGTACGCAGGCAGACTTGATTTCGTACGCAGACTTGACTGGGTACGCAGACTTGATTTCGTACGCAGACTTGACTGGGTACGCCGACAGACTTGATTTCGTACGCAGACTTGACTGGGTACGTAGACTTGATTTCGTATGCAGACTTGACTGGGTACGCAGGCAGACTAAATTTCGTACGCAGACTTGACTGTGTACGCAGACTTGATTTCGTACGCAGACTTGACTGCGTACGCAGGCAGACTTAATTTCGTACGCAGACTTGACTGGGTACGCAGACTTGATTTCGTACGCAGACTTGACTGGGTACGCAGATTTGATTTCGTACGCAGACTTGACTGGGTACGCCGGCAGACTTGATTTCGTATGCAGACTTGACTGGGTACGCAGACTTGATTTCGTACGCAGACTTGACTGGGTACGCAGGCAGACTTGATTTCGTACGCAGACTTGACTGGGTACGCAGACTTGATTTCGTACGCAGACTTGACTGGGTACGCGTGACCTGAGCGTACGACTACCCCTTGTCCCCCCTTGGTGTTTTATGTCCCCCATGTTCCCCTTTTATGATCTTACACCCAATTCTATATCCCTATGCCTTTTGAGGTAGACTCGACATGAACCCGATATGATCTTGACATTATTTATGAATGTAATCTGAATATGGCTTAGTGATGGAATTGCATGACCAGTGACCCGTTATGGTGCACTCACATGAACACGATATGGCTTTATGACCTTACATGATAACTCTTGATAGTGACCCGCCGTGGTGCACTCTTGACATGTAATTTAACATGATAATTCTTGACGGTGGCCCGTTGTGACGCACCCTTGCCTTGATAAGTAATCTTGATAAGTAACCCGACATGATAGCCGTGATACACTGTTGCGACGGCCCACCTGACATGCTAAGTGAATTCTTGACACCGTGGGTAATTGTATTGAATATGCTTGTGTAAGCAACCAGTCTTGTCTCGCATCATGTCTAGGACATGTATCCCTGGTTACCACGGTCAGGGATTCATACCGAATCTGACTAGGTTAATGACTAGATTGATCAAGTAGAGCATATAGAGAGGTATTCCGGCTACAAGCAATCCCGTTATCTGGGCGCCTTCCTTGATGGACTTGTAGCCTGCCGACGAGTGGGGCACATTTCCAGCTCACTGCTATGTGGGGCACTACATGAAATGATTACCATGCACACCGTCGTGTGTTGCATCCAAGTCACTTAATAAGGCATGATAACTCTAAGCTTGAACCTTGCGTCTGGATAACCTGGATAGTCTGCAGGGCTTGTGGCCGTAGGCGTACCTCATTGCATCTTGCTAGTAACTAAGCTTGTGATAACCCTAGTTAGTTAAGTATCAAGCCGTACTCTTTGCTTGGCCGTGAATGATGGATGGAGTCCTATCTTGTCTAGTCTTGCCCAGATCCGGTACATGGATATCTCCGGACATGCTTGTTTATGCTTTACTTTATCGATAATTGGTTCGAGGCTAAGTTCTGTTCAGGAGAAGGGTTACAACCTCGGTCCTTATTTGGTTTACGGGTTGTAACTTGGGTACCGGAATAGTCCTTTAGTTATCTTATCGTTTATCTTCCGGTTCTCTTTAACTCATGTCTTATGATTATTTCACTTGTGACTTATGTGCTGACATGCTGGTTTTAGTTCTTAAGTGAAGCCTCCTTTGTGGCACTTGCTCTTTCTGGGGTCTGACCCAGCTGGTTTTGTATGGCCAGATTTCGGAGCAGCTACCGAGGATCTCCTAACTTTCCTGCCAGATGGTGAACACTAGAAGGAATCCTGGCAACGAGTGGGTTTTTATTTTGCTCTCCCACCCTCTTGTAAAAATATTCTTTTGAGGCGTTTAGCCGCCAAGCAAGTGTTAACTCGTTTGCAACTTTACTTACTGTCTGCCTACGGGCTGTAGCATGATTGACGAATCCTAGGGTTGATCATGTATGACTTAACTCTTGCTAGTCTTCGTATTTTGTATGACTAGCTTCATGATCATCTGAATATGTAATGTATGGGACGTCTTACTTTGTATGTCTGATGATCTACCATCTTGTTATATGTACTCGCTTGCTGGAGATTGAGACACTAGGCTTGTTATTGACCTTAGGAGACTGATGGCTTGTAGTAAACCCTCATGCATCTAGACAGCCGTGACCGTATTGCGAGGTGTGAATCACTTCAATGTACGTAGCTGGCTGTGTCTGTCCTCCGCTCTCCAGTATTCTGGTTCTGGGGCGTGACAGCAACGGCTAGGTCCTCTGCAGCGGATCCATAATATGTGTCACATAGCATTTCTTTCTTAGAAATGATGCCTGCAACGTTTTCTGTCAGGAAGGGAGCAAGTACTGGTTCTACACACTATACATAATGAGCATGGAATGAAAAGAGATGTGCTAAAATAAGAAACATGTCATATTCTATCATATGGAAAAATACATTTGTCATGGTGGTTTACATATATAGTCTTTGAAAATCTAGTTAGTACGTGATCGGTCAAAGGATATAAAATGTACCGATGTACAAGTCTACATGAATAAAATATACATACATACAAGTATACAGGTATAAATGTACTATCCGTACAAGTATACTGGATAAGACCTACGGCAAAGTTGCATGGGGTGCAATCGAGCTCGATACATATGTACTAAGTTACAGCCTGATCACGTACTTAGCTAGCAGTTTCCTCATCCCAGGGTATAATCATGTGGAAAGATACTAAGAGCAGTATAAAGCATGTGAAACATATGGAAAGTACATAGAAACATGTGAAATGTGATTTCAATTGCAAAATAGCTAAATTAACAACATTCATACGCAGTTCATTATCATGTATGGTGAGTAAAGTTTGTAGTTTGTAGTTTGTACTTGCCTCAAGCAAGGAAATGTAATGAGAATGCAGAGGAAGAAGCCTGGTGTCCTGTCACTGTCAAAAGAATATAACAGTCTCAGTTCCTATTCTATGTCCAAGACTCTAAACTGCTAACTCTAACACTAGTGGTGCGACACGACTTCTAACTAGGACTCCTAGCTAAGTGATTACCTAGTATAGTAGACCAATTTGGGTGACACTAAACCGATAACCAACACTTAGAGTCCTTAGAATTCCAACACTATGATGGTGGACAAAAACTACGACACTTAATTACCCAAAACATGAATTATCACACAAATCATAATTGATCAATAAAAATTCAGATTGTCCACTGTGTTCAAACAATTATTTAGATAGTTATAAAGCTCCAATAAATAAGAAATAAAACCCCAAAATCATCCTTGTTAGCTATAATAACTTACTATAACTTTTCTGGAGTTTCTAAACTGCTTTGGATATTTATTAAGAATCAGAATAGATAATTATCTTGAAAGTAGGTCCTGAATACCTATTTTTCTACAGTGATAAATAAGTAAATTAAATTCTAAAAATCATATTAAATTAGCTAAATTAAAACAGTATTTAATTAAGATTTTTTTTGAATTTGTACAATATTTAAAGACTATTTAAAAATTAAAATACAGCAAGATATAGTTTCTAAATAATTAATTAATTAATTAATATATTTGTCCACGTATACGAAATTGAACCGAAGTCCAAATACAGGACCCAATGCCATGAATCAAGTCCAATATAATTTAGACATGTCTTGAATGTATTTTGGCTCACTTGAGCCCACAAACTCATGCTAGGTTTGGGCTCAAAATGGTCGTATGAACAAAATACGTAAAAATACGAAATTAAAATACGCAAGTAAAATATTACATTAAAATAATATAATAATATAAAAATGTTATAAATTATACAGAGATAATAATATCTATTAATAATAATAACATATATATATTACAGTAAATACACGGTGTATATATATATATATTTTTTAAAATATTAATAATAATATAACATATATATATCACAGTAAATACACGTGTATATATATATATATATATATATATATATATATATATATATAATATATTATATATATATATATATATATATATATATATACACCGTGTATATATATATTATATATATATATATATATATATATATATATACACCGTGTATATAGATATAATATATATATAGATATATAATAGATATCTATATATATATATATATATATCTATATATTATATATATATATATATATATATATATATATATATATATATACACGGTGTATATATATATTATATACACCGTGTATATATATATTATATATATATATATATATATATATATATATATAATAATATATATATTATTATATATATATACACGGTGTATATATATATATATATATATATATATCTATATATATATATATATATATATATATATATATATATATATATATATATATATTACGCAAGTAAAATATTACATTAAAATAATATAATATAAAAAATGTATAAATTACAGAGATAATAATATATATAATAATAAAATATATATATTACAGTAAATACACAGTATATATATAATATATATATATATATTTATATATATATATATATATAATATATATATATATATATATATATATAATAGATATATATATATATAATATATGGCACATGCCCATATATATATATATTATATATATATATATATAATATATATAATATATATATAAAATATATATTATATATATATATATATATATATATATATAATAAATATATATATATATATAGATATATATAATATATATATTATTATAATATATATATATATATATATATATATATGAGCATGTGCCCTATATATATCTATTATATATATATATATATATATATATAGGGCAAAATATATATATATATATATAGGGCACATGCCCAGAGGGTTCAGCTGCGTCAGGGGCAGGATGATCCTCCGTGCCACTACTGCAAGAAGCCCGGTCACCTCTTGAGTTATGCAGGAGGAGGCTGGGTTTGTGCCTCTTTTGCTGTACTGCAGGGCGAGATACCACCTATCCTGTAGATAGAGTAGGTTTTGTACTGGACCTTATCTCCAGTTACTCTTGGGACTGTTATTATTTTTGGCTAGTATTAGAGACTTTGGACTTGGACTTGTATATTCTTTGTGTTTGGACTTGACATGTTATATTTTTATTGTCGTGTTGTCTTTATCATTCAGTATTTACTTTATCATCTTAGAGTTGTGATTGAGTACTTATATATTATCATTGCTTGTCCTCCGTTCAGAGTTGACCATATTCTCGACAGGTTTTGATATTATATAAACTGTTGTTAGAGTAGTAAACCTACAGCGTTCCACGCCGTTTTTTACGGTGAGGGCTGGACGTTGTTACGCACACGTGCCCCTAGCAGGGGGTGCGGGTCATGACACGTTAATATATATATATATATATATATATATATATATATATATATATATATATATATATATATATATATATATATATATATATAACAAAACTAGCCCAATGGGCTAATGGATCCATCCCAGAAACCTAAACCGAAGCCCAGATCCAATAGGAATATGGATCCAAACCCACTAACATAAACAAAAATCCAAAACCCAAATGATAATGGGTTTACAACCCAATAACAAACAAAACCCTAAACCAACATCCAACTCGTGTCCTGACAGTTTGGGACACAAGTTCAAGCACCCGACACAGTGTCATGTGTCCAAAACAATAACAGAGTGTCTGACATAAATCTTCCGTGTCCAAGCATACCACGATGATCTACGACACGAAACGATGCACCCATGTGAAAACGAGATACAAAAAATGAAAGAGAAGGAGTGACACGTACGTGTCCAGCGTGGAGAGGGCGGAGGTAGAGATGGGGGCTGTCAGAAAAATCACCCCGAGTTCGCCTGGACTGGCGAACTCAATGGCGGTGGTCGAGGGCTTTCTCGTTGGCTAGGGTGACGCCTAGGTTAGATATAGGGTTTGCGGCCAGGATTCGAGAGATGAAGAGGGTGATAGGGTTAGGGTTTGCAAGTGACAGTTAGGGTTTGCGAGTGAGGGAGATTTTATAGTTCGATTTTTGGGGTGGATTAGGTTAGGGTTTGCGAGTGAGGGTTAGGGTTTGCGAGTGAGGGAGATTATATAGGTTCGATTTTTAGGTGGGTTAGGTTAGGGTTTGCCTCTGCGGCCGGGGAAGGCAACAAATAGTACCCCTACGGCGGGTACGATTTGTAGGCTTTGTATTTTGCAAAATAGCCCCCCACCCCAAGGCAATGTGCAAAATTTAATTTGCACAAACAATGGAAGAATTTGCATATTCACATTTTAAGCTTTAAAACCCATTTAAAAATCATTTAAAAATACAAGAAAATTTCACATAATTATAGTAAAATATTTTAAGGCTAAAATGGTCATTTGGGCTGCAAAATTCTCCAATTTAAAATAGAAAGGAAATTCAGGGGGTTACAGCATTTTGTTCTAATTTTTTTTGACGGATTCCGTCCGAAGTGGGGGGTACTGTATATTTCTGCAAAACTATGTGGCGCACCCTGAAATATGGAAAACCAAGTAGGGGGTAAGTCAAAATTTCTAAAAAAAATTCACCACACTTATTAATCTTTTCTATTATAAAGGAGCTTCAAAACGGCTCAAGATTGAGACGTCTAAGCCGTGTAAATCATCAACCATTTTCTTTTTTAAAAAAAAATATGTAAAAGATTGTTAAAAAACGTTTAAATTTGATATATATATTCAAAATGGAAAATCGAACTCAACCAAACAAGAAAAAAAATCTCCCAACTTAACCACATAAGCTAGAAAAGATATTTGACTATAATTTCATAATATTCTTATTATACGTTATAATACGTGCAAAGCACGTGCATTTACTAGTACTAGTAAATACACGCGCATTGCACATATAATAATAATGATAATAATAATAATAATATCTAATTATAATCAAACAACTTTTCTAATGATCATGTGGTTAAAGCGGAATGTATTCTTCTTCTTGTTTGTTTGAGTTTGATTCCTCATATTGTTATATTTAACAAACTTAATTTTTTTTGCATCAGTACTAGAGTTAGTCCAGTATTGTGAAACTTCTACTCATGGTACACATTACTTACTAGGAGTTGTCCATCCCCTCAATCCCTCTAAACCAAAGCATTCTAACTTTAACTCTCTCGCTTCAAAATCACTCCAGCAATGGAACCGGACGTGAGCATGAAAATTGGATCCATGATCCACGTCCTCCTCGTGGGCGACATCATTCTCCCGCCGCTTCTCCGCACCTATACTACCTGATCGACCTCGGTTGTGCCCGAAGCCCCAACGTCCAGATCTTCCCCTCCTTCCTCCGCTGGAGCCCTTCATCGCCTCAGTCGAAGGCCTCACAGTCGTCCCCATGAATATACGTGCGAGCCAGTGACGTCGGAGCATCCGCACGCCACCATAGCCCCAGCGCCGCCAAACCGCGACTCTAGGAGACCTTCTCTACATGTTATCATTAGGACTGTCAAAAAAATTGGCAGTCCAACCTATTGGAAGGACTGCAAAAAAATTTGACAGACCTAAAGATAAAATATTGTCAAATTACATAATGGACTGTAAATTTTTTTGACAGTCATAAATGAACAACATATGTTCTTTACTACAGTCAAAAAATTTAACAGTCTGATATATTGGTAGGACTGTAAAAAATTATGACAATCCTAAAGAAAATAAGTGGATAGCTCTTAGTAAATAAAGTTGTAAATAAAATAGACAAATTATAAGAGCATATCATTCTTTACTCAGGGCTAGTCCAATTTTTTTGGTTTATTTACAAGTTCGCCACTAGAAAAATTACTCAGGGGTAGTCCAAATGTTGGTATATAAGTCACTTTTTTCCCTTCTTCCTCACTTCTCTCTCCCAAAATCCTAAAGTTTTTTTTTCTTTCTAATTTTCTCTTTGAAGTTATGGTTTCCTCACTTCTCTCTCCCAACCGGACCATCTTTTTTTTAATGGATCTCTCTTAATGCTTGGAATATGATCATCTTGTTTGGCATGTTGATGCATCTGTGGGGAAAGAGTTTATTATGGCATGCTCTTCTTCTTCTTCTTCTCACATCATGATCCCTTTGGTGAATAGGAAACCCAACCAACCTCAGTTACTTAATCATCTAAAATAGCTAAGCTTTAAATTGATGGGCCATACTCTCTAATGTCTCCATCTAGAACAAAGACTTTTCACTACTGTGTTCCATATGTAAACTATCAAAACTTGCTGTGACAACAAATTTCTTTCAGAATTGTCAAAACTTTTGACAGTCCTAATCATTGTCAGGACTATCAAAAATTTTGACAGTCCTGAAAGGAACTTGCTGTTACAGCAAGTTCCTTTCAGGACTTAAAAAAAAATTACAGTTGCAGTCCTAACCATTTTCATGGCTGTCAAAAACTTTGACAGTCCTGGAAATGGTTGTTAGGAATATGATGCGCAACAATAACACAACATAACATTAGATTGATAATAACACAAATAAAAATCTAATAACATCATCACATGTCAAATAAAATATCATGTTATATTACAAATTCCAAAGTTACACACAATATCACACAACGTATCATATTACAAATTCCAATGTTTTTAATTGTCATGATGACTCTTATAACGTCATTCTCTATCTTCGAGAAATGTAAAATCAGTGGTATTATTGATGTTCTGCAACTGATCAGCAACTTCAACATAGTTCTCGGTCTTGCAACTAATGAGACTCTTTCCCAACTGTTTGTCTTTGTTAGCTTGTATGAGAAACACATAACAAACTCATCAGTGTTAATAAATAAATGTATATCATGTAATTTAACAATTTAGTCCTCACCATCCTCAGCAGAAAAATATATCCTAGATATTAAATAAATCTATCCTGAATATTAAATAAAGAAATATTTAAAGTACATTAACAGAGAGTTAAAATTAACAAACATAGAGACTGTACAAATTTTCTACATGCCTGGAATGGACTGAAAATACACTGGACTGTAGAAAATTTATATAGTCCTATAGGTTGTCAGGAATGTACAAATTTTCTACAATCCTGGAATGGACTGAAAATATACAGGACTGTAAAAAATTTTTATAGTTCTGTAAACGTACAAGACTGTAGAAATTTTCTACAGACCTGAATGGACTGGTAGAACACTAGACAGTAGAAAATTTCTACAGTCGTGATAATATACAGGACTGTAGAAATTTTCTACAGTTCTCTGTGCTTCAATTTCCGTGTCTGTGCTAAAAAATACCTAAAGAATTGAAAAATAATAATGTAAAAATGAACAAATTGAGGGAGAAGAGTGGGAACAAGAGTTGTACCTTGAGTGTGAAGAATCTTTAGGTGCCATCTTCGAAATTGGGAAGAAATCTAGGGTTTCGGTGAAGATGGAGGTGGTGGAGAAGAAGAAGTGAGGGGTTTGAAGATAGAGAGGACGAGAGAGAGTGAAAATTAGAAATTATTGAGTTTGAGTGGGTTTAGGAGGGATTGGGGTGGGGTGGGCAGCCCTTAGTAAAAGTGGGTTGTCCTGAATAATTTTTTTTCTCTAAACTGGGCTACCCCAATCCTAGACTAGCCCGGAGTGAAGAATGATGTGCCCCTATAATTTGCCATAAAAAATAGACACTTCCAATAATAACTTTAGTAATGCCTTTATAAATATTCTTTTAGTTTGAGTGTTTGTCGATTACAAAGAAGAGGACCAACGGAGGCTTCCTCATCCACGTTTATGTACCCTCCACAATAGAGTCCATTTTTGTTCACCCACCAAAATTAGGGGTGCAACTCGAAAGCTCTAAACCCGAGCCCGATCGGGTAAACCCGTTAATGGGCTGGCTTAGGGTTGAAGATACTCGAATTCGGGCTCGGGTTCATGTGTCGGGTTAGCCAAAGAACCTCGACTTATATATATATATATATATATATATATATATATATTTATATATATATATATATATATATATATATATATATATATATATATATATTAGAGTGGATAGGGTTCCCAACATATGTGAAGAATACCCCGGAGTGCGATGAGCGCCATCCGTGTGTCGGAGAAGCTCGGGGAGTGCATGGATCCTATTTTGGAACATATATGGTAAGGAAATATATGATTGGATTTTCATATTTATTTTGATCATATATTTATGATTGGATCCTTCATATAGTAGCTTTCCGTATAATTGAGCTTCCAATTATGGCAAGCCAATTATAATTGAATTTTCATTAAATATATGATTTATGCATATTGGAAGTTTCCATATATATTGGTCTTCTATGTATAGATTACCAAGGGCTTATAAAAGGGTGATACATGCTAGTTGAAAATCATCTCAAAAACAAAGATCTTTTACAATCTTTGAGAGATAGAGAGAGAGAGAGAGAGAGAGAGAGAGAGATGATTGAGGACTATTGTGAAGGAGAGATAGCTTCGATTAATTTTTCGACATCTCTTGTTCTTCGGAGTGTGCAATTAAATTTTATTCTTTTGAGCGAGTTGTGGTGATCTGTGTTGGATCGAGAGGAGCTTGTAGAGGGTGTATTCTCTTTATTCCAATAATGGTGGTTCTTCAGGGTTGGACTCCGATCGTCCCGTTATTTTTTTCTGCAAGGGTTTTCCACGTCAAAAATCTTTGTGTCTGCGATTGTGTTTGACATTTTTGGTTTGTGTACTTTTGTACGGTTCTCTCGCAGGACTTTCTGGTTTGGGGAACGGTTTCCGCACTTCGTTTCCAACAGAGTGGTATCAGAGCTTTGGGTTCAAAGAAGTGTCAGGAGTTGACAGTCAAACTAAAAAGCAAAGATGGATGCGAAGTCGGTGCGCATGGTGAACCTGAACGGTACCAACTACCATTATTGGCGAAGCAAGATGAATGATTTGATATTCATCAAGAAGCTGCATCTTCCAGTATTTGCGTCCAAGAAGCTCAGTGACAAATCTGATGAGGACTGAAATTTCGAGCATATACAGGTGCGTGGGTACATGCGGCAGTTCATTGATGAGAACGTGTACAACCACGTTGCCAATGCTGAGCATGCGAAGACATTGTAGGAGAAGCTGGAATCTTTGTACGCAAAAAAAAATCGGATAAACAAACTGTTCCTGATCCGGATGATGATGGGTCTGCGGTACAAAGATGGTACATCCATTACGGATCACTTGAGTGAGTTCCAGGGCATGGTGGACCAGCTATCCTCGATGGGAGTCAAGTTCGACGACGAGGTTCAAGAATTTTGGTTGCTATGTACATTGCCAGACTCGTGGGAGACCGTACGAGTATCTATGATCGCTTCTGCTCCGGAAGGCGTAGTCAGTCTGGAGTTTTCCAAGAGAGGGGTGCTGAATGAAGAGATGCGAAGACGTTCTCAGGGAACTTCATCCATATTCTACAACTCAGAGGCACTAGTTTTAGAGAGCAGCAAAAGGGGCAAAAGCAGGGGTCCAGGTGATGGCAGAGACAATAGCAGGGGCAAGTCCAAGGGTCGGTAAGTGTTACCATTATGGTAAGAAAGGCCACATCAAGCGAAATTGTTTCGCTTGGAAGAGAGAGAAGAAGGACAACAAGGGAAAGCAAAGTGAGAATACTATAATGACGACGTCAGCACATAGAGGCAATGTGATCGTAGTAGGTGACGAGGTTGTCATGAACCTCTCCTGCGATTACAATTCTTGGCTGGTGGACTCAGGTGCTTCAGCGCACGTATCTCACAACAGGGCACTATTTGCCACTTACACAACTGACGACTGTGAAGTATTGAAGATGGGTAACGAAGATGTGTCGAAGGCGGTTGCCATTGGAGATGTACATTTGAGGACGAAGACGGGTGCAATTCTTGTTCTCAAAGATGTCCGTCATGTCCCTGATATCCGTTTTAACCTGGTGTCGGTTGGAAGGTTGGATGACGAGGGCTTCTTCAATCTCTTCGGGAACGGTCAGTGGAAGCTTTCCAGAGGTTCGATGGTGATTGCCAGAGGAAGCAAGAAGTCCGGACTCTACTATATGAGGGAAGAACGTAGGGGGCACAGGAGGTGAATGCAGTCAGTGATGCATCTATCGAGTTGTGGCACAGGCGGCTCGGCCATATCAGCGAGAATGGAATAAGCTACTTGCTGAACAGGAAGGTGATTCCAGGACTGAAGTCTGCAAAACTGGAGAGATGCACGCACTGTTTGGCAGGAAAGCAAAATAGGGTGTCTTTTCAAAGTCACTCAAGTTCGAGGAAGCCGACATTGCTCGAGTTTATTCACTCGGATGTATGCGGCCCTATGAAGGTAAAATCTATTAGTGGTGCTTCTTATTTTGTGACGTTTATTGATGATTGTTCCAGGAAGGTTTGGATTTATGTCTTAAAGACTAAGGATCAGGTGTTGTCCACTTTCAAAGAGTTTCAGGCCTCTGTTGAAAGATATACGGGCAAGAAACTGCTATGTGTTCGGTCCGACAATGGCGGCGAGTACATTGGTCTCTTTGATGCTTATTGCAGAGAGCAAGGTATACGACACCAGAAGACTCCACCAAAGACACCGCAGCTCAACGGTGTAGCGGAGCGCATGAACAGGACACTGATGAAGAGGGTACGATGTTTGCTATCAGAAGCAAACTTTTCGGGTAGCTATTGGGGTGAGGCACTTTACCCAGCTGCTTATGTTATTAATTTATCTCCTAGTGCTCCTTTGTAGGGTGATGTACCTGATAAAGTATGGTACGACAAAGAGCTATCATACAATCACCTACGAGTGTTTGGTTGTAAGACCTTCATGCATATACCGAAGGACGAGAGATCCAAACTTAAGCCGAAGACGAGATGATACGTCTTTGTCGGCTACGGTCGGGATGAGTTTGGCTATAGACTCTATGAGCCCGTAGGAAGAAAGCTCTACAAAAGCAGGGATGTGGTATTCGTCGATGATCAGACCATGACCAACACTCAGGATTCCGAGACGCCTTCTGAGGCTGAAGAATTGCCTGAATTAGAGTCATTTTGCTTCGAGCAGTTTTCAGATGACATCACAGAGGATCCAGTTATGGGGGAGCCTGTATATGGAGTTGCTCCCAACCTTGATCATCAGTCTACTGATGTTGGTCAAGGTAACCCTCAGGAGAATGAGCATATCGAAGAGGTAGTTCCTGAAGGGGAGAAGGCTATTGATATACAGCCAACACCAGTGGTTCCGTTAAGGAGGAGCGACAGAGAACGTCGACCATCTACGAGATACTCACCAGATTAGTATGTGTTATTGACTGACGGGGGAGAGCTCGAATGTTTCGCAGAGGCTATGGACGACGAACATAGGCAGGAGTGGATGGAGGCTATGCAGGAGGATATGTGTTCCTTACATGCTAACTCTATTTATGATCTAGTGTGGCTGCCAAAGGGCAAGAAGGGTTTGAGAAATCAATGGTATTCAAAGTGAAGCAGACAGATGATGCTACTCGCCCTAGATACAAAGAAAGGATGGTAGTTAAAGGCTACGGTCAGCGGAAGGACGCAGATTATGTAACTCCTCTTCCCGAAATTTTGTGATATATTTTTTCTTTTTTATTGATTAGTTTACATTTAATTTTTCTATGAACATAAGAGTTGTGACTAAGCCCACAGGTGATTTATGAACATCTTGTGGTCGCATGATCTCTAGATAGGGTTTATAAGCATGCTATAGCTATAATATATTTTCCTATAATTTTAAGACATTTTTAGATATTTATTTATTAAAGATATATTTATTTTATTGACTTTCGTGAATTACTATAAGGTCATTTGGGACTACTTTGAGACAAGTTATTTTTATTTAGGTTCTAGGAGGTTAGAAATATTTTCTAGAATTTTCTAGATTTTTTTTTGGATTTTTTTAGAACTTTTGGGAATTTTTATATAATTAAAACCTATAGAAATTATATTTTATAGGCTTTGGAAATTTACTGTGAGGTCACATGATGATATTTTGTGTTAAAATATTTTATTTAGATTCTAGACATTTAAAAATATTTTTAGAATTTTCTAAAATTTTCTGGATTTTTCTGCAATTTATTTTGATTTATTTGGACTTAAAATGATTTTTAAATAATTTTTTGAATTAAAATAATTAATTACCCAAAAATTAACCCGGGGGGGGCCCACCTGTCGGCGCCCGGGCTGAATCGCCTCTCTCTCTCTCCTATATATATATTATTATATTCGAAACCCTAATTAAATTTCAGCCGTCTTTTTGAGAGAGAGTTCTAGTAGAGATCTCGACTTCCCGAGACGATTGCCGCTAACTCCGACGTGATTTTAGCATGCCTTTTTTTTATTGGATTCGTCTCGAGGTAAACTTTATGAATATATAATTTATTTTCATATATATTATTCCTAAATTTCTGAAAAATTCGTATAGTGTCGGTTGTCTGAAACTTGACACGTTTCGGTGTTTTCGAGATTACGGGAGAACCAGAAATCGAAATCATGAACAGTTTTAAGTTTCGAAAAGCTAACACAGAGCTCTACGACATATATTTTTTTCAAAAATTAATCCGTTCATCTAGTATTTTCGATATTCTGTTGAACTCAGAATTGATCGGTTGATCACCGTTTTGGTCACGATTAGCCATAACGACAATATCTTTTGACCAAAGCATGATTTTGTGGCACGGTTGATTCCAGTGCACTTGTGGCACTGAAATCTACCAAGGTGCACTTTCAAAATCTAGAGTTCATAATGTTTGACTAAATAGGCAACGACACGTCTCGATTTGCGTGCCATGGTTTCCAAAATTGGGAAACACGACTTTGATGGCCAAACTTGCATGTTTAGATTATATTCAGATTATTATTAGGTTAAATTAGGTTTTTAAGTGAATTATTCCAGAATTAATTATTATTAGATTAGTAACCCAACTAGTCACTATTTCATGAATTTAGAACTAGAACATTAGAATTGATTTATAGTTTTCGTGCACGGTTCATGGTGTGATATGTGTTATAGGTTGACAGCTCCTAGATCGGCATCCTCTCATCCTCGACTTGTGACTACGGTTTGTGCAAGGACCTCAGGCAAGATATCTTGCCTCCCTCTACAGTTTAATTCCATGTTTATAGTTTTCATGTTATTATTGTATTATCATTAGATACTCTATTTGTTATAGATTTTATATGATTTATTAGCTCTCTAGTTGACTTGATTTATCTAGTTTCTAAATACCGTGTTCACCAGTTTATGGTTTTACTTGACTTGACAGTGTAGTTATACCGGACTTGACTGTGTCTTGACTGAGTCATACATTGTCTCACCAGTACCTTGCTTGAGTCGTGTCATAGAACGAGTACGTGTAATTGAACTGCTAAATCCTTGTTATTGTTTCCTTGGCACCAGAGAGTCCACTCGGGACGAGGGTGTTTGCCTTGATCTGTTTACATCCGTGCGTCCACACTCGGGACGAGGATGTCGATTATTTGCACCAGAGAGTCCACACTCGGGACGAGGTTGTTGACTTGACTTGTACCAGAGAGTCCACTCGGAACGAGGGTGTTTACATCAGAGAGTCGACACTCAGGACGAGGATGTTATACTTGCACCAGAGAGTCCACACTCGGGACGAGGGTGCCTTGCCGTGAACTAACCAGAGAGTCCACACTCGGGACGAGGGTTAGTGATTAGTTCAAACCTGCGAGTCCACTCGGAACGAGGGTTTGGTATTCCATTGATCTCGTGTTCGCTTGTTCATTCAGTAGTTCAGTTACGTATAGTTGTTCTTGTATTCCAGTTCATAGTCACCAGTCAGTAGCCACTTGTCGTTAGTCACTTGTTAGCAGTTTGGTCGTATTCTCTTGCCATGTTAAGTGTCGTTCCTTGTTATATCCTGTTTATATATTATCATGCATGATTAAACTGCTAGATAAGTATGTTTATATGTATCTTGCTATGTCCTTTGAGGACCTGATGATCTCTTCAGGTTTAGCGATTGCATGGAGTTAGTGGCAGAGCGGGATGGTAGATGATTGTGATACATGTCTCAGGTATTTGTTAGTGATATTACATTGTTATCCTTTCATGCTTTTCATTCCTTATCATGAGATATTCTGCTTATTGATTCAGTTTAGAGACTCTTGTTATATTCTTTGGAGTCTTATCGGACATATATGCTAGTGGGCTGCATCCACGACCCATAGTATTCATTCATGTTTCGCACACTTATTGTGGATTTGAGATATAGATTAAATTGTCATGATTTGGCAGTATACCCTAGCCTTGACAGCGTTTACGTATTCGAGTCGGGCTGGAGTCCGCTTGATGCGTAGCTGGCTTGCTCACGTGCTTGCATCCGAAAAGCGGGTGCGGGTCGTGACAGATTATGATGAGATCTTTTTGCCAGTCGTCAAACATTTGTCTATTCAGATGGTGCTAACATTGGCAGCCAGTTTTGACTTGGAGGTCGAGCATATGGACGTGAATAGAACATTCCTCCACGGTGATCTTGATGAGGAGTTATACATGGAGCAGCCAGAGGGATTCTATGAGAAGGGCAAGTCACACTTGGTCTGCCGGTTGAGGAAGAGCTTGTATGGTCTAAAGCAGGCTCCGAGGCAGTGGTACAAGAAGTTCGAGTCGTTTATGGGGGAGCATGGTTATGCACGGACAACGTCATATCACTGTGTATTCGTCAGGTATTTTGTCGAGGATGATTTTATCATTTTACTGCTCTATGTTGATGATATGCTACTTGTGGGTCGAAATGCCACTAGGATAGCGAAGTTGAAACGCCAATTGGGCGCAGCCTTCTCTATGAAGGATTTGGGCGCAACGAAGACCATCCTTGGGATGGAGATCAGTTGAGAGAAAGAGTCCAAGCTGTTATACTTGTCCCAAAAGAAGTACATTTATCGGGTACTTTAACGTTTCGAGATGGACGGGTCGAAGAAAGTGAGTAACCCCCTTGCAGCTCACTTTAAGTTCACTGAGGAGCAGTGTCCATCTACCGAGGACGAGAAAGAAGATATGAAGCGGGTTCCATATGCTTCAGCTGTGGGGAGTCTCATGTATGCTATGGTGTGTACGAGGCCAGATATCGCCCACGTAGTTGGCACAGTTAGTATGTATCTTTCTAATCCTGGAAGGGTACATTGGAGTGCGGTCAAGTGAATTATATGGTATCTTCAGGGCACTGCCGATTGGAGACTTTTCTTTGGTGGTGACGAGCCGAAATTGGTCGGGTATACTGACGCTGATATGGCTGAGATGTAGACACGAGGCGATCGACTTCGGGCTATGTGATGATGTTTGCTGGAAGAGCGGTATCATGACAGTCGCGGTTGCAGAAGTGTGTTGCATTATCGACGACAGAGGCAGAGTACTTAGCGACGACGGAGGCTTACAAGGAGTTGCTGTGGATGAAAAAGTTGCTGCAAGAAGTGGGGCTAAAGCAAGAGCAGTATACTTTGCTTTGCGATAGCCAGAGTGCCATTCACCTTGTGAAGAACTAGACATTTCATATTCGGTCTAAGCACATTGAGACTTGGTATCATTGGATACGGTATGTGGTTGAGAAGAAGGACGCGACGCTTGAGATGGTCCATACTGATGACAATGGAGCGAACATGCTCACGAAGGTTCTACCAAGGGGGAAATTTGAGTACTGCAGGCGGATTGTCGGGATGACGAGTTCCTCCACCTAGTTATGAATGAGGAGATTTGTTGGAGTGGGTGGGATTCCCAACCTATGTGGAGAATATCCCGGAGTGCGACGAGCGTCATCCCTGTGTCGGAGAAGCTCGGGGAGTGCATGGATCCTATTTTGGAACATATATGGTAAGGAAATATATGATTGGATTTTCATATTTACTTTGATCATATATTTATGATTGGATCCTTCATATAGTAACTTTCCATATAATTGGGCTTCCAATTATGGCAAGCCAATTATGATTGGATTTCCATTAAATATATGATTGATGTATATTGAAAGTTTCCATATATATTGACCTTCCATGTATAGATTACCAAGGGCTTATAAAAAGGTGATGCATGCTGGTTGAAAATCATCTAAAAAATAAGAGTGTTTTACAATCTTTGAGAGAGAGAGAGAGAGAGAGAGAATTGAGGACTATTGTTAAGGAGAGATAGCTTCGAATAATTTTTCAACATCTCTTGTTCTTCGGAGTCCGCAATTAAATTTTTTTCTTTCAAGTGAGTTGTGGTGATCCGTGTTGGATCGGGAGGAGCTTGTAGAGGGTGTATTCACTTTAATCCATTAGTGGAGGTTCTTCAGGGTTGGACTCCGATCGTCCCGTAGTTTTTTCCCGTAAGGGTTTTCCACGTCAAAAATCTTTGTGTATACGATTGTGTTTGGCATTTTTGGTTTGTGTGCTTTTGCTCGGTTCTCTCGCAGGACTTTCTGGTTTGGGGGAACGGTTTTCGTGCTTCGTTCCCAAGATTCGAACTCCTGACCACTCGAGCCGCGTGTCTCACCACTACATATATATATATATATATATATATATATATATATATATATATAGCCTCGTTTTGGCAGACGTGTATCCCCAAGAAGTGGTCTTTCCTCATCTGGAGAGCCCTTCGCAACATCCTCCCCACAGACGACAAGCTCAACGCAAACGGGTTCAGCCTTGCCTCTGCGTGCACCTGCTCTGATCGCCAATCGAAAACAGTCAACCACATCCTAAGTTAAGGGGACCTACCGGTCAAGGTCTGGAGAGCTCTTTCCCGGCGCTGCAGATTACCTCATGGAGGCGACAACTTTCACCATCTCATGGACACCTGGGCATCAGCGTCCCATGGCCACAAGATTATAGCGGCGGCCGCCACGTGGGTTATCTAAAAAAATCGAAACAAGGCAAGATACGAAGGTCATCAGTACAGTGCGGACCAACTTATTTGGGAGACCATTCGTCAATGCCACAAACGGAGACCCCTCTGTAGGCATGGTCAAGAGGCTTTCTGGAACTCTCTCCTTTCATCGGCTTAGCCGTTTTGTTTCTGTTTCCCTCTTCTTTTGTCAGTATACGTGTATAGGCTTCGGCATTTTGCGCCTTATGGTATACTTGTAAAGGATCGGCCTTTTCGGCCTTATCGAATAAAACGGTAGATTCTCAAATATATATATATATATATATATATATATATATATATATATATATATATATATATATATATATTTGATACTTCTTAAATAAAAAAAATTAAATTCTAAAACTCCTTATCCTAAATCTTATTTCAGTTTGTATTTTATAATGATCAATGTTTAATTGCTATTTGATTATGTGTTTAATATTACTTTTGTTTAAAATTACTTCAATTATTATATTAGAGCCCCATAAGCTCGATACACCCGACTTCGAGCCCAGTCCGATCCTCCGGACTTGTCTTGGACTTCATATGTTGAATCCGAGGTCGGGACTTGGTCTCGGGCTAGACTTATGATTCATCGGGTTGGGCTCGGTTGACCTCAAACCTGACCCAACCCGTCCGAGTTGTACCCTTAACCAAAACTAGGTAGGATGTTCACCTCCCACTTAAAAAATGACACGTGGCACAAAACCACTTTGGTGGGTGAACAAAATGTGTGAGATAAAAATGTCATATGTCATTTGTTTAGTAGAAGATGAACATCTCATCTAGTTTTGGTGGGTGAACAAAAATGAACTCCTCCACAATAGGCTATTTTATCCGTACTTAGACAAATCGATAATTGAAACCCCTCCCTAAAAGGTTGGCCAACTGTTTTGATTATCAAACCCCACCTTTTATTCCTACATTTGAAACAAACTTCTAAGAACATCATTACTAGTTGAGACTCTCCGACGAAATTCTGGGCCCAAAATTTCAAAAAAATAAATAAATGTAGAATGAATTGAATTTGTATGAGAATAGTAGAAAATGATAAAGTGGTCTCCGCTCCCAAAGATTGTGTGGTTAAACATCAATGTTGGAAAAAAAAATATATAAAATCTAGAATCTAGAAAGTTGGGCTCCAAATCGGGACTTACTATCTACAAAATGAATTCCTACAATGTAGAATCTAGAAATTGGGAGGCCCAACATTTAGCACCTATGGGTGGAAAGGGAACAAAATTGTAGAAATTGGGACTAGGAATGGAACTTACTATTCTACAAATAAGCTTCAAAATTCTGAATGTACTATTATATATAAATTATATTATAATTAATTTATGTAAAAGTCATTGAGAATAAAATACTTTAATCTTCTCTATTAATTAATATATATTACATATACATTATACTATAATATATATAAAATTTTGGATATCCGAATCCGATATCCGAATTCGATATCCAAAATTTGCAATTTAAAATCGAATATTAACGGATTCAAATACCTTAATATCCGAATTTGTATCCGAAAATGGATAATATCCGAAAAATATTTGGATATCCGAATCCGATATTTCGAAAAATATCAGAAAGTTCAGATATGGAATCGGATCGGATTCGAATTTTCGACTATCCATTGACAGGTCTACATCAGCTTATCACAGGGGACGAGAAACGAGAAATCATTCAGTGGGACAGACTCACCACGTGAACCATTGCCAATTATCACTAAAACATGATTATAAAAAATAATGAAATATTATCATGTTATTATATCATTGGACGAGTTCAGCCCACGTGTGGGTCCGTCCCACTGGATAATTTTTTCCAATTATAGCAAGTTCTAGTGGCACGTTCTTGTTCAAAGTTGGGGCAACCAAAGGTTACGGTCAGTCTGGCATTCTAAAAAAAAACATCTCGAGATTGTTGGGTTTTTGGTTTTTTCCTTTAGAAAGCTTTAGTCCCACATCGGAAAAAACAAATGGTTTGTATCTCTATATATTAGCTTGGCTATTATTGGAGATGCACATGTGGTGTGGAGGTGCACATGGGTTTGCCATGTGGGGTTATTTTCTAAATGGAAAAGGGCTAAAATCAACAATAAAGCATTCATGCTTTTTGCTCTTGGGAAATTTATTTTCATAGGAGCTAAGCCCCGTTGGGGCTTAGCGACTCGGACTCGGACTCGGACTCGGACTCGGGCTCGGACTCGGGCTCAAGGGCTCATGAGGCGTAATGTGGCGTTTTGTTGGCGCACTTTGCACTTAGCACGTCACGAGCCCAGTTATGCAGCCCAGTACGCACAGTGTACGCAGCGTGCGTAGAGTGCGCAGTGTGCGCAGCATACGCAGTGTGCGTAGAGTGCATAGTGTGCGTAGGGTGCGTAAAGGGGCTGTGTGCGTAAAGTATAAATTACGCTGGTGGCACAACTTCCAGCAGAACGTGTCCTTGCATGTTCTGAGCGGTTGCTCCATGTTCGGGGTGGTTACTACCACGTCCCTAACATTGTGCTAACCGGACAGTTGTTGCAGAGGCTTATATAAGGCCACCTCCTCCTCTCTCATAGGACACAGAACTAATGCATAGGAAGTAGACAGAAAGTTTACAAGTGCTTAGAGGCTGTGAGAGAGAAGAGAGGAATTGTACCAGCGTTACGTTTTGCACAGGAGTTCAAGTTCATCCGAGGAGTCATAAGAGCAGAGTGTTCCAAGTTCTCTGACGAACTTGCTGGTTCCTGGAAGCTATTCGTGTGGGGCGAATAAAGCTTTGAGCAACGGTGATCATTCACCCCAGCAGGAGTTATTTCATTTTCGCCTGTCACTTTCTTTGTTGGTTCTATCAGGATTCTATTAACGCACCTTCGGTGAAGTATTTGCGTTGATATTATCAGAATTCTGTTTGTGCACCTTCTGTGAAGGGTAGCACTTGTGGGATTTTATTATGTACCTTCTGTGAAGTGTTACGTTCTGTGCACCTTCTGTGAAGTGTAGCACTAATTGAAGTTTCCATTACGTACCTTCTGTGAAGTGTTACGTAATAACGATTGTTTGTACAATTGTTACGATATTTTAGTTTTCCATCGAAAAAATTGTGCCCCGGCAATAACAATCTCAAAGCTTTATTATTACGATGGAAAACGTTAATATTTCTCTCTTCAATTCTGACTTTTGCAAGTTAGAAAAGTTTGATGGAGAACATTACCAAGTCTGGAAGAGGAAGGTATATCTAACCCTTCAACTCAAAGACTTAGATCACGTGCTTTTGTAGGAAGAACCTACTGTTCCAGATGTTGGGTCTGCTGCCGTGATTACCGCGGCTACTAAACTGCAAGCAAAATGGAGAAGGGAAAATAGTATTTGCAGGCTGCTAATCCTGAATGCTATGGAAGATTCCCTTGCAGAATCAAATTCTAAGAAGAATATCGCTAGAGACATATGGGAGTCTCTAGAAAAACTCTACGAAGAAGACAAGAACCGCAGTAAAATCTTTGTGGTTGAAAAATATCACAAGTGGTTCTTTGAGGACGAAAAGTCTATGCTGCCGCAGGTGAAGGAGTTCCTGAAACTACGACAGAAGTTGGAAGACGAGGCAATGCCCCTCCCCGACAAGTTTGTTGTTGGAGGGATTATCTCAAAGCTCCCCGTTGGGTGGAGCAAGTTCTATGCAAACATGCATAGGAAGAAACTGGAGATCACCCTTGAAGATCTCCTGCAGGAAATCTATGTTGAGGACCAGATGCGGGCTCAACTGAAGGTGGACGCACTGTCCAAGCAATTGGCTAATGCCAATATGGTTCGTACCAGGGAACCAAGGGGAAAGCAGGCGGCTTCCCACAGCAAGAAGAAGGACCCTGACAATCTAAAAGTCAAGGGAACTTCTATCAAGAAGAAGAAGCCAGAGTCTCAAATGTCTTGCTTCAAGTGTGGCAAGAAAGGCCACTTTAAGAATGAGTGCAAAGCAAAAACCAAGCAATCGGAGCAAGTAGAACCTAGTAAGGTATCTATGATCACTGATGTTGTTGCTATGATTGCGCAGGTTGATGCGGTAGGAACTTATGCTGACTGGTGGGTAGACACTGGAGCCACCTGCCATGTTTGCTCCAGTAAGGAGTGGTTCACCACCTACACCCCTACATCTGATGTGGTTATGGTGGCGAACCAGGCACAAGCTGAAGTGCTAGGGATCGGGACGGTGGTGTTGAAGCTGACTTCGGGGAAGTCTCTGACGCTTCAAGGCGTGAAGTACGTACCTGCTATCGCCAAGAACCTGATCTCAGGAGGCCTACTCTGCAACGCAGGCCTCAGGATGGACATCAATGCTGGCCAGATGGTGATGTCTATCAAGGGAACATATTTCGGGAAAGCTTTTTATACCGAAGGAATGTTCAAGATTCAGCTTGTAAATCAGTTCAATGTTGTTAATACAATCACTCATTCTGCTTATACTTATGAGTTCTGGCATAATAGGCTAGGACATGTTCATTCTAAACGAATTAACAGAATGTCTAGTCTAGGGCTTATCTCCAAGTGTGGGGGTAAGGTAGAGAAATGTGAAGTTTGTGCTCAAACTAAGATCACAAGGAAACCCTTTCCTAGGGTTAATCGAAGTACAGATCTTCTGGAGTTAGTACACTCAGATATCTGTGACTTCAAACAGTTCTCTACAAAGGCCGGGATGAAGTATTTTATAACCTTCATCGATGACTTCTCAAAGTATGCGTTCGTCTATTTGCTGAAGGCTAAAGACGAAGCATTCGAGAAGTTCAAGGAGTTCAGAGCCGAGGCTGAGCGGCAGACTGGACAACGACTCAAAAGAATAAGAAGTGATCGAGGTGGGGAGTACAGGTCTCATGAATTCGCATCGTTCTGCAAAGAATATGGAATTGTCAATGAGACTACGGCTCCGTACTCTCCTCAATCAAACGGAGTAGCAGAGAGGAAGAACAGAACGTTAACAGAAATGATAAACTCAATGTTGTTGACTGCTGGCCTTCCTAAGTGCTACTGGGGTGAAGCTGCATTGACGGCCACTTTTATTCTAAATAGAGTGCCTCATGCAACTTCAGACGTTACTCCTCATGAACTCTGGTTCAAGGTCAGACCTAACTTGAATGTCATTCGAGTGTGGGGGTGTCTGACATATGTCAAGCTTCCAGATCTGAAGATTCAGAAGCTTGGGACAAGGACTACAAAGACAATCTTCTTGGGGTATGCCGAGAAGAGTGATGCTCGGAGATTTCTTGATATTGAGTCAAATCATATCATTGAATCTCGCGACGCAGAATATTTTGAAGACAAATTTGCTAGGCACAAGAATATTGTTCTTGCGGATGTACCGGAGAACAATGAGGGTGCGCAGCAAACTGAAGTCTTCAATGAAGATGTGGTCCAAGAAGATGTTGTTGAAACAACGGTTGAACCAGAACTAGCTGAGCCGTCAGCTAAGCGTGTGAGGAGGCCGAAGGACTTCGGAAGTGACTTTGTCACCTATCATGTGGAAGCAGATCCTCTTACCTATGATGAGGCGATGAAGACCAGAGACGCGATTTTCTGGAAGGAGGCGATTGACAATGAAATTGATTCCATCACCTCAAATAACACTTGGGTGTTGGTTGATCTTCCTGGAGGAGCAAAACCCATCGGATGCAAATGGATCTTCAAAAAGAAGATGAAAGCAGACGGAACTATTGACAAGTTCAAGGCTAGGTTGGTAGCCAAGGGGTTTTCCCAGAAGCAGGGAATTGACTATTTTGACACGTATGCTCCAGTAGCCCGGATGACCACCATCAGAATGTTGATTACTCTCGCAGCAATACATAAGATGGTGATACATCAGATGGATGTGAATACGGCTTTCCTAAATGGCGAGCTGACCGAAGAGATTTACATGCAACAGCCAGAGGGATTTGTCATCAGGGGTCTTGAAGACAAAGTCTGCAAGTTGGTGAAATCCTTGTACGGTCTTAAACAGGCTCCCAAGATGTGGCATGAGAAATTTGACAAAGTTATAAGGTCAAATGGCTACATGGTCAGCGATACGGACAAGTGTGTTTACACGAAGTTCGCTGATGAAGAGGTGTGATCGTTTGTCTGTACGTGGACGACATGCTCATCCTAGGTACGGATATTAGCTGTGTCACGGAGAGAAAGAAATTCATCTCAAGCAAGTTCAGTATGAAGGACTTGGGGGAAGCTGATGTGATCTTAGGGATCAAGATCATCCGGACAGACACTGGACTAGCGCTATCACAGTCTCATTATATTGAGAAAATGATCACTCGTTATGGGTATCGGGATCTTCCAGGGATCGATACGCCGTACAGGTGTGATCTAAAGCTGAAGCCTAATTCAGAGGAAAGCGTCAGGCAGCTAGAGTATGCAAGCGTAATCGGAAGTTTGATGTATGCTACTACTGCCACAAGGCCTGACATAGCTTTCGCAGTGGGAATGCTGAGTCATTTCACGAGCAACCCAGGTGCTGAACACTGGAAAGCTGTGAAACGGGTTATGAGATATCTCAAGAAGACTCAGACATATGCATTGTACTACAGCGGAGGTCCGCCGGTAGTGGAAGGCTTCAGTGATGCCAGCTGGTGCTCAGATTTGGAGAGCGAGAGGTCCACAGGTGGATATATTTTCACAATGGGTGGAGCTGCTATATCGTGGAAATCGAAGAAGCAGACTATGCTCTCGCGGTCATCCATGGAATCTGAGTTCTTTGCACTTGATACTGCAGCCGAGGAAGCAGAATGGCTTCGGGAGCTCATGTATGATCTTCCAGTGGTTGGGGCGCAAATACCGGCAATACCGATATACTGCGACAACCAGGCGACTGCGGCGGTGGCATCAAATGATCTTTTCAACGGAAAGAAGAGGACTGTGCGGTTAAAGCACAGGGCAGTACACGATCTTATTAAGAGAGGTATAATTGCAGTTATTGATGTTCGGAGTCAGGAGAACCTGGCGGATCCGTTCACTAAGGGCCTCAAGCACCAGCTGCTCGATGACACAGCTTGTAAAATGGGCTTGAAGGCATTCTGATATTAGTTATTGTAATCCTACCATAAAATTTTATGCTATTAGTTCAAAGATTTATCTACTAGGCATCTAGCTTTTGGTTCAAGGGAGGACCATTAACTGAAAGAATATCAGGAACGGTGGGTACATGTTCTATTGGGCATGGAGAGGTTACGGACCTACAACCGCTGTTGTCTACTGTTATTTTCTGCGGAAAACGGTTCCTGTGGGAAGGATGGCTTAATTGCCTTAATGAGTTCTCAGGCAGAGTGAATGCCTGGTGTGCTTTACAGGAAGCACGGTAGAGCAGCACTACAAGGAGTGAAACTCTATGCTACAGTGGGGTGACTCCACAATGAGGTTCCTATATGTGGGGTGCTGTCCAGGAATAGGATAAAGCCTCGGCTTAGCAGGCCAAGTCACAGCGGCGTAGCACCGCAAATAGGCAGTTAGCCTAATGTCGTACGTTAAAATAAAGAGGGATGTAGTCAGCACTACAAAGAGGAGGAGTTCCTCATGTTACACTGGCACGACACCACGATGAGGTACCCGGTTAGGGATAAAGCCTCGGCCTTGCAAGCCATGTCGTTGCGGCGTAACACCGCAAGGGAGCCTAAGACTTCATGCTGGGTAGTTTGGCACTACAAAGAGGCGGTTGCCTCATGCTACTGTAGTATGACACTACGATGAGGTTCCCAGTACGGGGTAAGGCCTCGGCTTTAAGCCATGTCATAGCGGCGTAGCACCGCAAGGGAAGCGCAAAGCGCTTCATGCCATGTCTCTTTATAATGAACTCACCTATAGTGTATGGACAGAGATATCAGGCCGTCTCTTGAGGGTAAACTTGTAGACACCCAAAATTATACACTGAAACCAGGCTGGCACAGGGCCTTTAATGTGTAGTCAGAAGCACATGTAACTACATTATGTGAGTGGAAATAATTTCAGCTATGATGCAGAATTCAAGGCTTAGTCCATTCTTGTATTATAGTTTGATTTTTGACCCATGCGGGAAGATTCAAGTCGTCAGCGACATCTCTCCTAATGCATGATGGACAGTTACTGTGGGGAACACTTATATCCATATATAGAGATATGTGGGGATTGTTGGGGTTTTGGTTTTTTTCCTTTAGAAAGCTTTAGTCCCACATCGGAAAAAACAAATGGTTTGTATCTCTATATATTAGCTTGGCTATTATTGGAGATGCACATGTGGTATGGAGGTGCACATGGGTTTGCCATGTGGGGTTATTTTCTAAATGGAAAAGAGCTAAAATCAACAATAAAGCATCCATGCTTTTTGCTCTTGGGAAATTTATTTCCATAGGAGGTAAGCCCCGTTGGGGCTTAGCGACTCGGACTCGGACTCGGACTCGGACTCGGACTCGGGCTCGGACTCGGGCTCAAGGGCTCATGAGGCGTAATGTGGCGTTTTGTTGGCGCACTTTGCACTTAGCACGTCAGCATCGTCGCTAGGCGCATAGCACGTCAGCATCGTCGCTAGGCGCATAGTGCGCTTAAGTTGCGCTCGTTGCGCGACCACGTTGCGCGGCCCGTTACGCGAGCCCAGTTACGCTGCCCAGTTACGCAGCCCAGTACGCCCAGTTCGCACAGTGTGCGCAGCGTACGCAGCGTGCGTAGAGTGCGCAGTGTGCGCAGCGTGCGTAGAGTGCGTAGTGTGCGTAGGGTGCGTAAAGGGGCTGTGTGCGTAAAGTGTAAATTACGCTGGTGGCACAACTTCCAGCAGAACATGTCCTTGCATGTTCTGAGCGGTTGCTCCATGTTCGGGGTGGTTACTACCACGTCCCTAACATTGTGCTAACCGGGCAGTTGTTGCAGGGGCTTATATAAGGCCACCTCCTCCTCTCTCATAGGACACAGAACTAATGCATAGGTAGTAGACAGAAAGTTTACAAGTGCTTAGAGGCTGTGAAAGAGAAGAGAGGAATTGTACCAGCATTACGTTTTGCACAGGAGTTCAAGTTCATCCGAGGAGTCAGAAGAGCAGAGTGTTCCAAGTTCTCCGACGAACTTGCTGGTTCCTGGAAGCTATTCGTGTGGGACGAATAAAGCTTTGAGCAACGGTGATCATTCACCCCAGCAAGAGTTATTTCATTTTCGCCTGTCACTTTCTTTGTTGGTTCTATCAGGATTCTATTAACGCACCTTCGGTGAAGTGTTTGCGTTGATATTATCAGAATTCTGTTTGTGCACCTTCTGTGAAGGGTAGCACTTGTGGGATTTTATTACGTACCTTCTGTGAAGTGTTACGTTCTGTGCACCTTCTGTGAAGTGTAGCACTAATTGAAGTTTCCATTACGTACCTTCTGTGAAGTGTTACGTAATAACGATTGTTTGTACAATTATTACGGTATTTCAGTTTTCCATCGAAAAAATTGTGCCCCGGCAATAACAATAACAGAATACATCTGAATGTTAAATACAGTAGGGTGAAAATAGATTAATTTCACATCAGCTAATTATGTCAAAGACCATCAGACCACTATAAGATATTAAATACAGTAGGGTTGCAAAAAAGAAGAAGATAAATATAACTTAATAGTAATTTCTTTCATTAAAATGCTTACCAGTTTTCCCTATTTATACACCCTGCCCAAGTAAAGGCACCAAATTGCAAAAACTGATCATGAACAGCCTAACCTCAGATTGTGGAGTATGACAGTAAAGCTTCATAATCTAAAAGCTTGGTATAACTCAATGCACTTAATGCATCTTAAGCTGAACATTACATTATCCCAGTTACTGGAAAATGAGTCGGACTTGCAAACTTAATGGATAGATCTTGTCACACACATTCTGGATGAATCAACCCTCACTTCTGCCGCCTGAGTATCAACACCATGGTTGGCTGGTTATAGATTGAAAATCTCCTTATCGATGTCAGTTGGCAGGAGGAGAACAATCATCGAGCCGTCAAAATTGGATGCCATGTTCACACGCGGTAAAATAAATTAGGCAAGATAACATCATCAACTTGCCGACAGTTGACTACCTTCATACATGAACAGATGATTGAAGAAGTGAAAGACGGTTCTTTGTAAGTGTTAGTTTCTCCTCTGCTTCCGTTGCTTTCTCTCTAACTCCACGAACCACCTCCTCAGGTGCCTTCTCTACAAACTACAGGTTACAGACAAAAAAAATGTCATTAGCATCATCTATGTGCAAACTACATAAGACAATTTGGGTCTTTGTTCGCACTTCACACTATTCTTGGGTCCTTTAGAGAGGATTTGAACTCATCTTCCCGTGCAAAATCAACAAAAGCCTAAATATTAAACTCCCACTTTATCCATCCTAGTTCACATATTTGAATTGTCTATAAACCAACATCAAATTACTTTAAGTTCTCTTGTTTATTTATCACGTGGACAAAAAACTGACAGTTCTAACAAGTAACAACAAACTGTTAGATCTATGGCATACAAAATTTTGTTAGATATACGTTATACAAAAAAAAGGTTTGTCTTTTTAGAAATTTAGATCATGACCCACTGTCTGATTTCTCAATATCTTCAATAACTATAGAACTGCTCAATTCATTGTTTTTTACAATTCACTCGGAGCCCCTTATAGTGGAGAAATTATTGTGTGGTCCGGCCTCACCACGTGGCAATGGTGAATGGTGAGCCCGGCCACTAACTTTTTGACACTTGGTATAATCTATTATATTACTACATTTATCTTATTTTCTAGGTCAATTTTTTTATGTGACCGAAATGTAGATCCAAACGAGGGGAATGACATTTTTGGCCAAGTGAAATATTTCGATCCTTGGAGAGGATTTCAACTCAAACTACACAAAAGTCTAATCCTTGTTGATCAATATATTTTGATAGTATATATATATATATATATATATATATATATATATATATATATATATATATATATATAATTTTTTTTTAATGTCCATTTCTTTGGGCCCCCAGCACCGGACCATGGCCGCCCCGCGACCACCCAGCCGTCCGTGCCCAGGAGGGGGCTCGAACTTGGGACCTCCCCCAAGTGAGCCCCCTCTCCTAACCACATGAGCTAGGAGGCTTGGACAATATATATATATATATATATATATATATATATATATATATATATATATATATATATTTGAGTGTCCACTTCTTAATGGTGCTTGGAGGCATGCCTCCAAGGGGGCTCGAACCCGTGCCACTGCGCCGGGGTGCTCCACCGTTCCCAACGGGCTACAGCCACTGGGACTTGGACAATATATATATATATATATATATATATATATATATATATCCCCCAAGTGAGCCCCCTCTCCTAACCACATGAGCTAGGAGGCTTGGACTATATATATATATATATATATATATATATATATATATATATATATATATATAGTTTTGAAGATATTGAGAACTGAAACCATGGATCATCATCTAAACATTAAAAAGAACACATAAAATTTAGTTGCTTTACTACATTGTACACCATAGAATTTTATTGTTAACTATCTTTTTTCGGGCCAATTGATGAAGACAAAAGATAACTCCAAATAATTTGGTGACTTTGGTCTATTGTTCATAAAAAAAAATTAAGCACTGTAGATGAAGACATACATAGTGGATTTTATGGCTCATCAGGAAACTTGGTGTTTTTAGAAATTTTGATCATGGCCCACAGTTTTTCTTTTGTCTTCAAAAACTATAAGATCTACTCAACTCATTGTATTTAACCATTCACATGGAGAACTTCATGAGCAAGTTAGTCCCTAGTTATTTGAATTTAGAATTGTTGAAAATTGAATGATGTAGATCAAAATGAAGGAATGTCATTTTATGTGCAAGTGAATTACTTCAATCCTTCAGATAATTTTTCAATCCAGAATATACAAATGTCTACTCCATGTTAATCTATATCACTTGGATAAGCTATAGATCAATAGTGATAAGAGTATATCTATTTTTTAAGACATTAAGAATCTAAACCATGAGTCGTCATCTAAACGGTAAAAAACTGAAACACAGAAACTTTTAGTTGCTTTACCAGTAACACAGAAAGTTTTTTCTATTTTGGGGCCACTTGACAAATGCAGAAGATAACTCCAAATAATTTGGTTTATTGTTTATAAAAAAATTAAGTAACATAGATAAACAAGTATAAAATGGATTTTATAATTCGTCAGGAAATTTAGTGCTTTTAAAACTTTAGATCATGACCAACAGTTTGATGTCTCAATGTCTTCAAAAACTATAGATCTAATAAACTATTTGTTTTTAACCATTCCCTTGGAGTATAACTTAATGAAAGCAAGAAAGCCCCAAGTTATTTGAATTTTGATTTTTTTTGAAAATCAAAATGATGTAAATCAAAAGAAGGGGATGGAATTTTTGTGCAAGTGAATCATTTAGAACCTTGGAGAACTAATCAAAAGTCTACTTCAAGTTGATATATATATCACTTGGATTAGCTATAGACCAAATAAAATTGAGTATATCTATAGTTTTAAAGACATTCTGAATCAACATCATGGATCATCATCTAAACATTAAAAAACTCAAACACAATTTTTTTAGTTATTTTATTCATAGTTTGCGGTATCGGCCGATACCAATAGGGTTTGGCATGTTCCGATCTGACACCGACCGATACCGACATTGGGGGTCTCTTTTCCAATCAATTGGGAAAAAAAATTGAACGAAAATGATTAATCAAGAAGGATGTAGAAGCATAATAAGGTTGTAAAAGAAGAAATCTATCGCATGTAAACCAATCGGCAAGGGTGACTACTACTCATTCAATTTCAAAACTACCAAGAAACAACACTGAAAATACTTAAAATTATGCCTAAATGTATAAAATATATTTTCTAAAATGTCAAATAATTTATTAATTATTATTTGTTTTCCGATACCAAAAGTTCCGATACTCCGATCCGAAACCGCCGATCCCAATACTCATAGGAATTGTCCGATACTGATGATAGCGATACTGCAAACCTTGTTTTATTATTTTGTACACCATAAATTCAACATTTCATTGTTAACCATTTATTTTCGCCACTCGATGAATATAAAAGATAAATCAAAATTATTTGGGTTATTGTTTATAAAATATTTAGGTAATGGAGATAAAGACATATATACTGGATTTTATGGGTCGCCAGGAAACTTCCAATATACTTGATTTGATGTCAATGTACTGACCATTAATAGTGCAAGATTAACATATTCAATGCACAATTTAAAGTACACAAAAATTCTTCAAAAGTATTATGAACATTAGAGACTTGGAAAAAGTCATACACTAGGAGAGCTGAGGCGAGCAATGAGAGCATCATATTCTGATTGCATCTTTGAAAGGCGCTTGGAAAGGCGCTGGACTTCAGCAGATACATCTACCATGTCTGCAAGAGGTAGATATGCTTCCAAGCCTTCTCCAGCCACTAGGTGGACTGATTGTTTTGCATCGTCTGAGAGAAGGTACAACGGTAGAAATTTCAGCACCAAGTAAAAGCACAGGGCTCGTCAATGGGGGCAAACTATGAGGAAGAAATAGTTGAAAGGCATACCAGGGGGAGTTTCTGTAAAATGAAGATTCTGAAGATCTAATCTGGATAAAAGAGCCAAGACTTGCTTCTCACTCTGCGAAGAGAAATAAACATAGATATCAAATCAAAAGAACAATACAAAAGGCATGATACATCATTATCATCTAAGCATGTTGGAGACACCTTATGGCACAAAAGTCTAGAATGAGAAGGCTCATAGGAAAACAAGACAAATCCTACAACTAGCTGTCCTGGGGAAGATATCTAATTTGCTATTGGGTTATATGATAGAGGCAAGCCTACCCCACATCTGAAGCTCATGATGAGAAGCTCAAATTAATCACACGCACATGACATGACATAAATACAGACATGAAACATGACAGGAGCATAGATATATACAATGAAATAAATAGAGACATGAAACATGACAGGAGCAAAGATATCTACAATCTCTTTGACTTTTTGGTTAGTTGTGCCATAGAGATGAATGTGATTCCCTATAAACAACTCTATCACATTATTTCTTTGTATATAAACATTCTCATTCTTGGTTGTTTGGCATACACCTATAAGAAAGCTAGAAAGTTATATTAGACACTAGAGAAAGTAGGTTTCCAAACTTAAAAAAATTGTCTGATCGCCCGAAACAAGAATAAGGAAACTAAAGCAATATGATGTCATGTCAATATGATGTCATGTCAATATATATATATATATATATATATATATATATATATATATATAGAGAGAGAGAGAGAGAGAGAGAGAGAGACCAAAGGCCGCTTTTATAAATAATAAATAGTAATAAATGTTGCTTCCCTCTAGTTTTCTTAAATTTTCACCATTTGGGATGGAAACTAAATGAGACCGTACTTTATATTTTTGTTGACGTGTCACTAAGTTTCTAAACTTTGTTTCCAAGAACCAAACAGCACATCAAAGTAAACTAGGAAAACTTTCCACTAATTTCCTAGTTTCCATGTTAGTTTCAGGTTGCCAAACGAGAATTTTACATTCGTGAAATCTAGAGGGTTCCTCCCTTTTCATATTGAAACTTGGGAAAGTTGCTCTTTGGTTGCATAAGCATTAACTGATTGAAAAAAGGTATTTATGCTCTTCTAGAAAACGTCTAACCATCCTTCCCTCTCATCCTCATAGCTTCCTTGGGAGGTCACTTTGGCACCAACATAATAAGGGTTGGGTTGGTTAACATCAGGGTCACATCAGGTAAAAAGAAAAGGTCGTCATCTCATTTGTACAGCGTTCTTGACATCATGTCTTGATGTTTAGCAGACCCTATCTAATTAAAATGGCTTGGATGGAAGATTCCACGAATACCACTCCTATTCTTTTCTTGGTCTTTTATATGTAGAAGTCCCCATGTTCCCATAGTCCATGAGTAGTCCCGGTACATATCCCCCTCCCTGTGCCAGGCACTAGTCCTGGTGATCCCCTGGCAAGGTACTAGGAAGTGATCCTGGCTACAAGACATATTGCAAGCCCTACACTAGTTGATAGGGTTGCCCCAATCTGTCAAAGCATAAAATGCATTTGTTTACAAATATACAAACGCACTCTTAATTAAATAAGCACCTGTAAGTAATGGAAAATAAACAAGATCCAAAGAATGCAGCAGTAGGATATACTCAGGCATGCTTGTAACCAACAGTATTCAATGATAACCGAGTACACATGGAAATTTACAGTTATAGGAGGCCTTCACCTAATTTTTCTTTTAAACTAAAGACTAAAGAATGTATGTTTGCAGGTATCTGGGACAAGCATGTCTACAGAACTAAGCAGCACGTACGCTATGAAACTCAATCAGAAAATTTAAGAAAAAGTATCCCCTAGATTATCCATGATTTTGTCCATATATGACTTCACATAATTTTATGAAGTTCCAGTCACTTTTCTCTATTATCCAAAGCAAAAAATCTATCCACGTACCCTGTTCCATCACTTAAAGTTAACTGTCTGCAGGGATCATATATTTGTGCCTGATAAATTGCTTCCATTAAATGCATCAAGCTAACTGAAACCTAGAAGTTTAATGCACAACAAACGATGCACATATCACATGAACTTCATGTTTGCACCATGATCAAGACACCTCATACATGTGTTTTGCGCGATATTAGATTCAACCAAGTGCTCCTTGAGATGCTTTCATGCATACTATGTGGAATACGTGAATATTAATTTGGAAATGATACTTACAGATATATAATCAAGGACATCTGTGCTCGCCACAATGGATGCAGATATACGTTTTGCTGGTTCAACAGAATATTCTGCCCGTGCATTCCTGATAGCCCTAGTCTATCACATAAGATTTAAGGTTAAAAAATTTATTGGTTATGGGCACACAGGGAAAAGGAGACATTAGTCTAAAAGAAAGGAAATAGAATCTAGCAAAGGTTTAGAGTTGTCAAACTCACCAACGATTGCAAATTTTCAAACCTTTTGACAGACTTGGAATCCTGTGGAAGTGATGTCTGAGGCCAATCCGATACTATAAGAGCTTGATTTCGATAAGGCAATGCCTGCACATGAAAAATAGGCTATATCGTAGACATACCAAGAACATGGAAATAATACTAAGGATCAACATAACTAAGATTCTACAAGATCAATGGAAGAGAATTCCATAAAAGAAAATGTGCAACGTGAATGGTTATTTACTCTTACCATCAAAAACAGAAATATAATTAGACAACTAATCCTACAAATTACAAATTACTAGTGATTCAATTTAGCTCATTGAATTAAACTACATATCAAAGATATATACAATTTCCCACAGCAAATTTTAACAATTTATGCCCTTAGCTTACACTCTTTCATAGTTGTAGGGAAATCTGGGGAACTGTATAATGGTGACAAGAGCACCATTGCATGGTCAGTAAGATAGGTCTCCCAGGCTCCACCCAGACCTGGAAGCTTGCAAGGGAAAGTTCGTCTTTCTCATGGTTACCAGAATTCACCGTAGAGGTGTCTTCCGTGACCCGGAACACAGGTTATCGGATTGGAACATAGAAATCATGTTCCTAGTCTTCCGACAAGTTATCAGCAAGGGCAAAGGGAAGAAGAAGATGCAATTCTTTTAGGTGTTTTTCTTATAAGTTAGGGTCTAGGACTCGATTTTTTCTTTGTGAAATATTATTGCAAGGATGTTTGGAACTTATTAATCCGGTTTAGTGACTTTTTTATGATGCTACCATTATGGTACTTGATTAATTTTGAATCTTAAATATATGTTTATTACAATATTTGTTCCTTAAAAAGTTTCCACGTTCCGCATAAATGTATTGTGTACCATATACGTGATTCGAAGAAGTCTACCCCAACATATCGTGTGCCGAGACCCCGAGTGTACCACATACCCATTTTCGTTACTGTTCCACTTTCCAGATAACCATAGTCTAGCTTACTGCTCAATTGACCAGCAACATAGATGTCATTGCCAGGTTTGTAGCTGATAGGAAAGCTTAGTCAATCCTAACATGGAACACAATAGTCTATAGAAAATCATGCTCCATGGACAACCTTATTTGAGGGAAATATGGCTAGGATAGTAATGAGGATAATGACCTAAAATAAAACAGACATCTGCTCAAAGTGTACTTATACCAGGTCCCAGGATAGATATGATAAAAATTAACAAAAAAAGATCCAAAAGTTTTACATCTAGTATAGCGATTATTGCATTCAAATATATGGTTATGGTCTACATTTACAAACATGCAATGTTCTACTAATATCAATAATAAGACAAGCAAAACAGTAAGCAAATCTGACTATATGAGAGAAGTGAAGTTTGGAGAGAAGAGAACGAGAAAAGAAGTGTTGCACCTTATGTATTTATATTAATATGCATGATGATAAAAACATCCACAATTACTTAATTGTATTCACATAAGATAAATAACAATAATAACTCTAACACCCTCCCTCAAACTGGAGCATAGAGATCATACATGCCCAGCTTGCTACATAAATCAGAAAATAGACCACGAGCAAGTGGCTTGGTGAGAATATCACCTAACGGATCCTCATATCGAACATATAGAGTGACAATCTATTTCTTCAACGAACAAAATGACAATCCACCTCGATATGCTTAGTGCGCTCATGAAACGCTGTGTTACTTGCGATGAAAATTGATGATTGGTTGTCACAATACATCTTCATAGGGATAGAAACCATAATTTTCATTTCATAAAGAAAAACTGCACCCACATCATCTCAAAAGCTGTATAAGTCATCACACGATACTCGGCCTCTGCACTAGAACGAGTCACAACATTATATTTCTTACTACACCATGTCACAAGATAGACACCCAGAAATGTATAATAGCCAGAAGTAGACCTTCTATCACTGCGACTGTCTGCCAATCAACATCACTGAATTCCGTCACCGTGAAAAACTGGAAAGGTTTGTACAACATCCTTTCTAGGTGTACCCTTCAAGTATCGTAGAATACGAGAGAGAGCCTCCCAATGTGGTTGCCGAGGAGCATGCATAAACTGACCGACTACTCCAACTACATAGGTGATGTCTGGTTGTTTTCAAACCAGTCGTCTATAATGTCCAACATCCTCAAATAACTCTCATGTTAGCATTAAATTTGTCAAAATAATCCATATGAGCCTCAAATGGTCGACACACCAACATCCCAATCTCTGAGGGCAAATCTAGAACATATTTGCGTTATGACAATACACACCCTTCCTAGATCGAGCAATCTCGATTCTAAGAAAATATCGAAGACGACACAAATATTTAGTATAAAACTGACGATAAGGTAGGCCTTCAAGCCTACAATCATAGCATGATCACTCTCAGATATAGTGATATCCTCAACATAAACAATCAACACATGCTAAGGAAGAAGGGCAAAATACTGAATGATCTGATGTGGTGCGTCGAAATCCATATTGAATGAAAACTGAACTAAACTTGTCAAACCAAGCTCGAGGTGACTGTTTGAGCCCATATAATGTTTTCTTTAATCAGCATGCGAGTTTACATACCCCGGTGGTTGATCCATATAAGCCTCATCTTGTAAGTCGACATGCAAAAAAGTATTATTTATGTCCAGCTGATACATAGGCCATTGACGATTAACCACCACCGAAATAAGAATACGAACTGAATTTGGTCGAGCCACTAGAGAAAAAGTCTTCATATAATCCACACCATGTCTGAATATACCCCTTTGCAACTAATCGCGCATTGAGACGCTCAACTGAATCATCCGGATGATACTTAACAGTGCGCAATCATCTACAACCCATTGTTTGCTTTCCGACAGAAAATGATGTAAGCTTCCAAGTCTGATTTTGATGTAAAGCACACATCTCCTCATCCATTGCACTTTTTCAACCAAAAAATGACATAGCCTGCTTATAAGTTTTGGGAATAGAAATGAAAGACCATGAAACAACAAATCATGAAAAGATGAAGAATTACGGTATAAGAAAACATAATTAAAGATGTGATGCTTGTTCTTTGTGGTACAAAGACATTTACTTTTCTGAGAGCAATGAGAATATCACCTGGATCTGTGGTGATGGAAGCAGAAACCGCAGGCACGAAAGCTGATTGGTTGAAGGCTGAATTTTGCAGAACCACTGGCTTGTCCTTGGATCTCTGATAAACCTGTAAAGAAGGAATAGAGACATAAACTGACTCAGGAATGACCGAAAGTGATATGAAAGATATCAAATCCGATGGAAATGGAATAAGACAGTCTCCCGAGGAAAAGAAAGGAGTAGACTCAAAAAAGGTATCATTTGAACTGACATAATGCTTGTATAACAGTGGGCTGTAACAACGTTAACCTTTTTTAGTACGGAAATAATCAAGAAAGACACTGCAGAAACCGATGAGCCAACTTATCTCGATTAGGTTCCAAGTTGTGAACAAAAGCGACACACCCAACCACTCGAGGAGATGAGAAAAAAGGAGTGACATTTGGATGTAACATGGAGAATGAAACTTGGTTATTTAATACAGATGATGGCATGCAATTAATTAGATAACATGCAGTAAGGACGACGTTGATGGAACTGGGGATTCCCAGGACCCTTACTTTAGTGTGCGTATTGATCGATAGAAAGTTAAACAGATTTAATACGTGTTCTAACCCTTCATAGGCGGAAACTAGGGTTCACGAATTATACCTGCGGCGGAAAGAAGACAAGTAATTCATGACAATCTCGAACGGACGACCCCAAGATCTTCTGCACGTATTACTTCCTCGAGTTGGACGTCGTGTGGACGACGATCTCCCAACCTTTTCTTCTCCTTCGCAGCCCTCTCTTTCTCTCCTTACGTGAATCACGAATTTAGAGAAAGCTTCATATTTCTGATCAGTAATTTGGCGGCCAGAGAATAGAGGATATATATAGGCTACGGCATGGACCATGAGAAGAAATTAAGGTTAGGCCTCCTAACGGATCTGGATATCCCCTGTTCAGCCCGAACACACAATCTAGGCCCATTAATAATAGATCGGTCCACTAATGAGCTATTGTTGCACTACCTCCCTAATCCCAAATTATGTTTGTAGGCTCCTTTTATTATATGCTCGTTTGGCTCCCCATGTTAAGATATCGTATGTCCGTCGATCAAATTAAGTTACTGACAACTATATTGATTCGACATCTTTTATCCTTAAGTAGTACCGCTCAACTTTATTTGTCATGTCGGATATAATCCACCTGCAGGATTTACATGACAATCCTTATGAGCTCCTTAAGGGGACATCATCAACCCGATGTATCGGGACATGGATTCCATTTATAATCAACAGCCCATCATACATACAATGTTATTATCCAATTCATAGAGGTTGTTGATCCATAATGAATCTCACTCTTTCATGAGTCAAAGTAATGCACACTGCATATACATGTCTATTATTATATCCGGATTAAGAGCACAAGCAATCATAATAACAGAGGTGTTTGTTCTCTTATGTAGTCAGTACAAATAGAACAACCTCAAGTGGTCCTGTTCAATACACACAAAGTGTACTAGTGTAAACCTATAGTCAAGATAGACTAATACCAGATTACACTACAACATTTCCAATAGATTGTCCAAGTCCAGCTAGGTTGTGAACTATTTATATACTTCATATGGAACTGATAATATGATCTTCTGTGTGATACCACACACCATATTATCTACAATATAGAATATCAGACATTTGCATTAACACTTGCAACAAATACAATATGCAAACATTTGCCCATATGATTCTCATTCAAAATTTAAGGAAATAAGGTTACTACAAAAGTGATGCTTTTAGTATATAACCCTAATAGACGTATGTCCAATACTTTTTAGAGACATGCAGATTGAACATGAGAGTTCGAGCCACATCTAAAATGTGTTGATGTTTGCGTTCAACTATACCACTTTGCTGAGAGGTGTGGATACAACTGGTTTGATGAATCATGTCACGATCAACACACAAAGTGTTCACAAAAGATTGAGTATACTCCAAAGAATTATCAGAATGCAAAATTTTGATGTGTTTATCAAACTGAACATAAACTTCATTATAAAAGGTGGATAATACATTTGAAAATTCAGTTCTTTCATTAAATAACACCAAGCCATTCTAGAATAATCATCAACAAAAATTATAAAATATTGAAATGCTTTCGGACTTTTGACTCTAAACGGACCCCTCCAAATATCCGAATGAACAAGTTAAAAAGACTGCAACTGACGACTGTCAACACGACAAGGAAAAGAACTACGGTGATGCTTGCCTAACTGACAAGCCTCACATTCAAGAACAGAAACATGACTCAAACTAGGAACAACTTGATTCCACTTAGTCAAAGACGGATGGGCCAAACGATAATGCTACTATAATAGAGAAGTAGAAACTGAAGTGAAATCTTTTCCAAGTAAATCCAAGTAATATATCTCATTTCTTTCATGCACCGAACCAATCATATTCTTCGTCCCGAGGTCCTAAAAAAATATATGAATTGAAAGAATATTAAAGAATATTGAACAGATTTGGTTAACTGGCTCACAGATAGAAAATTAAAAAGAAAATTAGGTACATATATTGAATCGGATAATGATAGTGATTGAGTAGGGTAAATAACACATTTTTCAAGCACATGACGAGTAGACCCATCTGCCTAGATAATATTATGTTTATAGGACTATGATTATAAAAGAGAGTTTATACCAGACATCTGAAAACTTGCTCCTGAGTCGATGACCCAAGAGGTGGATGGTGATTGGGTTGCCACAAAGGCAAGCTAGTCAAAGGAGCAAGGCGCACTCGAGACACAAATGGTCTATATCGTCCGAGGCGCACTTAAGGCGCGTGCCCGAGCGAAGCTAGGCGCAAAATAAAAAATAATAATAATATACATAAATAAATAAATTAATAATATAAGAAATAAAACCAAATAACATATTAAAACCAACAAAAATACGTTAAAACATAACCAAGTGAACTAGCAAAACAACAATAGCACTCAACAGAACAAACAAGAATTTGTATTCTTCCTACCACGATTTTAGTAAATTTTAGTTTTTCAAGTTCAACTGTAGCCAACTTTGACAACCGTGGGCTACCTCCCTCCCACTTATATGAGGTAAGGGTTATCCCTCTGTCTCAATTTTTTGTAAAAAACAGAAAATACATAAGACGCGCCTTTTTTTTGTTGCGCCTTGCTGAAAGACGTACCTAAGGCGCGCCTTGGGTGCGCCCGGAGAAAGGGGCCTCGTTACCGGAGAAAGGGGCCTCGTCTAATGAGGTGCGAGGCGCACCTTTAACTACCATGCCTATATGTGCCATGGTTGCAGTAGGTTAGGAGATGGTACTAGCAATCGCGTTCAACTTCTGGAGAATTTATTCAAATGGAGAGTTATCAGAAGTTAAAGTCTGGTTGAAACCGAAAGTACCATATCTAGGAGCAGAAGTGGTGACCTGGGACTGCATATTTTCATCATGCACTTGATGTTGCATATTCTGGTTTACCCTATTTGCCTCGACCTTATTATTCCATGTGATCGAGTATTCCACAATAGTTACACTTCTGTTGTTGACTATGACCACCACCACGACCACCTCCTTGACTAAAACTACGACCATCATCTCTACCACCACTACGAGTAACTAAGGCATAAGAGTCATTACTCGGCACCACAGAATTTTGTCCTAGAAATAAACAATTGAGACGGAAGAAAGAATATGCCATCGTAGGTAACTACTCTCTAACAAAGATCTGAGCGTTATAAAGTTCGACGGTAGGATCCAAACAAGTTAGGATAATTGAAATATAAAAGGCTTCTTTTTGTCGTCGAGCTTCTTTCAAATCAGTAGTAACATGATGATATTGTAACAGTTCCTCCCATGAAGTCTTTTTTAAAGCTAGATATTCATTCACAGGCTTCTTATTCTGCTGTGTATTAAACAACAACTCGTACAACTCATATATACGAACACATTCTGCTTCTGAGAATATGATTCTTCTAGAGATGCTCAAATTTGTTTGGAGGATTCATCCTACTGAAAAGTAGAGACGATGTACGACTCCATAGTATGTCACAACTACGACATAACATGTGCATCAGCGCTCATCCAATCCTCGTACCAAACGAACGTTTTAGGTGGTGGTTCTTCCATCAAAAACTTTAACTTCTTTGCCCTGAGCATTACTTAGACTTTGACCAAGTAAGGTAATTCTCACCATTGAGTTTCACCGTTGTAACCGATTTTTTCAATTTTATTATTATGAATAACAGTAAAAGGATGACCACCCCCACTACCATCACCAACACTATTAACCTCACAAGAAGATTAGATCCCCACCATACTTCCAGATGCAACAAAAAAGACGAGATCTCTAGAACCCTAGATCTCACAAAGAACCACAAACGACAACGAACAACCGACAAAGATCTATATAAACCCTAGATCTCACAACCAACAACGACTATCAACCATAAACATCGAGATCTGTAGAAACCCTGATCTCATAAACAAACCACGAACGACAACGAACAATGAACAACGAACAACGAACGACGAATCACGAAAAACATACGAAAAATTAAAATAATTACTTCACTGTACCCACAAAAGATAACTAGCAATAATAAATCTAATAAGATACATGAACATTGCTTTCCAAGTACCCAATACAGAATGATATGATGAAACAGTGCTACATGATTCCTTATCTCCTGACACAGAAACTATTGATGGTAATTTCTTTTGAACATCTATTATATACCAAGTCTCCACTCACATTTTAACATAAAGCACAATATGTAAGCACGAAAAGAGCAAATTGTTCGAAATTCCACAGCAGCAACTAAATGTCAAAAACAGATAGCAGACGACATAAAATCTCCAGAATCAGGAAAAGACTACCATCATCTGAACTAATCTTTGGACGAAATCAAGCAACAAGATACATTAATCATAAAAAACACTACCTGCCATAATTCTTCAGTGACAAATGGCATGAAAGGGTGTAGTAACTTGAGTATGTTCTCAAAGACATATAGAAGAACTCCCTGTGCTATATTAGCAACTGACTGACTTTCAGAGTGGTAGAGACGAGTTTTGCTAGCTTCTATGTACCTAGTGAAACAAGTTAAACAAGTGAAACCTAGTAAGGAGCAGCGTAATGCAACAAGAAAGTGCACAGTGGATACATAATACTAGCAAAAATAAAATGAAGCAGTGAAAACAGTGAAACGTAATAGAATTATAAGTTGCATGCCAGGCATGGTTGGAAAATAATTTTCAGGACAAGAAAATGTAAAGATACTTCCATGATGCGACAAATACCAAGTAAAACATGTGAACAAGTGAAAACGATTTTATGAACTGATTACAAATTTTGGATAAAAGAGTTTACAATCTATGTTTGAGAAGTATTTGTGCCTTCAAATTGCATTAGTATTTTAGAATAAGGGTGTAGAGACAAACGACACACATACAAGGACTCACGCCCTATGAGCAACAGTTTTACATAGAACCCTACGAGCAACAGTTTAACACAAAGTAACGTGATTGCCCATACAACAAGCAAGGCTGTATTATTCCTTTGAAACAGCAGTCTAGTGTACAAGACATGAACTTGAAATAGTAGGCTCAATCACACACGAAGAAGGACAAACAAGTCACACTGCACGACGTACAGCAACAAAGTGTTTTTTATGCTAAGTTGCTCGCATAAGAAGACTAAAGTAGCAAAGTGGGGAAGCTTGACAGAGAGGCCTCTTATAGTGCATATACTTAATCCAAGATCACTAAGAGATTCTCTAGCATATTATATTCGTTAAAAGAATCCAAGGTTGAAGCATGGGAGGTGTAGTTTTTAAACTGATATGGTTGTTCACAGCCACTTACTGGCACTTTAGAAACCAAATTGCCAGCACCACTTAGACTGGCAAAGGGCTATCAAGCCATAGGATGAGTGCAGCACTAAGAAGGATGCTGAAGCATGTGCATAAAACTAGTACAAACTAGGGACTGTACTCAATGCTCTAAGCATGTTCGAGATGGGATCACAAAGCAACCTAAGCATAACTTTGACACTGCATTTTATTCTAAAGATGGCATTTGTTAGTAGAGATTGATTACGTTTGAAGGATAGGAAAGAGAAGGATCGAAATACTTGATGGATGTAGCTGCTAAAATCACCCTATATGTATTCGACTTTATAAGAAATAAGCTAGCAATTTGTTGAAAATTAGATAATGTGGTATTTGCAGACATCATAATGTGTGGTTGGGATTTTATAATAATTCTTTTTAGGGTGATAAATAGCACAAGTCTAGAGGTCAATTCATGACACAAATATGGGTAAATAAAATTTCATCATGTAACTCAACCAAACAAGTTACTGAATAAAGATTATAATATAGCATTCAATCCACTATAAGAAATTAGGGGGGAGAATGTATAGATGGACAAGAGATACCAAGGTACAATAGCTCTCGTATTTAGGATCAATCATTTATCACGATGGAGATATTGAGATGTCATGCATAGAATTAAAATAAGACGGTTGAAATGGAAGAGTACTTCTGGCACACTCGTGATCAAAAGATATCTTTGAAGTTGAACATTGTTTCAAAATTCGTTATATGGATTCGGTGCAGAGAAGGGCCGCCTACCACCTAGGTGTCGAACATTTTTTTTAAAAATTTGAAATCCATATTAGAAATTTGAAGCTTGAAATTCAGAATTTGAAATCCAAACATGTTATAAATATATACCGCAATTCATTTTTTTTTTTGAAATTTGAAATCCATATTACAAATTTGAAATTTCAATATTCTAAATCCAAACCTGATCTTAAAATCCAAACAATATATCTATAATACAACTAAGCATAAAAAAAAAAAAAGTTAAATCCGAACAGGCGCACAGGACCGAACAGCCGCACAAACCGGCCAAACATGGGGTTTTCGGTTCGGTCTAAGACCGCCTAGACGGCCGCCTAAGCCAATTTTTAGAACATTGAAGTTGAAAGAGAGATTCTATAAGATGTCTATAAGACAACCATACTTTACGGATTAGAGTGTTGAGCAATTAAGACACGTGTCTAAAAGTTATTGTAGCAGAAATGAGAATGCTTAGATGAGTGAGGATAAAAATAGTGTATTCGTGGAAAGTTAAGGTGGTATCAATTGATGACAACATAAGACAAAATCGTCTTAGGTGGTTTGGACATGTGCAACATAGTACAATAGATGCTCCAGTAAGGAGCGATAAGCTACTAGTAAGGATCTGCTAGGACTAGAGAGGTTTAAACAAACATAGATTGAAGTTTTAAAGGAAGAATATGGTTTCTTAGTTAATGTTATGGTTACAGAGGAAATGGCCCTTAATAGAGCTGAATGGAAGAAAATAATTCAAATAACCTGCCCCAAAATTTTGGGATATATGTTTTTTTTTGTATTTAATCCACTGTAAACAAAGGGTGACATCTGAAATGATGGCAAAGAATGACAGATATCTTGGAGGAAGCAGGCTCGGTTTGCAGAAATCATCCCATGAACTTGAAGATAAGATTGTGAAGATATTGACCTCTGCAGATCATGCATTAGCAAGAGTCTCTAATCCCCATTTTCCAATGCAGAGAAGTGGTATATGGGATGCATGTGATTGATAGACAAAGAGAGAATAAGATGAAGCAAACAATTGGATTTAGAACTTTAGAGGGAATAGATCCTCCAAATAACTGTACTAAATCCTCTCCTTCCACCTCAAAAAAGAGAGTAAAAACAACTGAAGATAAGTTGCTATCCCTGCCGTGCCACTGCCATCGGCCACTCAGTTGGCTGAAAAGGACAAAAGCAAATATTCTACACCTACCTATATAATCTAACCATCCATCAATGATACAAACCAGAATGATGAGACTTAATACTTGGGTGTTGGCCCCTCCAAGTTTCAATCGTGGGACCTTCCCTTCTAAAGGAAGACTCTAATATAGTCCTTAATGCACTCCATTGAAGATCATTTCAATAATATTACTTCTCCTCTGGGGTGACTATGTTTGAACGACAAAGCTTCTACCACTGAATCAAGAAAAGATTGCAGCATCTTCTTAGATAAATATGCACATGGCAGTCAAAAACATAACTACTCAAGTAATATGTGAAGTCATCTTACCAGTCAGCAAAATCACCCCAGAAGAAATCATAGATTTCCCTACCAGCATCTCCAAAGAAAAACTTGTCATAACTAGAGGTAACATTGTCAATCAGCTCATGGAGTTCTGAAACCTACAACAAAGCGTCTTTCCTCAGTATATCTCTGAGACGAAAAAGAGAACAAGAACACACATTGCACTTACCACCCAACACTCCGGTAATGGTAGATTGAGGAGCGTTTCCTCTACATCAAACTGGATGGAACAATATGTTTGAAATCATTATAAAGCACAAATGTGATGTTTAAAATACTTGTTGTGGAAGGATAGATAAACCTGAAATGTTGCTTATGACAAAAACCAAATATGTAATAAATTTATTCTAAGTGACAATAACACACACACACACACACACACACACACACACACACATGGAATCATGGAATAAAGCTTGAATGAGATGAATAAGGCCTGGAACCAAAATCCTGAAATAACGGCAAGATAAGACGCCAAATAATAGGCAAATAAAGATGATAAATGCACTAAACCCAAAATGTCAGGTAGGAGAAAGAAGAACAATGCTTCAAGGCCAATACATAATTAGTCTAGGTTTTTTTAATCCAAATGTAGAAATTTTCACATATTACTCACTGCCATTGCTTGTTTCTAGGATATGCATACAGTGCACCGTGTTGTGATGTTGTGAAAATGAAATGCCAGCCAATCCCAGTTACAACTAGCTCGATCCAAAAGTGTTCTGAATTAAAACAATAATGCCAAAGTTACTAAAGGCGCAAGGAATATCACGGTGCAAAAGGTGTGGAGGACTGAGGAGCGAGCCTCATGAAGGCGACTCGCACATTTATTAGTAGATCGTGAAAGTGGAAAAGCCAGAGTTCAATTCAACACTCATATCAGTACAAAAATAAGAAACTTGATTTGTTTTGTAGGAGGAACTAGAGGTATGGCTTCACATGAGAAAAGTAAAAGAAGAACAAACCAAAGAAGAGTAGGTTGGGTTACTCAGGGAATGGAGAGCATTCTAGTCGGTGACTGATGAAGGGGTCGAAAGCAAGATCAAATTAGAAAGAAAAGGAGAGCAAGAAGAAGAAAAGAAGAATAACTAGAGCATAGAAGAAAAAGAAAACATTAGATATTCAGAATGGTAGAAGAAAAAGAAACAATAATAATAGATCAGAGCATAGGGAAAACATAAAAACAGAGCAAAAAATTCCAATAGAGATAATAATAATAATAAAATAGTTTCGATTGAGAACTAGGGAAGGGAACCAGGAGAGGTTTCGGGTTTCAGAACAGACAGGTCGTGAAGAAAAGTTTAGGTTCTTTTTTCTTTTGATTTGTTAGAGTTGTTTTAGATTCTCTCAAGGAAAGGTATATATGATATAATTGACAGATCTAATGGAGATCCTTACTCAATTAGAACAAATCCATTAGTTAGTAAAATAAAACATATAAAAGGAAAGGTAAAATTCTGTATGTTAAAGATTGTGGACCTTTGATCAAATTCCCCATTGTAAGTCCTTGTCTGTAAGGTAGGGGCTCGGAGCCGCAGCCCCCCAGAAAAAGTTATGTATAGGTGTTCATACAGGAGTAGCATGAGTTTGGTCCGTACATCAATTAGTTTGATAAATATATATTGAAGTAGGTGGTCGCCCTAATCTCTTATTATAAAAAGGACTTAAATTGCTTGTAATTGTAACTCCCCCTAAATAATAAAATAACTTGTGTGCGGTTATGGACGTAGGAGAATATATCTCCGGACCAAGTTAAATCTTGTCTTTGTGATTCTTCTTGTTCTAAGGCGCGCCTCAGTTGGGCATGAACCTCACCATGAGGCTCCAAGAGGCGCATGCTTTATGAAGGAAGCCTCACTCCACATGTACTAAGGTGTTGAGGTTGGAGCCTCATGTGCCTCGTGCCTCAGGCGTGCCCGCCTTTAATGAACGATCCACAAGCAAAATCAGGAACTGAGAGCTTCATACTAATCATAGCTCTAGATTTAGTTGTTTACCTTGCAATTGCTATGTAAACCTCGAGTCACTAAAATCAGTGCTTTCTACAACTTCCATGATAATGCAAAACACAGCATAATAATAGTTAATCCACATTCTTGACTTCTTAGGATTGGAATAATAACCTATCCTAAGAAGCAAGATTAGTCTACAGCTTGCAAGAAATTATATTACAGTCTTAGCAATATGTCAAATGGTTTTGCCTTCCAAGGATTTGGAGTGTCCAGTCTACCTTCACCAAAATAACTTAATAAATGGAGGGAAGAAAAGCTAGAAGCAAAACCTTCTATGCACATTATACATACCCAGAGTAGCCAACAAAGCCTTCTATGTATAATATACATAGCCAGAATAGTCTTTATTTCATCAAAACAAATACTACCTTTAGGCAATAAACCTAACTTTAAAAGTAATTACTCGTGCCTCAAATCTATTGTTGGATGTTTGCCTGATGCATAAGGATATGGTAGGTAAAAGAAAGTACCTTATTGGTCAATAAATGCTCCCAAGCAGATTCATCATCTCTCCTAGGCAAATTTTGTAATACAAACTTGCCAGCATTCCACAATTTGTTGGTGAAAGCCTTGTTTGACGTCAATCTCTCAGTGGACAGATTAAGGTCCTGAAACAATGCAATTGGCAGTGGAAGTGAACTTCAATAAGTACAATCTAGATGATAAAAGAAACATGTTTCTGAAGCCTATGTGCTCTAGTTTCAAACAAACCTGGCCGGCTGTACCAAGAGAAAGAGTAAACCGTAAAGCGTCTGTCCCATAGTCCTTGATGGTATCAATAGGATCTATAACATTTCCTAATGTTTTGGACATCTTTCTCCCCTGAAACAATACATCACAAATGAATTGCCAGTCAGTTTGAAGAGGAATACCACGCTAAAACTGTATAGCATAAATTGAATAATATAGCCTTGCAAAAGGGGACAAAAGCTAAAATATTTAGCATGCAAGAGAAGCATAAAATATATAACGGAATACTTCTAGTCAGGTGTATATATGAGCTCACATTCTTTTTATTTTGTCTCGAAGTTGCCAGGCAGGTTTCATATAACATAAGCACAAGAATAAAAAATGGAGAATATTTGGTATATTACTGCTAGCTTGAAATTCTAAGGAGAAATAGATGAGATGCACATATGCTATCACTGGCTCTTTTTCCCATCGAATGAAATTATTGGTTGTCATCTTATTGACATATTGAGAAAAAGATATAATATGCACATGTATTATAAGTAGTTCTTTTATCTAACAACAAAAACAAGGCCTTTATCCCAAACTTTTGGGGTCAGCTATTTCACTTATTTTCTTCCATTCATCTCTGTTAAGGGCCACCCCCTCTGTAACATTAGCAACAGTGCATCCTTCTTCACAGACAGAATCCAAGTTAATTTAGTCATACCCCAACTTCTAGAAGCTCCTTTAACTAATATCCTATCAATCCTAACCGGTGCCTCCATTGGTCTCCATTGTACATGTCCAAACCACGTGAAGATATTTTTCTCTCATTTTATCCTCAATTGGCAATGCCCCCAACTTGCCATATATACACTCATTTATTATCTTAGCTTTTAATATTTTGCACTCGTCCATCTTTACCACATAGCTACACTCATTTTCTGGTCTTCTAGTTTCTTAATTTCCCAACCTTCCAATCCATAAAGCAATATCAGTCCTATAGAATTTTCCTTCCAACTTTTATGAACGTAATACCAGCGATGAAGAAGAACAATCATAATCACAAATACACAAGATTTAACGAGGTTCGAAGATCTGTCTTCTCCTACGTCTACAGCCCCATATAAGTTATTTTATTATTTAAAGAGAGTTACAATACAAGAGATTGAAGCCTTATCTATAACAAGAGATTAGAGTGACCAACGATTTCAGTATATTTAGTGAAGTATCCCTACCAATTGATGTACGCGTCGAACTCATCCTACTTTCGTACAGACACATACAAAAAAATCTCATGGACACCAATACAAAATTTTGGGGCTGGATATACAGTTGGAAATCTGATCAAAGCTACAGAATCTCTAACACCAATTTCAAAGGTATCCTACAATCACAAGGACTCTAGAAACACATCTACACTTCAACCATCTTATTTTAATTCTATGAACAATATTTGCTCGAGCTCTCCATCATAATGGACGATTGAATATAAACATAGTTGTCAAAGGCGCGCCTAGACGCGCCTAGGTACAAGGCACGGTGCACATCTAGCGTCTCAAATGCTTACGGCGAGGCAATTTACGATAGGCGCTCATATGGCTCGCACATTTAGGGTTTGGGTACAGGCACAAGGCGCAGAATAGGCACGCCATTTGGTTGTTAGTGTTAAGTTTCATGATCAGTATAATGGGTGAACAAGCTCATGGATGTGCTCACTTTTTGACACATTTTGACTTCTGTCTATTGCTGCGGCCTGGAGTAACAAGTGTAGGATTTGCATAAGCTTGCTATCGAGATTTGCATGCCATGACAACAGTTTCACCAGCATCAGCACTTGCATCTGATTGAAATTAACTTGCATGCTTTAATTTCTTGGCATTGCAAAATCACCTAACATTACTATTATTGGATCTCACCCTCACTATGATGCAGTTTCAATATTAGTAGAGAATATGGTTTTTCATTAAAATTGATGGATTTCATTAAAATTAGTTACGGTTTTAAATGATAGATTTTTTTTTCTGCTGCTTTTATTGAAACTCTGCCGGAGTTGTTACTTTTATGTATGAACTTTTTTTTTAACTCAGGGGCATGATTGCAGCTGATTGGCTAGCTGGGGAGAATGCAAAGGTTTCATTTCACATTTTCCAGATAATGATTAAATGCAGTAATGGAATACTAGACCTCTTGTAGAAGATTGGAGTGTACGTAACTATCTGCACCAATCCTTAGGGGCAAGATTCCATTTGTGTGAACCTATTTGAGAGGGTGGCGTTTATGTTTATTTTGGACAGATGGATATTGTTGGATTGTGGAAACAGGAATAGAAATTAAACATGAATGTGATTTGCATAATAGTAGTCTCAATTGCAGAAAGTGCACCTTAATTCAAAAAGGCGTGTGCCTTGCACTGAGGCGCTAGAAAGCCTTTGCGTCTTGTGCATTAACAACTATGATAGTAAATACCAAAAACTATCTATGAACTGGTTATTTTTCCTATAGGTTGAAATTGTTTATTCTCAAGAGTGGTACAAATTCAGAGAAAAAGTGAACTTTGACCATCGATAGACATCAACTTATTTCAATTTTCTACCATTTCTCCCAAAATAAAGGCAGGGTGCAAACAACAATTTTTACTTTTCAGTGATACATGGTTCAGAGCTGAACCATGTATGGAGAGAGAGAGAGAGAGAGAGAGATTGATCATTGGTCCTTCCCCAACAACAGGAATCAACAACATAGTACAGTAATATCATTTTCATATATAAACAAGTCTATCCTTCCACTTACTGTAATATATAGCAAACGTAAGTAAAATGTTGTATACTCACTTGAGAGTCCCGTATAAGTCCATGCAAATATACATAGGAAAAAGGAACATCCCCTGTGAGCTCAATCCCCATCATGACCATGCGTGCCACCCAAAAGAACAATATGTCATGTCTACAAAACCAGCGCACAAAATTAAGAGAGTTCTAGATCAAACTGATATGCCCATTAACAATGAATGTACATGTGGAGGGTGAGCATGTTGACTTACAAAATACTTTTAAATGCAACAAACTTGCATTGATTCGAATGAAATGAAGGGGCCTTCCATTTGCTAATCCATCATCAATTTGTGACTAATTGATGATATGCAGTAAGACACTGAAACCCCTATACTTAATTGTTCAGATCATCTACAGCATTACTTAAAATAGCCGGTTCATAAAACATCTTGTAAGCATGTATATAATGCAGATGGCGTTGCTCCAAGAGACACTAACGTCTAGTTTGGTTAATGTTTGAAATGGAGCTTTTGCCGTTCTTGACCAAAACAACAAATCTGTTTGGTTCCCAACGTTTTCTGTTTTCACCATACAAAATGGTCAAAAACGGAAAACACCAAACTCTTATGAGCACCATTTTACATTTGCCATTTGAAATGGAGTGTTTGCCATTTCAAATATTAACCAGACTAGCCCTAAGTCTTGGTACTTCCATAGGGAGGATGCAGTCACAAGTTGGAGAAACAGCCTGTCCACAAAGAGGGTAAGATACATCTGGACCCTCTCTAGACCCTGCATTAGCAGGAGTCTCATGCCACTGGGACGTCCCCCCTCTATACACCATGAATCGCAATCCCATTGAAAAGAATAAAGAACTCTATTCAACTACGACTGGGGAAACATTTTCTGTTTACTTTCTAAAGTTAAAAGATGATCCGGGACTCCTATGCCCTGCTAATGTAAATAGAGTATGTCTTGAAAGAATTTACGGTTTATTTCTATTTACAGGATATAACAGCGACAAATAGCCGACCCAAAAAGTTTGGATCAAGGCTTTGTTGTCGTTACTGCAGCAGGGACAACTTCATAATTGAATCAAGAGGAAGAAACTATGAAAGAAAGAACATGACTTCAAAATGTGATAGAAAAATGTCACTTCTTGTTGCGTGGTAGCATGACCAGAAACATGATAAGTTTTCAAGGGTTGGCATGTCGGATTTATTGGCAGCTCATATGTTAGCACCTGTAACTGCACTTATGTTTAATAAGCTCATTAGCAACATGACTAGACTAATTGCTCATCATCAAAATCAACTGCATTATCAAGGATAACGATCTCCTATGCTGAGTTGCACTTATAAAAACACAGTTATGCATGAAACTCACTTGCATTGTTGTGAAAAATATCAGCCAACATCCAATATGAACCCAATATATGATATTTTTGAAACTTCTAGCTGTCATATGGAAGAAGGTATGGAGTGACACCTTAAAGTGGCAACAATAAAGTGTTCAGCCTAAATATTTGTAACGCATAGAGAAAGCGACTTCACCAGCTGCTGTACATGGGCGTCGTGATTCTGGTTAATGGAACTATCTTTATGAAGTTTAACAGAACCTAAACGGTTGATTATTAAACCTATACACATTGACAATTATACCAGACAGCACAGTAAATGTATGTGGTCAAAAGAGAAGTTAGTATTGATCTCATTGAGTCACAAAAACGTGTTCTGTAGAGCATTTACTGCATAAAGATTACATAAGTGAGTGAACAAACCCAGTTTCAAGCATTGTTGTCGGATAAAATTGCCTGTAGTCCTCAGCAGATATATCTGGCCAGCCAAGGGTACTGAAAGGCCACAGTGCACTGAAACAACAAAAGGTGTCAAATACTAAATCACATTCTTCTTCCTGTAGTCCTTGAAAGAAGTATATTATCTAGTATTAAATGTGTTTCAAGGGATAACATAAAACCAACAGAATGCATGTGAATGTGCAAATACAGTGATATAATATACTGAAACATGTAACACTACAACACAAACAGTGAAACAAAATATCACTTCTCAAGTGATTTTATATGTAAAATTACTGATAATATAACAATTCAACTTGTGATTTAAGAGATAAAATAAACATATGGGAACTTTGAGTTTACTGTCAGAGATAGTAAGAAATAAGGCTCATCCACATTGACAGGTCAAGACGAACTGATATCACAATAGGCCTGCATTGGTTCCAGAGAGTTAAGCTCTTCACCAATGGTTCAGATGATCAACAGATATCAGTATCAGACCTTCTCAATAAGTATTGGAATTACTAGTGATAGTTTCAGAAGTTTTGGTGGTCGGGTAGGATTTCAGATCTCAGAACTTCAGGGGAAAAAATATTAATTTTTTATTGAAATATAAAAACTATACTATGAGGCACCTAGATAAAATGTATCTAGCACGATATTAAGCAGGAAGTAGAAGTTTTTATATTATATAATTTATATACACAACCACTGATAATCTTACCATAAGAAATGGAAAACAAAATTTAATAAATTACTATCAATCCATATTCCGTTTATATTGCTAACAAAAGGTAAGATGATATACAGAAGATAAATAATCACGGAAATGAGAACAGGATAGTCAACTTATGAAATAAAACTGATAACAACTAGTGTAAAAATACAAGATAATATGGCTTTCTTCTTGCTCTATTGCAGACAAACTTATCAAAAATGTTAAAAAGTTTAAGTGATTTCTTTTATTTTCATAATCATAAACACATGAAAAGTGAAGTAAAAAACTCAAAATGGATAACTCTGAAAAGTTAAAGGCATATCTAACCTAAAAACTAGAAAGTACTGAGTCAGGCTAGTCACATGCGAAGTCTTAGCTACCTTGTATAACACAATGCTTGGTGGTAGTGATGCATCTTAAAGACAAGATTTGAACAGAAAGAAGGAAAATGAATAAGCAAAAACAAGAATGGGTCAGTCATGCCTCTCAGATTACAACTTCGAAGTTAATTGTTTACTAATTGAGACCTAGAAGTGTTAGTAGCTGCAGATACAAAGCAAATGGATGAAGGATGGACAAGAAAAAGTAAAGCATACAAGATAAAAACAAGCAATACCATTAGATGCTCAGAAGTCATCCATCAGGAGACTACACCTCTATCTAGTCATGACTCCTACTTGCAAGCCACTAGCTAGGGAGTAGGGATAACCCAGGTAATATGCATCTAAAATAAGCACCTTTTAACGTAAATACATTCCCCGAGATAATAAAAGTTTGGATACTAATGTGTCATTTGGAAATACACCAAAACCACTATCAAATACAATCCCAATGGCTATGCTTCCTCAGCTCCACCTATGACTAACATTAGATCTTTCATACCATTATGGGTGAAATAATGACAGGAGCTGTGCAGAAACTGTAATGCCCCGCACACCACGGTGCATTACGCTGAGTTATTGATTCGAAGAAGTATTAATTTGGGTTGGTTTCATGTGCAGACTTTACGCAAAATTTTCTAAGGTCGATATTTTCCCTTGTTGCAAACAAAGTTCACCGTGATCAAAGTATCGTCTCGCAACGGACTGAGGCATGAGCATCGTAGTTCGGATCGGTCGGTTAGTTCGGAGGAACACGAAGTGCTCGTATGATTATATCAGATGAGAGGATCGTGCAACACATATTCGCAGAGTCAAGGAATCAGGTTGTATCGGCTCGACGGAGCGATAGGCATAATAGTATTGGTGGGTGGACTCTGACCCTTCTTTTCTACTCCGCCATGCCTTAATAAAATGTACCCTTGTGTGCTTGCAACTTCATAGATTTCTATGTGCGTAGTTCGAACAAATAGAAGTCGTGTATGTTGAACACTAAGATAGAACATTAAACACCAAGTCGTAGAACATTGAATAAAAAATCGAGACGTGTATCAGTGCACAAGTCGAAGAACATTGAACACTAAGTCGTAGAACATCGAATAACTATGTCGACAAGCGCATCAATGCACGAGTTATAGAACATTGAATAACTGTATTGAAACATGCATTAATGCACGAAAAGTATGTAGTATGGCTTTGTCAACGAAGCGAGCAGTTGTGGCACAAACGCTACGGAACTGCTGATATGCAAACGGTAGGCTTCGTCAGCAAAGTGAACGGTTGTGGTTCGAAACCAAGAAACGTTGGAAGGAGGGGTATGGTACCCATGAAACTATTGGTATATTGGGGCATTGTGACACGGAACATTGAATGGAAGTATGGAATATGAGTTGAGGTGTGAATTTATGTATATATCTTTATAGTTTTCTTAAATGTTCACACATATTGCATGATCATGGACAACTTGTACACAAGGTAATGTTTTCCCACGAACGACTTCTGGGGGCCACCGGAATCGTTCGGCCTAGGGAGAATTATGGCGTGCTTTGACACGTGGTATTGCAGGACCTCCAATTGGGCATACTATCCAGGATGATAGGACGCGTCACAAAACGGATATTACGGAACTTCGGTAGGCTAGCTACCCATATGCGAAAGATCGTCGTCAGATGAAACGTCCAACATGGCTTATTATGCCAATGACCTCATATAGTTAGGCGGCATGCTAATGTTGTCTACTTGCAGGCTTAGCTGTTTGGTCGCGAGGATGAGCACACACCTATGTTTATGTATTTTATGAGGCTAACAAATGTATAGTGTAGGGACAGATCCAGATACATTCATATTATAAATGTTATCTTTAACGTGACAGGAAATGATGGTAAGTATTCACCTTGCATCAGTGCAAGGGTGAGTGCATCAGATGGATAAGAAGTCGATGTTAAGCGACGCAGTTTGATATATTTTCTGTTTTGCTTATGCAATCAAGTATAACATGCGCACATGTTTTCCTTTTTTACAATATGCCATGAAACTGAACCTAAGGCAAGAATAGAGAGATCACCAATTAAACTGTATGCTTCACATGATTACTTAGTGTCAGTCTAGGCGAGTGGGTTTCTCCGCTCACCAATACGCGATATGTACTTATACCCAACTCCCCAGGTATATAAATTTGCTCGATCGTACTGAGGCATTGGAGCTCGAATTTGGCAACATGAAGATGTTCAGTCGAGGATGCTTGCTTGGATATAAAAGACACGATATATAGAACGACGAGATCCTTTGTGAGCAAGAGAGATCATGAGTGTTGTAAGCCAAATTGGCACATTCATGGGACTATTGAGAGCCTTTGTAATCAGTTTTATTATCAATAAAGAGATTTGTTTCATATAAACTTCAGTATGACTCTATTTCTTCCGCTGCAAATGTTGCCGTTTGAGATAACCATTATTGTTTTATCTTCTTGCCTTGTACAAGTGTCATCTAGACTTGTACGACATGATTCGGCGGAATCGGAGCGTAACAAAAACATTCAACAACTATTGCCTTTAATTATTAGCTAGTAACTCCTAACTAATCCTAGTCTTCTTCCTAGGTAGTCTTCTTCCTAGGTCCATAGAATGTGGTAAACTATGGTGAAACTAAAAGAGAAATTAGAACCTATCTGAACATAATCAACAAGAAAGAACACTGCATAAAGACTTGATTGGACTAAATCAGAATTGCAATCCCACATAAAAGAGTAACCTAGGACTTGTAGACCATTCTTTGAAATTGTCAGCCACAAGATTTATGAGAAATAAAAGTGCACAAGATTTTCAACATTTAACATTGTGGCAGAAAATTCAATTAGTTGTTTTCTCTTGAGTTTGAAACCTCTTCACAAGCCCTACCTAATATACAGGTCACGGGTTCAAGACTACCACATACTTGCTGAATGTTGTTTGCTTCCCCAACAGCATGCACTGTAAACACGTGCATTACTATCGTCAGCTCGTCAGCTCGCTCCATGCTCATTGCATCAAAAATTAATGTGAAACCTCCGAGGAATAGATAGATACTGTAAAGTAGCTAATGGAAAGGAAAACCGTCCTCTTCTTTAACAATGACAAGAAACTTCATCTCCAAAGTTCACTTTGCTAGAAATTCTTGAAACTACCCTACCTTCTCTGCATGCTACCTGCTTACATATCTTCAGCGCCTGGCACCTTGATTCAATCTTGAACCAGTTGTACAGTCCTCCAAGGACAATATAAGCCATCCTTACTAAACATTTCCGCACTCATCTCCCCACTGATGTGCACCCTTCTTCAAACCCCCACACGTACAGATAATTAAAAAAATTTATACACCTAAGGGAAACACAAAGCAATGCTACATTATCCTTGTAGGCATCTCATTTGGAGAAATTTATCCAGCACACTTCTAAGAGACCAGTAAAGTCAAAGTGTGAGGTTTGTTATTATACTGCCAGCATCCAGAGTTTATGGGCACATTTCTATAAGACCAATTGAGAACAACAATGGCATAATAATCATAGAGCCAAAACGAATAGCATTGGCATAATAATCATACTGAAAATACCATCATTAAACACAATAGGCGACTCCGGCATGGAAGATAACTCATTATCAGCCAATAATTATAAGAGACCCGTGGGTGTCAACGTCACATAATCAAGGTTGTTAGATGTGGTCACTAAGGTGTTTCAAATGCTCTGGTGTCTCACCTCCTTTGGTGGACGCGTCAGGCCACCTCAAGCGTCTCAGCTCGCCTTACTTAAATATGGTCACGCCCAGGCCTTCTTTATCATGATTTTGGAACCCGGCCCCTGCACAATAACTTCCATTTATATATATTCTTAATAATCTAATATAGACATCAAATAATCGTAAATGAACAATGGCATTTTCCCCATTCCCCTCCAGATTCTTTTCGCTTTTATGTCTGCCCTAACCCACCGACTCCCATCTCCATCTCTGACTCTGCTGTCATCCACTGCCAGATGCCAACAGGTAAGGCTCTCCCTCTCTCTTTATCTCCCCCACCAACTAACTCTCTATATGTAAAAGCCCCACCCCCCATACCACCCTCCAAAAAAAATCGTAATTGAGAATCATACTTCTATATTTTGTTGTTATCAATGATATATAATATCTTTTATACCAGAAGAGGTTAAAACTCAAATATCATATTAGCAATAACCACTTTGTATCCATAATTCCATATCCATTACTAATGATTTGAATCTGCATCCCATTACATCAAACAGGAATATAAAATTTAGTGTCTAGATAATATCAGAATCCATATCTATATTCTTAGGGAAAACCCAGAAATGTGGTCATACCCACCAACTCCATGTGAACTCTGTTTGCAACCCTACTTGCCATAAGCCTGCAATGCCAATAGATTTCAAGCCCAAGAACATCGCAAAAAGGAGGGTGGCAAAAGCTTCAGCTAGGCCCCCAATCATTAAAGGCTGATTTCACATAACAAACGGTATTACCTGAATACCTTATCAGTTCCATTTATAGACAAGTTTACAGTAAGGGCAAATGAAATCACTCAAACATGCACATCTAATAAATAGATCATAATAAGTTACATTACAGGTGCTTTACTTTAGCTAATTAGTAGTCCAAAGGTGCTACAAGTCTTTATCAACATACCAGGGTCACTTGCAAGACCTACAACCTATATATACCAGCTGCATGTCATTCAAGAATGAAAAAATGTGATATATATATATATATATATATATATATATATATATATATATATATATATATATATAAAAGATGGAGAAAACCCTAGCGGGAGCGGGCGATCTCGAGCGGCAGGCTATGGTTCCTCCCCCGCGGCCACCGGATCCTCTTGCCGGCGGGGGGAGGAAGGTCGGAAAGGTGGGGGGGCCGGGCTGCCCCCCAAGGTCGGCGGAGGGGCCCCCCTGGGCGGAGGAGGGGGTGGCGGACCTCCCAGGTTGGGCGCGGTCCCGCAGGAGGGGGGGTCGGGCGGACCCCCCTGTGATGGCGCGGGCGGTGGCGCCCCCCATGGTGGTAGGGGGGGCGGACGTGCAGGTGGGGGGGGGGGGGGGGGGGTCGGCCGGACCCCCCGGGCGGGACAGCGGCGGCGGCGCCCCCTCGGTGGAGGGGGGGGGGGGCGGATCTGATGCCGAGGGGGTCGGGCGACCCCCCTCGGGTGGTGACTGCGGCGAGTCTCCCTATCGGGAGGGTGCGGACTCGGTTCCAAGGCCCCCGGCTTTCGAATTTGGAGCTGGCCCTAGTTCTCAGGGGAACCAGAAGGATGGAGGAGGTTGGATGACGGTTACGCGGCGTCGAGCGGCGAAGACAGGGGGAAGGCAGGAGGTGGTCAGGGTCATGTTAGGGATCGGCACCCGGCTGACAGTCGTCAGAGCGGATCAGGGGCGAGGACCTTGGCTCGTGGCCCGATGGGGTCCGCGGGGAGATCGGTGGGCTAGCGGCCAAAGGCGACTGCGGCAGACAAAGGGAAGGCTAAGGTGGTGGATCCCGGTGCTCTGAGATCTACTCCTCCCAGGCCGGAGGTTGTACCCAGGCCACATGGGCAGACTACTCGGCCGGCTGGACGGTCCTGGGCAGAGATCTGCAAACCTGCGGGGCCAAAAAGTCCCACATCGATGGAGTATGTTCCGCCGATCAAGGCGGGGAGGGGCTTCCGGGACTCGTTCCCCGCGGAGGAGATTGAGAATGTGTCAGCATATTGGAAGAATACCCTTGTCATGTATGTCCTAGGCAACAAGCCTTTCTACGGACAGATTCGGGAGTACGCAGTGCGTGTCTGACAGCCTAAGGGGAGTATGGAGTTCTTTGTCCGCGAGAACGGCTTCTACTATGTGAAGTTCGGACTCGCGGAGGATGTCGCTAGGATACTCCAAGGCGGCCCATGGACGTTTGATGGCAGGCTTATCATCCTTAGGAATTGACTCCGAAGCTTCGCTGTGAGCGGGAAGTACTGAATGACATCCATGTATGGATTCGCTTCCCTGAGTTCCCTGTCCGGTTTTGGAGTATTCCTTTGCTGATGCGACTGGCGAGCTTAGTGGGCACCCCGATCAAGGCAGACGAAGCCACTGCATTTCGGTCGAGGTTGATGTACGTCAGGATTTTTGTGGAGATCTGAGCTGGGAGAGAGTTACCGGAGTTGGTAGAGTACGAGATTTCGTCTGGAGAGGTGCTTACCCAGAAGGTGGAATACGAATGGGTTCCCCCTACCTGTTCACGGTGTTCCTGCTTCGGGCATCTGGCCAGTGCTTGTTCGGCGGTTGGACATCATGTGGAGCCTTCTATCCTCCAGAGTAAGACTCCAGACTCTCCCTGTGACATGGATATCAGAGTTGACAGCGGAGAGGAGGCCTTGGTGGGCGAGGATACTCTTCCAGTGAGTGAGGGCGGGACGAGCCTCATTGTATCTACCTAGCTGGCTCCCACGAGTGGGGCGTTGCCCACTTCCCAGGGACAGAGTAGTATTGTTACGAGAGGCATGGCGGCGTCGAGGATCATGGTGCGAGGGGCTGGAGGTCCGGCTGAGGGGCAGGTTTACTGCAGGAAGAGACGTGATGTCGGGTCGCTGAGTGACAGCCCCTCCAGTGAGGGGATGCATCATTCTGACAGAGAGGAGGCGGTGTGTGTTGACAATCCTTCATGGGCGTTGGTTCTCTCTCAGGCCACCCCACAGCAGACCGTTCCGACTGGGATGGAGGAGGATCTTTTAGCGACGGACGCGGCGCTTTCCCCAGGTGCCAATCCGGGTGTTTTTCCAGGGGACCATTCCTCTAATTAATTAATGGCTATTATAGTGTGGAATGTGAGGGGGGCGTGTTCGCTTGGGAGGTGGAGAGAGATCTGTGGGGTGCTTCTCAGAGAGAAATGTGACATCTCTATTCTGTTAGAAACTAAGATTAAGGGTGAAAAGACTCTTGCTCGTAGGATCCCATCTCATTTGGCCCATCTGCATAACCTGGCTCTGTGTGACATGGCCAGGATCTGGGTTCGATGGAACTCGAAGAGCTGGGATGGAGATTTGCTTTTGATGACGGAACAGTTGATTGCCATTTCCTTCTCAAACAAGGGTGACTTCCGGTTCTTATTGGGGGCAGTCTACGGCCACAACGACAGACGGAGGAGGGAGTCCCTTTGGAGTGACATTTCCCGGGTCGCAGCTGCAGCAGATTCGGCGTCTCTTCCTCTTCTGATGATCGGGGACTTCAATGTCCTTCTGCACCGAGGGGAGAAGGTGGGAGGTCGGCCAGTTCCAGACTCTATCCTATATGATTTTCAGAGATGTCTCCTCCAGGCGGGGCTCCAGGGATTATCTCGCTCTGGCTTCATCTGGACTTGGCATAACAAAGCTATTCGGAATAGGGTGACGTGCCAGCTTGATAGAGCTCTGGGTAATGGGGAATGGTTCCGTCATTTCCCTAACACTTCGGCGGAGGGCCTGGCTGCTGGGACGAGTGATCATTCCCCCATCCGGGTTGGTTTCACTTGTCGGACTCCTGGGAAGTCTCATCCTTTTAGGTACAACAACAGTTGGTACCTCTCTGAGGGCTACCTGGAGGCTGTCACAGAGGGGCTTGATAGTGGACAGGAGGGGACGGCTCAGTTCCGATTGGTCCGTCGTCTCAAGACCACGAAGCAGGCTCTTCGGAGTTGGGTGAAGGGGTTGCCGAAGACTTCTTTAGAAGATAAGGAGGTGGAATTGCGAGCTATACAGGAAGACATGCAGGCTGACATGCTCAATGGAGATTTGGCGGCAAGAGAGAAGGAACTGATTGAAGAAGTCAGCATCTTGCGGTTGCAGAAGGAGATCAGCACGGCTCAGCGTGCCAAATGCTCCTGGCTCAAGGACGGCGACCGGTGCTCCAAGTTCTTCTATGATGTCATCCGGACCAGACAGCATAGGAATCACATCTCCCGGCTTCTGGATGTGGATGGCAATCTTGTGGGGGAGCCGACTGCGATACAGGACGAGGTGGTCAGGTACTACTCTGAGTTGTATTTCCAGACTGACTGCTTGTCTGTGTTCCCAGAGATCATTACGAAGAGATTGGTGACTTCGTACGGGAATAGTATTCTTCTTGCTCTTGTTACATTGGAGGAGGTGGAAGCTATTGTCAAGCTGGCGGATCCCAACAAGGCTCCAGGCCCGGATGGTTTTGGCAGTGGTTTCTACAAACACCACTGGGACACTCTGAAGCATCAGGTCTTGGAGGTGGTACAGAAATTCTTCACCAACGGAAAGCTAATAAAAGAGCTGAACCACACCTTCCTGACCTTGGTGCCTAAGAAGGAGGGAGCGACAGCACTGGCGGACTTCAGACCTATTGCATGTTGTAATTATCTTTATAAGATAATTACGCACCTTATGTGCCGGCGTATGGAGGGGATCATGCAGGACTTGGTCTCTCCGAACCAGGCTGCGTTTATCAAGGGGAGATCGATTGCTAAGCACAGCCTCCTGGCCTATGAGATGGTGAGAGGTTTTAATAAACCTGGAGGAGAGAAGGCTTGCGTGAAACTGGATCTGAGAAAGGCGTATGACATGGTCAACCGAGACTTCCTTTGCCATCTGATGTCCGCCATGGGTTTTGGGGACCATTGGGTTGGCCTGATACGAGAGTGCATCACGTCCCCCACGTTCTCGGTTCTCATACAGGACATCTCCTATGGGTATTTCCAGAGTAATCGTGGGCTTCGGCAAGGCGACCCCCTGTCTCCTTACCTGTTCACGATTGTTATGGAATACTTCACATGTCTGATGGATTTAGCAGCGCACCGAGGGAGGCTGGTTCCACTGTTCCGGAGGGTGGATCCCCCAGTCACCCACCTCATTTATGCTGATGATCTCTTGGTGTTTATCCGGCCTTCGATGGAGGGTATGCAGACGCTTGCAGAGATTATGGGAGAGTTGCATTCCCTATCGGGTCTTCAGCTGAACAGGAAGAAGAGCCGGGTGTACTTCAGCTCCTTATGTCCCCAAAAGGAGGAGCGGGCTGACGTGCTGGGTATCGAGAGGAGTGATCTTCCGGTGCGCTATTTAAGAGTACCCCTCACGGTCAACTATGCGCGGGATCAGGACTGCCAAAGTTTGGTGGAATACGTCCAGAGGAGAGTGGAAGGTTGGCAAGCCTCGGGATTGTCATTTGGCGGTCGCATTGAGCTGGTACGGTCAGTGATTACAGCTGTAGTCCATTTCTGGCTACAATCCATCCTCTTTCCTATCGCTACTGTTAGGAAAGTGGATCGGATTTGTGCAGATTTCATTTAGAGAGGGGGTATGCATGCGATCTCTTGGGATCAGCTCTGTCGTCCCAGAAAGGAGGGAGGAGTGGGGATTAGGCCGCTGCTGGAGATTCGGGAGGCATCCGCGCTTAAGTTGGCATGGAAATTCATAAATGGGGGGTCTCTCTGGGCTGCCTGGATGCATAGCAGATATGTGAAGCAGGGAAACTTTTGGACGTGTACTACTGACAACAATCATTCCATCACGTTCAAGACTGTCCTGAGACGCAGGGGGAATCTCAAGTCTGCTATCAGGAAGGTCATGAAGGATGGGTCTGGAACGGACCTCTGGCGAGATCCCTGGATAGATCGGTGTTCGTTACTGGACATTAGGGGGGCTCAGACTCACCAGGAGGACAGGCGGGGTGTAGCACCCAGTTTCTAAAATTAGGGTAATTTTGAAATTTTGTAATTATAATTATTTTATAATGATATTTAAACCATATTATGATTTTTGGTGATTTTTAGTTATTTTAAAACTATTTAAAACCACGACTTGTGATTTTGATGTTTTGCTAGTGCAACCTTAGAGATTACTTAACCTAGAGACTAACCATGATCATATGAGCCTAGCCATTAGAACATCAAGTTAGGGCTTTTTAGCCTAAGGGGTATTTTGGTAATTTACTAGAAAATTATTAGAATTATTGGATTTATGTGAATTATTATTATTTAATTATTGTCATGAGAGTCCCTAACCTAGTTTACCCTAATCTAGATGCTAGCCACTAACCTAGAGATTAAAGGATAGCTAATTATCTCATGGCATTATTCACAAATATCTAAGAATACCTTTATTAGATATTTTCCTTAAACCCCTCAAAATATCATTCCTTACCTAGAAGTCCAAACCTTAACCAAGAAGGAAGACACAAAAGTCTTCATGGACACCCCCTCCCCACACCCTATGACCAGCCATGGGCACCCCCCTATCACTACCCCCTTCTATATAATCACTACATTTCATTCATGTCTCATTTACATGAATTTACACTTCTTTAGACCATTGAAAATCCCATACCTTCAAACCCTCACAACTTGTTCATTTCAACTCTTTTTCCCCTCTAGTCTTTTGCATTGAGACCCTACAACATCAAGGGTGCTAAGGGAGGCTAGCAATCAAAGTTTCACAAGGCTAGGACATCACCAAGAGAAGTGGACACCCCCCTATTCTAGGCTTTTCATTGAGTTTTCACTCAATAGGTAATTACCCTCAAACCTTGTTAATACTGTGATTTCTCTTCATAAATGCATGCATATAGGTATACCCTAACTGTGGGTCAAGTTTGGTAGGAAGTAGGTTTGGTTTGGTGTCCGTATCGGACACGTATCCTAGGTTATAAAACCATGTTTGAAGAATTGTCCCAAAGGTTTTGACTTCTGTAAAATGTAGAACAAATTGCATTTTCAGGTAGCCCTAACCTTGCTAACCCTAACCCTAACTTACTGAGCACGAATCCGAGTCGTGTCCGTGTCCAAAATGGACACGAACTCACTACACGATGCACACGAGCAGTGCCCTGCTACCACGATGTTCGTGCTCACTGCACAGAGCACTAGGACACGTAAAATTTGACATGGACACGGGGGCAATGTCTGCGAACATGCCCCCAAAGTTTCGTGTCACGCCGTGTCATGTCGAGTGAGAAATCGCACTCGCACGGGTCACAGACTGCACGCACAGACCCGGTTTTTCACTTGGACACGGCCTTCGTGTCGTGTCTAGACACCACGTGGACACCTCGTGGTGACACGAGTGTGTAGCCCAACACGTGGGCTACACGTGGACATGACCACGAGGCCACACGTGGCTCGTGTCGTGTCCACGAGACACGTGCACCGCTGCACGACGCGGTGCCAAACCGCGTGTATCAGTCGAGTTTTCTCGACTGATACGGACCTCGTGTCGTGTCCTGGAGTGACGTGGACACGGGGCAGGCACTTGGACACGTGCACAACCCCCAGGCGCACCTTCTTGCACGAGCACGTGACACGTGTGCGTGTGTCGTGTCCTAGAGCTAGGTGCACACGTGCACGACGCAGTGTTTGCGTGTGTGTGTCAGTGTTTACCTGTTTAGGTTTTTAGAGGGTTGGACACGTCGTGTCGTGTCTAGACTTTGTGTCAGGCACCCTAGATGCTAGGGGACACTGTGGGACACGATTACCAACCAAGGGTTTCGTGTCATAGTTTGGTTTTGGACACGAATTTAGGTTTACCCCATCTCACTGTGCACAGTGCACATTTCCTGATTTTTGGGATTTTCCCAGTTTTTCTAAAACGAATTTTGAAACGATTTTGATGTTATTTTTGCATGTATTAGTGTGTATACATAGTGTATATACGTAGTGTATGTGTGGGTGGGTGGGTGGAATTTGGGTGAAATTGCATGTGTATATATGTATATATGAGTATATGTATATATGTATGTATTATGTATGTAATGTGTGTGTGTGTTTGTGCCTCTGTTCTCAGAATTCTGAGAACCACCCCCCTCTCACTGAGACACACACACACCACTACCCCAGCCCTCTAACCCTCTCACACCCTTTCATTCTCTATTACCCTCTCTCTCTTTCCCTCTCCCACTATATATATATATATAGGTTTATACATATATATATATATATATAAAGTATATGTATATATATGTTGTAATATATATATGACTAGTTATATATATATAACTATATATATATATATATATATAACTAGTTATATATATATATATATATATATATATATATATATATATATATATATTGAATTGTATATAGAGGGCTATGTATGTATATTACATAGATGTAGGTTTACCTATAGATAGCTATATGTGAACCTATGTGTAGTGACCTAGAAATATTAGCCTATGGTCATAGTCACTAGTCTATGGCTAATAAGAGGTTGCCCTATACTTGGCCTAACTGGCTCTTGAATGGTTGACCTAGGTAGCCTTGTTGACCATGGTTGACTAAAGTCAACTATAGGTCAAACCTTGACCTAATTGACCTAGAAATGGCTTGGATGGACTTTAAAGGGCTTGATGACTAAGGTTTGACTAAACCCTAGACTATTAAACTAGTTGATTTATGTTTGACCATATGGTTATGAGGATAGTCCTATGTAATTTAAGATATGTATGGGGTTAAGTGGGATAATTAGGAGTTGTGTCATGATTTGGGTTAGCCTTATAGAGTTGACATATAGAGCTGACCCTTGACCTAAAGAACCTTAGTTAGTCTAAGATTAACCTAGAATTGACTAGGACTAACTCAAATGACTTAGTGACTCAAGTATGATTAAACCTTAACTAGTTTGACATTGGTTGACCTAACTTTGACTAGTTTGACCTAGTTTGACTTTTTAAGTTGACCAGAGTTGACCAAGAGTTGACTTTGGCCTAGATTGACCTAGAATCATGTAATATGCATTGTATACTCTATTTTTACCATTGTGAATATATTGTGACATGTTTTATTCTAAATAGGACTCTGTGACACCAGTTCGGACATCTATTCATATCAGTCATACAGGCTGACAGGCGAGTACATTCTCTGATCATTTCATACTTGTTAGGATTTATATTCTTGCTCTAGATTACTTTACATGATGCTGTCACGTTATTATCACGGATTGGTACTATATGGATCATGTCATGCGATGTTATCCCCCTCGGGGTGCATCAAATACAGTTGTCATGTGCTTTTCACGAACATCTTGTATTTTATGTACACCGCTTTCATGTATACTCTTGTGCAATCTTGTACTCTCATGATCACGAGAGCAAACATGATAAAAATCTCTTGTGCAAGGTAACGTAACTTGACTGGATCCTTGTGTATTGATTGGGGATGGTGAGTAGGAAATGGTTATGTGATCAAAATCCCATCTTGTGAAATCTTGTGAAATCAACGTATGATGGAGTTACCCTTGCATTGTCCTAAGCCGTTTATATAACCATATCATGCTCTAAATCACAGGTTACCTACAGTTATTACTTATCATATATATAGATATTTCCAGTTATCAAATCTCTCTCGTTTTTAATATATATTCTTTACAGTCCATGTATCTTACTCTATGCATGCTTTACATTTCCCAACATGATATGAACTGCGTGAGATGTATTGTGCTCGTTCCTGTCCTGACTGGACCTGTTGAAAATATTACAGATGATGATGGTGACTGTCCTACCTTCTATGGGACACATGAGGGTGACCTTCAGGAGCCTGAGGAGCATCTAGCTCAGTAGAGGGTGCCTAGTCTAGTCTAGTGTTTATAGTTTTCATTTTGTATCGGATTGTTCCGATTGTTAGTTGTGACTTAGTTATATTTCAGGTCTTGTACTTATTTGTGTTGGACATCTACTTTGTGTGGTGTGATAACTCTATTATATTCAGTTTCTTCCTTTCATCTGATTCCATATCATGCTCTATCTTTTCTAGACTTGTGTTTGAGATATAGAGTTGAGATGTTATGTTATACCTCCGTACGGAGATGACAGGTTTATATATCTTGTTGTTAGATGTTAGATGTTATAAATGACCTATACAGCGTTCTACCGCCGACACTGCGGCGTAGGCTGGACGTACCCACGTTCTCGTGCCCCTAATCAGGGTGCGGGTCGTGACACGGGGCCTTACGTGTAGTCGGATCATTCGCGATGGGGAGTGGAGGCCGGAGTCCTATCGTTTTACTATGGAGCTGGGAGAGATCATTAGCAATATTGCCATTGATCCGGACTTGCCTGCAGATCGGTGGATTTGGGAGCCGACTGGTGCGTCCCCGGGTACTAGGGAGTTCCAATTTAGGAGTTGCTACAATCTCATCAGGCGCACTTTTCCTCAGAGTCCTGACTACGAATTCGTATAGTGCAAGGGCCTGGCAAGGAAGATGCAGCTCTGTATTTACAAGCTCCTATTGGGTCGCCTTCTTACTAGAGATCGGTTGAGTTCTTTTGGAGTGCCGGTCCCAGATCCCAAGTGTGTGTTGTGCGGTCTAGAGCAAGAATCTATCTGCCACATCTTCTTTGAGTGTGACCTGGCTTGGCAGATCTGGAAGGAGCAGAGTAGAATATTAGGAGGTTGCGTCTCCGGGAAGAGTATTGGGGACATCATTACGGTGATCCGCGATAGTAGAGGTCGAGGGGAGGACTGGTTCCGGACCGCCAGGGTTCGTCTGGCTGCTTCGGTTTGGCACGTCTGGCGGGAACGAAACCGTCAGATATTCGAGGGACTGGTTACACCTCTGGTGGACATGCTTCATAACATCGAATTTGATGTAAATGTTATGAGGTCTTGATGAGTGGAAGTCCCCACTTTGATTGTATGTTGTACGATTACTGTGTTGCTTTGGAATAAAATTTACCTTTTTTCAATATATATATATATATATATATATATAATAACAGTAAATGACGTCATCCATGAAAGGATAGTACAAACATGTCTGCTACCTCTGCACAACCACATTCATGATGATGTGAGATACAAAGTCACATATCTGCCATTTATGCATACAATCAGAATAAAGAAGAGCAAATAACAATTCTTCAGTTCTGAAACCATCACTGACAAAGCATTTTTACTTAACAAGTATGTAACATTATTCAAATATTTTTCTGGTTTTAGCAATAGCTTATAGTATAAATGATATTACAAAAATGTTACTTTGAAACTACGTAAATAATTCTGACAAAATTATCCAGGTATGTGGGAGTAGCTTTTATCATACAAGAGCTAACCTTGAAAACCACGTGTCAAGAACATCAGGATCTTGGTAAATTTCAACTAATTTCCCATACTTCTCACGAGCTTTTACAAGTGCTTCTTCTGCACTTCTAGCAACAATATACTCTTCCTCGCAATCTTTGCCCATAATGTACCATACAGGTATTTGATGACCCCACCATAATTGTCTACTTATACACCAATCCTTTATATTCGTCAACCAGTGTATATATGTCTACAGGCAACATACAAAAGTGACTGCAGAAAGTCAGTACAAGAATGACAGGGTTAAAAAACATTAATAATTTATGAATTTGAATATAACTACATACAGGATACATTCAATAGTACAGAACAAAAAAGAAGCAAAGTAATGGTGGGATACACCCTCAAAGGATGCATGAAAAGAACTGCGTTGAATAGTTAATAGTATGTTACTAAAAGAAATTGACGATGGAAAACAAGTCTTACTCAACTGAATATTGAAGCATACTTGCTTCCCATACTAACTAGGTACTCATTATATTCAACTTGACGATACCTTTTCAAAACGTTCAGGAAGAATGACAAGATGTCCCTTTTCCACTGCATGGAGGGCTTTCTCAGCTAAGGGCTCCATGGTCACAAACCATTGTTTGCTTACCAGTGGTTCTATTATCTGATTACAAACAAGTTACTACTGTAAACAAGTTTGCTAGAAAAACTACAATTCATCTAAAAGAATTTGGCCAAAAAAGATCGAGATTATGTTATCACACTTCTCCACCACGCTGGGATCTAGGAACACGTAAGGTGTGAGATTCCTTTTTGACTGCCAAAGCTGTCTCTTCAAGATCTGACCATAACTTCTTTCGAGCCTCAAACCGATCCAACCCACTTAGACATTATTAAAAATATGGGACTATCAGTAAAAACAACCATTAAATTATTGCAAAACAAGACAACAATCTAACAGAATGTTTTACCTGTACAATCCGGCAACCTCATTTAGAGTGCCATCTTTGTTCATAACATTGAGTATGGGCAGACCAAGCTTTCTAGCAAGATGATAGTCGTTGTGATCATGTCCAGGGCTAATCTTCAGAACTCCAGTTCCAAAATCTTTATCTACATACTGCATTTTTTGATGCTCAAAAAGCTAGAAAGCAGTTTTGCGAGAAAAAGTAAAATAATGCAGTGTCATGACCAGAAGAAGTTAAAAAGGTATCCGCAGCAAAATATGCCAAGTGCACTATTTTATATTGAAGATGGTAATGCAGTTCAAAATTGAGCAATTTGTGCCCACTTTAACACTGCAATGGACCAACAACAAATGTCTACCTTGACACACCAGTTATATTTACAATAGCTGCATAGCAATCAACATTCCAAAGAAAACTGCCACATATAATTTAATGATGATCAGGGACGGATCTAGAAAAAATTTATGAGAGGGACAATATTAATATTTAAAGACATTTTTAACAAAAATAATAAAGCATCAAAAAATTACTATTAACTTGCGAAAGATTTGCATATCAAAATAATAAAAAGACTTGCGAAATAATTTATTTATTATGCTCATCATATTATAATCATTTATAGTCAAAAGAAGTATCGAAATTAAAAGTTGAAGAGAATAGAAACGACATGTGATTGTCGAGTTGTAGATGGTGTTGTGATTGTCGAATTCTCGATGGTGTCACGGCTGCTGCTTGAAAGGTCTGAAACAACTTGAAAGCTCCCATATTGAAATCAAAGATGGAGAATAAAAAATAGGTTCAAAACTTCAAATATCATGAAGAATGGGAAAAAAAATAGAAAAAAAAGGTCCAAATAAGTCATCACTTTTGGTTGGGCACGATTTTTGTAATGGCTGCCATGGAGGAAATTTAAGAGGGGATTTAAATGTCAGTTTCTCAAACAATAGGAGCTGGTGACGGTTTGTTAGGAGAAGTCTTATCTTCACAAATTTGGCCATTTTAGAGGGGCAAATGCAAATATAAAATTCTGAAAAGAATAAAAGACACACCCCTCTAAGGATTATTTGATAAAAAAATTATACTATAAATAGATTTTTGCTCTCTCTGACAAAAATAAATTTAGACATTAAGAGGAAAAAATACGTATTTTTTTTAAATAAAAATAACATTTCATAGATATCTTCACAAATTTAGTTATTCAGAGGGGGCATAATGCAAACTTTTATGAAAATTAACAAAAAAAACTACGCAATTCTATATAGAAATCTAAAATTCAGTGGGGGCATTTGCCCCCACTTGCCCATATGTTGGTCCGCCTCTGATGATGATTAAAAAAATTGGTTGACGGGGTAACTTAGCATAAGAAACTATTAAGTGAAGGTGAGAAAAAAAAAAGGCAAGTGATTTGAAGAAAAGGGATGAGTACAATAGTGCAAGGGGAGTAAGACAGTGATCGAAAACGTTGATAATGATATGATATAGTATATGATCATGGCAGTATTGAGAATATCCAATGTATTGACAAGTTCTTCTAATATAAGCAATAATGGTTAGCCATAATTTCAAAATATATACATATATAAATAGATCAATTTATCATCTTATCAATTAGAAAATGTCAAACATCTCCTTTAATAAAAATTATATATGGTATACCAAGGATGAGAAAAACTTGATTACAAACCATGTTCATTATCTTACAATAGAAAGCAAGAAAAAACTTTCAGATTCTTACTTTGTCAGAGATAATAGGAACATGTCTACCAAAGGTCAAAGGTACAATTGCCTGCCTACCAATGTACTTGGAATAACGTTCATCCTGCATAAAGATGAAAAATATAAACAACTAAAAATTATAGTATGAAGCGCACATTAGTGCAATGCATAATTTAGCAAATGCAGTTCATATCCATATTCAACATTAATGCTCAATCGAGGTTTTAAGTATTTCCCAAAGCTGATGTCACCGAAACAGTAGAAACTACCTATACTTATCGATTCAAAACCACCAAAAATACAGAAATCACTACTCAGAGGAAGGGCTCGAAACCGATACTGTGAATCTTGTTTGTAACACAAGATTATAAACTTGAAATGACATGATAACATAGAAACAAAGAGCACAAGGGGAAACAAAGAAGTGTTGATTCAGGGGCAAGAGCAGGTTACTCAACAAAAATACAACTATTTAGTCTCATCTGGATTTGATTTGGATTTTGGAGTTCATATGCTTAAACCTACACGATAAAATTAGTTTCTGCAAATTCAGGGGCAAGAGTGGATCGCTTAGCAAAAATAATACTAGTTAGTCCTATCTGGATTTGATTGGAGTTCATATGCTTTAACCTACGGAATAGTATTAGCTTCTATAACAAACTAACTTGATGGTAACACTAATTTGATTGGATTTCACATGATTTAACCCCATTTAATCCTAGCCTTCTTAACTTACTTATTCAAATATCCATCAATTATTCATCTTTCTAGGTAACAAAACGTAAATTATCTATCTACAAGTGTTTCTTAGTTTAAATTTTACATATCATAGACATCTATCATAGATTGGGCAAGCATCTGTAAGAGAAAAAGTTCAAGATGATCCAGTTGAATGACAATTGAATGCTTTAAGAGAAGAATAAGAGAAATACCTTTAAATTTCTTTTCAAATTAAGTAACACTTTATTACAGCAGATATGTTGTCCATTGATTATTATCTCTTTACTAACTATGTCAGATACTAAACTAATAATATGATGTCATTTCAATTGATGTGCATTCACATGCCTGACTTGCAGTTATTTGTGAACAGAGGAAAAATACAGAAGGCAAGAAAGGAGGAAGAACATGAAGGAAAAAAGTTCCAGATGCTACCAAACAATCCTGGCTGAATTCAGTGTACATAACTACTAATCACAGTATTAGTTAGACATGAGAATATCAAACCTCAGGATGCACTGCAATGGCTACATCACCAAATAATGTCTCAGGTCTAGTTGTTGCAATTGTCAAATAGTCACTCCTACATCATAAAACAATGAAATGTTGGTACTACAATACTAAGTAAAAGTACCATCTCAACACCAGAAAAGATGTTTCAATTGTACAATTATCATTAAATAAAGTATCGCAGTCATGACCTCATGACCTAAAGTACGTGCAGTTATATAATGGCAGACATATATCACATACATAACATGAACGAGACCTTTATTATCACTGGCTTAGTCAAACAAGATTTTCCGTCAAAAAGATAACTTACCTCTTGGGGGAACATGTGACACTTAGAAGGAAATTACACAAGTATGCGCACACATACACAAATATCTAAAGGAATTATTGTCTCCTTTGATTTTATTTATAATTATCTATGGATGTGCCTGTGTATGTGCAAACACTAATTTGAGGACTAGGGAGATTAGATAGAGACCTTACCCGCGTTTAGTAACATGTATATGTGTGTTTGTTGAGAGAGAGAAAGATATAATCATATAAGGAGGATTTTGTCTCCAATATATTACAGCTATTTGGCTGCCCAACTATTTTGAAGTGCTTTATTTTACTTTCAGAGATCACTTGGAGAGAAAAAACCACCACATTTTTGTTGGTTTTCCTTTGGATCAGTTATAGGTAAGAACTTCCCTCTTCAAGTGTTTGGTTAACTAGAAAATTAAACGGATTATAGTAGACTATATGATTTGGATGATAAGCATAATAAAGAGTGATATAGAAAGAATATGTAATTAGGTATTAAAACACAATACTTACAGGTGGGCTGGGTTGAAGGGGGAGATCCTAAGTGGTGGTACAACATAGAGTGAAACCCTATTTGTGTTTTACAAGATGGGCATTCAAATGGTGAACTCACATAATTAATCTTGATCTATTACAATATATCTAAAAATCAATAATACATATTCTGCAGTTAGTTACCTAAGGAAAGTGGATGCAGAATGAATGGTTATACATAACAGGTTAATTAGATCTATGGAGTGGAAATGTGGAATATGTATGTCAAGAATTTGCACAGCTATGGACCTCTAAATATATTTGATTTTCATTATTGTATAAAAAACAAAAAACAAAAAGGTGCAGTGACAACAATTGGTTTTCCATATACCAATCTATCTTGTGGTAATTGAGACCAATTCCTCCAGAAAGCATCATAGTAAGCCAACATCTTAACATACTCAAGCACAGACATAAATAAAAGAACTCTGGCAATACCTTGAACCACCAGCAACACGATACTTGATGTAAAAGAGTGTTCCAGGCTCTTCTGAATACTCCACTTCCTGTAAGCAGGCAAAGAAACCATTCAATCAGAATCTGAACCAAGTGCATGGGGCTTCAAACACAACAAGACATGATAAAAGATATCAATTCAATTGAGCATTCTTAGTTTTTCCCTCTAAGAAAGATTAAAATATCCCAAGCATATGGTATGTTCCATCCATCTAGGTAACAAGACTCCAAATTTTTCTCTGAGGAAATTATTTTAGTACCCAGAAAAAGAAATAGACTACAAAATAGTAAAAGGAAAAAAAAAGGCTGCTGGTTACAGATTAAAGCTTTCAGGACTCGGGAGATCAATGGACAAATTTGTCATTAAATTGCATAGGCCAATACCACAGAATGATGTTTAGTGCCGCTGCAAATTAAACCAAATAGTTAAAGGACCACATTCATTGAAACCAATTTTTCAGTGATGGCACAGATCTACACATTGCCATCTACAGAAAAGGCCAGAAGCTGATTTGTCATGGACATACAGACGAAACAGGACATTTGCATTTATTTCTCTTCACATAGTATGCATAAAATTTTAGATGCATGCTGAGATTAGCTTAGGAAGTCTACATATGATTCCATGGAAATAATTAGTGGCTGAAAAGGAGAAAGACGAAATGATGTATCTGAAAAGGAGAAAGATGAAATAATCTGATACTACTAAGAACAGAGGCATTACCCACATATTCTTAAGGTCTAGCTAATAATCCAATCTTCCATGCAGCTCGCTTACTAGAAACATAAACCGAACAAATTGCAGATTGTTTCGAAATTTTGGGAAAAGATAAAGTTTGTGTGAGTGTGCCAAACAATGCTTGCTAAAGAAAAGAAAAAAAAATTAACCATTTTGTTACTGGATCAAAAGTTAAAACTAATAATTATAGGTACAATCATTTTGAATAATATTTTTAAAATTTGAGAAAATGGCAGGTTAAAAGGAATTAAACACAATATTTGGTATTAAAAAAAAAGACTACCACTAGAACCAAGGAAAAACTGGTAGATGTATGCCAACTAATATTTATAATCAACTATACATCAATCCTATGTTTAGAAGAAATACTTCTTGTAGGAAAAAAAATTTTGCTTTTGGAGAGATTTGAACCCAATACCTAATGAGAATAGAAAGATTTATTTACCACTGGGCCCATTGGAGAGAACTGGTTACTATGCAGTTTCCATTACTATATTTAATTTCAGAACTATTGTAGCAGTAGTGCACAAGAAAAATTATAAGGTGTATCCCAAACTATGTTGCCACAGGCGACGCCTAGGCGGCCTAGGCGTGCAGGTTGGAGAGGTATCGCCTCGACCCGGAAAAATTTTCCGTGGGTGACGTTTTGCTCGCCTAGGCGCCCGCCTAGGGTCGCCCAGTAAAAAAAGTCCGCCTAGGGTCATCCAATTATGCTTACTATCCTTACTTGATGTTGAATATTGGTTATTTTATATTTGTTCCTTCTTATATTAATTTTATGCTTATTGCTTATTAGTTATATTACATATTTGTTATATGCATAATTGCAAAAAAAAAATGGTTCAAAGCAGTAGATCTTGGACAGGGGCCTACGCGCGCCTAGGCGAGGCAGGTGGCATGTCACCTCGCCTAGCACCTGTTTGCAAAAACAAAAGTATAAAACTTTATTGATACAAACTGTAATAAAGATTACAAGAATTCTGGGAAAATTACAACTATAGGAATCCAATCTTGATGACGATTGCTCTATCCCTTGGACGATGTGAACTTTGAAGACGAAGCCTTTGAAGTTGAAAACAACTCTGGAAACTCAAGGCAAAAGCCTCTGAAGTTGAAGACAAAAGTCTCGGAAGAATGCAGCAGCACTTTGGCAAGAACTCCTGAACTCTCTGATTTCTGATCTCTGATCTTGATCCCCCTTGAAATGAAGACTTGAAACTCTATTTATAGAGTTCTGAAAATAACTAACTTTCAGTTATTCTGGACTGCGCAAGCTGATTTGCGCAGCAACTGGTTTGCGCAGACATAGACTGCACAGGCAGTTACTGGATCGTGGACCAACTATCTGGGACACATGGCATCATTTGATTGAAATGCGCATGATCGTGCATAGACAGTTGCCACGTAATGAGCAATTGATGGCATGAATGCCACATGTAATTTATCAGTTATGTTGGTAGAATACGCAAAATGAACTGCGCAGACTTTGGTTTGCGCAGACTCATACTGCGCAAGATTGGTTTGCGCAATCCTGGATTGCGCTGCCAACTGTCAGCCGTCCTCGAGCACTGTGCGGCGCCAAAAACGAACAGTCTCCTCGTTATTCGTGTTGTCAGCTGTCAAGAAGATCTGATTTGATTCAGTCAATGATGATTTCTGCCACGTCAGTCTGCGCAGTTGGGAACATGCGCAAACCAACCTGCGCAAAGTGATGTCTGCGCAATCTGTTGTCTGCGCAACTCATCAAAATGATGAATATCTTGAATTTTTGACTTTGTTGATTGATACAACTTGATTTTTCAGGACCTACAAGACCCCCTTCAAAGTTTTCGAAAGTTGATTGTATTCAAAATTTTGAAATACTTTGAATTTTTGAATGTTGAATCATTTTGCGCAACATGATGAGCTGTCTGCGCAAAGCGAGTGGACCACAATTTTAGGCGCAATCCGAGGCATCCGTTTCGTGTTTTCCAAAACTATAAATACCCCTCTCTTCGTTTTCAATTCTTTACTTTGCAATCTTTCGAGCTTTTTGAGAAGAAAATCTCCCAACCTTCACTGTTCTCCTCCGACGACGATTGTCATGGCCCCAAGACGATCAAATGCTGCCGCTACCGCCGCCGCGAAAGGAAAAGCTCCGGCCGAGTCTTCTGACAGGGTTGCACGGCGAGCTTCCCGACACGAATCCGCACACCCTGCTCTGAGAGGTAGTTGAACCGATCGAAAACCCCTTCTTAGGGTGATTCGACTCCCTTGAAACTCATCTCTTTTTAGAGATAAGTTCATATTGCGCCACCCTTTTTAGGGTTTCGGTTGCATCAACTATCAGTTCTTCATTTTTATGAAGGCTGCATTCTTGCGCAAATTGTTGATTTGTGCTGACAGGAAGTCAGCGCAAACAATTAAGTTGCGCAGATATCAGCGCAAACCATTGCTTTGCGCATCCTTTTATGATGCGCAAACTGATGTTGCGCAAGTCATGTCAGCGCAATCTGAGGTTGCGCAAATTATGTCAGCGCAATCTGAGGTTGCGCACTCTAATGTTTTATGTTTAAAAACAGAATCTTTGTCTTGGACTAATTTTCATCTGTTTGTTGATGCAGTTGAAGTCAATGAAGATCCAGATTACGAACATTTTGTGGGAACCCTTACAGAGTCTGAATACAAAGAGGATCTGTCTCATGTCCATTACCCTCACACTGTGTTTGGGAACATTTGGGGGGAGGGAGAGGAAAATTTGAGGGAAAGGAAAATGGAGGGGAAGGAAAATGGAGGAAAGTTAATTTTTCCTTCCTTTGTTTGGATGGACAAAAAGTAGGGGAAGGAAAGTTTAAAAATAATTTTTTATTTGTTTATGGATATAGGTATAATTACTATTTTCTCCTTGGTATTCTCAAATGATGATTTAATTTTAACTTTTTGAAGGGTGTTGGGGTAAATTCACTCAAATTTCTTTCATCTCTCTCCATTTTCCTCCCACATTTGGGAGGAAAATTTTTTGGTGGGACCCACCTACTTTTTCCTCTCAAATTTTTCTCCCCCATGTTCTCTCCCCCTTTCCAAACACCATCATTTAAAATTTTCCTCTCACTTTCCCCTCAACTTTTCCCTTCCTTCCATTTTCCACCCTTCCCAAACGGTACCTCAGTATGATCTACCGGCCTCCCGTCAGGCTATATTGATTTCTCAGGACAATGAAACTTTGATGTGTTTGATGAACGGATAGCCTTTAGAATCAGCTGATGCTGTAATTCACAAGAAACCCTTATTCCTATTCGGTGACGCCTTTGAGAGAGCCTCTCAGCCTAGGCCAAGGATGGAAGATAGGGTAGTTCACCAGCAAGATAGATCTTTTTTTATACCCGACATCGCTCGCTGCCTTCCTTTGTCACGGTACGCTCATGCAAGCTACCCTAGGAAGATGGATTGGAATATCACTCTATTTCAGGATGCTCGGGCAGGAAAAATCTTCGTAAAGAAGGGGCCACAACATAAGGATATGTTTTATAGCTCTTCTGACAGATATAGTGTCCTACTGAGAGGCTTAAGACCTGGCTGCATTCCACCAGAGAACTCCTCCATGCTAATGCCTGTTAGAACACCAATATTCGCAAATAAATTTGCAAAGGTTGAAGGAAAATATCCTGAGCAAGATATAAGACTGACTGGATTGGTGAATCCAGACTACAAGCGATGGAACTATATCGCGAATTGGATTCTGGCAAAATTCCAAGACAGACTCCAACAAATCAACCTGTATGAAGCAGTGCATGCCACTGTATATGGATTTGCTCCCAATCCTCATATGTTCTTAGCCTTAGCTGAGAGATACAACTACAGGACCGGAACTTTCATGACCCCAGGGGGAGAGATGGGCTTTGCACTCCACGAGATGAAGTATATCTCGTATTTGCCCATGGCAGATGCTCCGTATGAGGAGTATGTACCAACAAATGATGAGTTGAACAAGCTCAGAAAAGAGAATCCAGAGATGGTGACAATGTTCGAAGAGCTATTGTGCCATTATAAGATCTGTTCTCTATTTTACTAGAGTGCCACTGCTAACACTTGTTATTCTTCAAAGTGGCTACCATACCTGTTTCTCAATCATATAGAAGAGAAGAAAACCAGGGAGAATGATAAATGCTACCCTACTTTCTTCAAACCTTTGAGCAATACAGAGGTTAGAAAGTTAATGGAATAGAGTGGTCACTTTGATAAAGAAGTGAAAGATGACCATGAATATCCTCCTTTGAAGAGAGGAGACAATTTGGAAAGTTACTTGAGAATGGACTATAGGCCCATGTCAGAAGCAGCACAATTGGCGGGATTCTTAACATACTGGCTGCGAAGGTTCGTAGTTCCCGGATCCAGTGCCCTAGATCGTTTTCACCGCGGCGTCTTGTTTGCAGCTGTTAAATTGGTCTTCGGCTATAAAATGGACTTACTATCAGCAATGACCTGCAAGCTAAACGCCAGTCTTCGTTTATATGTTGACTTGATGCTGAAAGCGAAGGGAGAGAGAATTCCCTCGCTTAGAATTGCCATATACATATTTGTTTGGATGGTTGCTTCTTCACTATCCAACCTTAATGGATCCTGGCATGGGATCAGTCGACGGCAGTTTTCTTCGAAGGTATTCCCATGGAAAATGGAAATATACTTCCTTAACTGAGTGTAGATTTATGTTGAATCTGAATAGAGGCTGGAATTTCTGCTGTGCTCCTTTCCCTGCTGGGTATGATCAGATGCCCACGAATATGGTGGATTCGAAACTGCAGCCTCTGACTCGTGTCGCTTTTGAATGGTTGAAGACAATTCGACCATCTCATTTGGTCTACCGATTCGAAGAAGAGTGCTACTTAGAACCATATCTTCCAAGCCGATTCGCTCGGCAGTTTGGATATGATCAGTTCCATGTAGGGAACGCAATTACCTGCCTCCAAGGCAAAGGTTATCTGATAGACGGAGCTAGGGCTTGGGCTTATTACAATGCCCGTGATACAAAAGCCACTTTCTCCATGCCAGCAAAGACTACTCCTCAGGGTCCTCGAATGCTTTTTACATACTCCGTGTTTTACACATCAGCGAATACTTTTGCCGAGAATTTTAATCTCGCAGATAGTTTCGCCACTGCAACAATATTAAGGAGAGGAAGAATTACTCCATCGATCCCTATAAATGAGGAGGCGCTGGAACCGGCAGATGCACCTCTGGAAACTACAAGGGATATTATATTCCCCCAAGAAGTGATTGCACCACTTCGTATTTCTCTGAAGGTGGGTAAATCTCCTGCGAAGAAAAGAAGAAGAGAGGAGCCTCCTGCTCCTGTGGTGAAGAAGAAATTGATTCTTGATCTTTCTTCTGAAAAGGTGACTACCAGATCTCAATCCCGGCAATTAGCCGAGACACATCAAGAAGTTGCCACTACACCAACTTCCGTGCAAAAGCAAGCAGAGCCAGAAAATGTAGAGAGTCCTGTTAGACCTCTACACAGAAAGAAAAGAGTAGTCACCAGAAGAGTTTTGGAAGAGTCTTCTTCTAGACAACTCCTGACTTCAGTAGATGCTGCTGCAGGACTTCTAATGGCATCTCCTACACCTGCTTCTGAATCAGGGAGCAAAACTCTCGAGGAGAATGAACAGAGGGGAGATTTTGCCCCAAGAATTGAAAAGCCTAGAGAACATATTTTAGAGGAAGAACAAAGTGTTGTACGACCTCATTCTCCTATTGCAGATATTACTCAACCTCCTCCTACTCCCAGGACTCTTCGTGAGGAAGAAGACCGTGAAATGATTGCAGCTCTGGAGGACTGCAGTTATAGCTTGCAGGAAGATCAGGCTGCCACTAGCAGTGGAAATGCAGCAGTAGAAGAAGAAGAAGAAGAAGAAGAAGAAGAAGACGAGGAAGGTTCTTCATCCGAAAATGTTGATGAGTATTTACAAGATCCTGAAAAGAAAAATGAAGAACACAGATCTCTTGATACTGCCGATGATATTTCAAATCCTAAAAAGGATATTGAAGTGGAGGCGTCTGCAGAAAAGGCTGTCGATGTTGAGATAGAAATATCTCCTGAAGAAGTAGCCGACGAAGGTGAGCTGACAGAAAATCCCGCCACCGACCCTCAAGGTATAAAACAAGATTTATCAATTTTTTCTTTTAAAATGAGCTGATAACTAACATCTTTATTTGTAATTTCTTGAAGATCTTGAGACTTTGCCAACACCTCCAACGGACCTGATTATGGTGCCTATACCAACAGTGGTTGTTAGCAGTAGTCATCACTTATCTTGTGGTTCTGAGGCGGGCAGCAGCCAGGCTGTTGCAGCGGAGACTACTTTTGTTCAACAGGAGTCCATTCCAGTACGGAATGAACTTGTTGTTAGACCAAACCAAGGTAAAATTGCTTTTCATTTGATCTTTTTGTGCATCAACAATCAATTAGTAAAATAACAATTTTACTTTTGCAGAAGATCAAGCAGGAGGAGCAACCAGCTCTACTTTGGCTCCCTTATTTAAAGAGCCTGTTGTCCAACTTCAAAGAATCGAGCAACCTGTTACCCCGTCTTCATCAGGAGTAGCAGCAACTCCCGGAACTTTGGCCATCAATCAGCAGGTTGTCCAGTCATTTACCAAATGCTTCTTTGAATCGCTGGGATCCCTTGTCCGAAAAATGATAGAGAAAGAAGGAGCTGACTTCATTATGGTTAGGAAGCCCACTTCTTTCTTGATAAGAGCCATAAGAGACCAAGGAGATGAAGCTCAGGCCACTCTTCTTGAACATATATTAAATGAGTTAGAAGTCTCCATCAAGAAGTATAAAGAACTCAAGAAGAAAGATGTAGACTCTTTAATACAAGCTGAATTTGAGCGACTGGCTCAAGCTGCTGATATGGAAAGATTAACCCTTCAAAATCTATTAGAGGCTCATTCAGCAAAATCAGCTGAATATAATTCTAAGATAGAATCAGTTACTTTGGTAGCTGAAAGCAAAGGACGGCGACTTGCTGAATTGAAGGCAGAAATTACTCGCCTCCAACAAGAATTTGAAGAAGAACTGTTAATCACCAACTGGTGATTGATCAATTTAATGCATTGATTGAAGAAAGGAATGAGTATGAGACCACTCATGGTGAAGAGATCACTCGCAGGACAGTAGATATGCCCATTTTTGATGAAGAAAGTGGGATGGAGGAAGCAAGAAAGATAGTAGCGTCAACACACGAAGAAGAGCTGCAGTCACTAAAGCAGCAAATTGACAATCTGATTGTCCCTCCTTCTTGATTTTGTATTTGGATTTTATTGCTGTAGCTGCATTTTTGTAATATCTCATGTTTTGATATAAAAGACATTTTGTTGTGGCTCCATTACTTATTGTATATCTTATTCAGATATAAATAATAGATAGACATGATATATTTATTGACAACTTAATCGAAAACGACAAGTTGCTGATGTAGAAAATGAATGATGAATCGTCAATGTATGTGAAACGAATGAACGGGAATACCGTTAAGTGATGATGAACGAACGGATGAACCGTCAGACGATGGTGAATGAACGAGTTAACCGTCAAATGATGAACGGGTTAACCGTCAAAATAGATGAACGGATGAACCGTCAGATATTAATGAACGGACGAACCGTCGGATGAATGTTATAAATAAAAGGATGAACCGTCTAGCATTTAATGAACGGACGAACCGTCGGATGATTAATGAACGAACGAACCGTCGGATGAATGTAATAAATGAACGGATGAACCGTCTGGCATTTAATGAACGGACGAACCGTCGGATGATTAATGAACGGACGAACCGTCGGATGAATGTAATAAATGAACGGATGAACCGTCTGGTATTTAATTAACGGACGAACCGTCAGATGAATGTATCACTTCGTAAATTGAGGAACTTCTGCCTATAAATATAGCAGAAATCTGACAGGAACAAACACTTCTATTCTTCAACATAAAAATGTCTTCCGGAGAAGCATCTAAGAAGGCTGAGATTGCTCCGAAAGTTCAGAAGGGCACTGAAGAACGCCCTGCTGATCCAGTTCAGCCAAAGGAGGCAGAAGCAGGCGAAGGTTCGTCTGCACCTCAACCACCGCGAGACATTCTGGACTTCCTGCTCGAACCAGGAAGGACTAGCGAAGAAGAAGCCATGAGGATGGCCGCCTGCAAGTTTTTCGTGGGATCCAGCAATGAGGTTCTCGGCTCTTTCGCTGACTGCATTTTTGAGAAAGACGGCAGTGGCCCTCGTCCCAATGTAGAAAAAGATGATAGTGATCTTTAATATGTACTATCATATAATGAAATAAAATTTGAATTTTATTTATGAACTTGATTCCGTCTGATAATTTTACAAGCATTTTACACTCACACATAATACTTCTTTAAGAATTTGCCATTGATAGGCATCATAGCAACTCGACCATCAAGTTCTGAAAGTTGATAAGCTCCATTTGAGAAGACTTTGCTTACAACATAGGGACCTTCCCATTTCGCATCGAATTTTCCTTTGCTCAGATGAGTCATAGTCATAGGACGTCTGACCGTTAGAACAAGTTCTCCTTGCTGAAAGGTTCTGACCTTCACTTTACGATTAAATGTCTTCGAGATGCGGGCTTGGTATAACTCAATATGTTGTTGAGCCATTAACCGCTTTTCATCCAGTGCCTCCAACTCTTGAAGTCGAAGAAGGTCATTGTTCTCTGTGGTAAGCTCATTGGCAATAGCAATTCTTAAAGAAGGAATTTGCAGCTCCAAAGGAAGAACAGCTTCACAGCCATACACTAAAGAGAAGGGTGTAAAGCCTGTGGGATTGCGGACTGTAGTTCGATAGGCCCAAAGACACTCGCCAAGTTTCTCGCTCCAATTCCGTTTGTTAGTGGATACAAATTTCTTAAGGAGCTTAATAATGGTTTTGTTAAAGGCTTCAGCTAGACCATTAGCAGCAGGATTGTAGGCCGTCGAAGCAACATTGTCAATCCGATGATCATCGCAGAATCTAGTGAACTTCTGACTAATAAATTGAGGTCCGTTGTCATGGATGATTCTTCGAGGTATACCAAATCTATAGATGACATGGTGTTTAACGAAGTTAATGACACTGCTAGTCTTGACTTCAGCCAGAGGTATAGCTTCAGCCCACTTGGAGAAATAATCAGTTATCGCCAATATGAACCGATGTCCTCTAGAAGAAGGAGGATTAATAGGACCTATGATGTCCATACCCCAAGCTTCAAAAGGCCAGGAAGCAGCAGTCGGGTGTAAGAATTCCGATGGTTGATGAATGAAGTCTGCATGGATTTGACAAGCACGACATTTCCTTGCATATTCAATGGCATCTGATACCATAGAGGGCCAATAGTAACCCATACGTCGAATACGATCCTGTAGTTTAAGACCGGGTTGATGTGCTCCACAGACGCCATCGTGAGCTTCACGCAACACTTGTTTGGCTTCATCACCAGCTAAACAGCGTAGAAGAAGACCGTCATAAGTTCGCCGATAGAGTGTTTTGGTGGTTTGATTGTAATAGAATCGTAGAGATCGACGTCGAACGCTTGTAGCCTCCTTAGGATCTTCAGGGAGTATGTCATGTACTACGAAATCGATAAAAGGAGTTCTCCAATCGTCATCAATAACATTGACTTCAGCAAGATTGCTAAATTCAATATTACGATTATTCTCAATACAGAACAGTTCTCGGTTAGAAATAACCACCACCTGATGTCTTTTGATAGGGATGGCTAAGACAGCTGCAAGATTGGCCAAAGCATCGGCTTCAGTATTGCAAGCTCGTCGAACATAGTCGATGAAGAAAGCTTTGAATGATGTAGCTATATTGATTGCCGCTTCATGATAAGGCACCAGGTCTTGATGACGGACTTCATAGGTTCCTCTAACCTGGTTCACAACCAGTTTAGAATCACCATAGACTTCCAGATATTCAACATTCAGTTGTTTAGCTAGCTGAAGGCCGACAAGTAAAGCATTGTACTCTGCCACATTGTTGGAGCAAGGTTCATCTAAAGAGTAGGCTCTTTGGATAGTTAATCCGTCTGGAGAAACGAGAACAACTCCAACACCTGCCACAATAGCACCATTTGGTCCAATTCTTGATGCACCATCAAAGAATAGACGCCAGGTTGGAAACTCTTCGGAGATCATGTTGACTTCTAACGTCTCGTCAGGAATTTCGTCATAGAGTTTAGATGTTTCAGGCACAGGATGAGCTGCTAAGAAGTCCGCCAGCGCTTGACCTTTGACAGACTTTTGTGGAACATATACCATGTCATATTGAGCTAGCAGGATTGCCCATGTAGCCAACCGAGAATTAAGTGTACTAGGTTTCTTCATGAGTACTCGGAGAGGGTTAACTCGAGATATAACATGAATAGTTTGACCAATGATATAATGCCTCGTCTTTTGCACAGCAAACATGAGAGCCAGGCATTCTTTCTCGACCGGACTATAACGGTGTTCAGCACCAATCATAGTTCGGCTAAGATAGTAGATAGCCTGTTCATGGCCTTCTTTGTTCTTTTGGGCAAGTAAAGCACCCAATGAATGGTCCATAGCACGAACATACATCAAGAATGGAATGCCAGAGATAGGTGGCACCAAAACTGGTGGGTTCATAAGATATTGTTTGATATCGTCGAATGCTCGTTGACACTCTTCAGTCCGCACAAAAGATACACCCTTCTTCATTAATTGAGTGAATGGTCTACAGCGTCCAGACAAGTTCGAAATGAATCGCCTGATGTACGCAAGTCGACCTTGGAATCCTCGTAGCTCTTTTAGGTTGCGTGGAGGACGCATCTCTTGAATGGCTTTGATCTTCTCGGGATCCACGTGTATACCCTTAGAAGTAATGACGAAGCCGAGAAATTTGCCACTAGAGACACCCAAGAATGACTTGGTGGGATTCATCTTGAGCTGATGTTGACGCATGAGATTAAATATTGTTCTCAAATCTTGGATGTGATCTTCTTTTAGACGACTTTTGACAGCAATATCGTCAACGTAGCATTCGACTGTTTTACGAAGATGTTCTCTGAAAATGGTACTCATGGCTCGCTGATAAGTTGCACCAGCGTTCTTGAGACCAAATGGCATCACTGTGTAACAATAGACTCCTCGAGGAGTGCGGAAAGATATATGCTTTTCATCTTCAGGATGCATTTTGATCTGATTATATCCGGAAAATCCATCCATAAAAGATATTCTTTCGAACCCACAAGTATTATCAATCATAACGTCTGTGATAGGAAGAGGAAATTCATCTTTCGGACATGCTTCATTGAGATCTCGGAAGTCGATGCAGACTCGAACTTTTCCAGTTTTCTTCAAAACTGGGACGACATTGGCTACCCAATCAGGATGCTGCTCTTCTCGAATAAAGCCACAAGCGATGAGCTTCTTGGCTTCATCATCAATTGCGTCCATCATTTCAGGCTTAAATCGCCTTTGTTGCTGTTTGACCGGTTTAGCATTAGGAAGAATGTTCAGTTTGTGAATAGCAATCTTGGGATCTAAACCTGGCATGTCTTCGTAACTCCAAGCAAAGACGTCAATGTATTCTTTAATGAGAAGAATCAACTCTTGCTTATCTGCTTCTGGAAGATTCTTGCTAATAAAGATTGGCCGAGGTGACTCTCTTTCCCCTACATCAATTTGAATTAGTTGATCTTCAGTAGGAGGTTCTCTTTGTTCAAATCGGAGTACCCATTGGTTATCCATATGTTGAGCCCAAGGATCTGTTTCCGGACTTTCTTCAACGTCTTCATCACAACCTTCTGGTAGTTCAGCGGAGACCATATTAGAAGATACAATTATACGATGAACTTCACCGATGCTGGTATCAGAATCCCATGATGTGGAATCAGAAGAATTAGAACGTTCTTCACTATCTAATTCAGAAGCTGCTGGGGATAACAGTGGCGGAGAAGTATATCCGAGACCTTTCTTGGTCCTGCTGTAATACATTGGCGATTTTCCTTCCGGAACAGTCGTGCGGATAGGAGTTCGTCTACCTTTACCGTAATTGAGGCCATTTTTGAAGTCATAGCCCATTTTTCGGATGATGTCTTTTGATTGTTGACTATAACGATGGAACTGGAGACGTCCCGTATCGTTAAGTTTGCTATCATCCGTATAACTGAATTGTTTTTCTGGTCCTTTACAAAAAAGTGCTGGACTTTCACCTTTCTTTAGAGAAGGGTGAATACGGTAAGAATCATCTGGATCTTCAAGTGAGACTTCTGTCTGAAGAGATTGTACGACTCCCATTGTAACTGATTGGAAGCTATCTAACATATCCAAATAACATTTAGTATAGTAAATAACATCAGTATACTGAAAAGTAGGTGCTTTTTCATTGATTTGTACATCAGTATTTACAACAGGACCTTTAACCTTAGCAGGTTTGGTCAAATTGATTACAAGAGGGGGAGAAGAAGAACGTGGAGGAGGCTTGTTACGACGGAGGTCGATAACAAGTGGCTCAGAAGAGGTGAGCTCCATTTTTTCTTTGTTGTGAGTTAAATCAACAACAAGTGGCTCAGAAGGAATGAGCTGCTTTTTGTCTTTGTTACGACGTAAGTCAATAACAAGTGGCTCAGAAGAGGTGAGCTCCCTTTTTTCTTTGTTGTGAGTTAAATCAACAACAAGTGGCTCAGAAGGAATGAGCTGCTTTTTGTCTTTGTTACGACGTAAGTCAATAACAAGTGGCTCAGAAGAGGTGAGCTCCCTTTGATTTTCATCAACATCAACTGATTTCATTTGAACTGGCAAGTGAATAACCAGTGGCTTGGAAGATTGTGGATGAGAAACTCGCCCCTTAACAGGTATGATAAGAGTATCTTGAGGCACTGCTTTTTGATCTTCTTCAGTATCCATAGCCAATACCACCTTCATAAACTCATCCTTGTACATACGAGCATCGTTGCAATAAGCTTCAACACCCTTGAAAGGATAAAGGTGCGCAACTTCCTTGTGAACTTGTCCTTTGTCATCAATGTATTTAAAGCATTGATGAAGAGTTGATGGAACAACATTGTGTTCATGGAGGAATGGCCTTCCCAGGAGAGCATTGTAAGAACAACCATGATTGTCAATGATATAAAAGGTCACCTTTGTGCGAAGATTGCCTATTTGGAGTTTTAGGCGGATCTTGCCCAAAGGTTCACTCTTTCCTTGGTTAAATCCCAGAATAGTAGTGATTGTGGTTGAAAGACTATGCACTGGTATCTTCAATGCATCTAGCATTGTCTTTGGCATAATACTAAGTGCAGACCCTGGATCTATCAGGATACGATCAACCTTCATTGAATCAACATATCCTGTATAGTAAAGAGGACGATCATGTCTATTATCTTCCATTAACATATCATCTTGAGTGAAGGTAATGTTTGGGATCAGTTCCAAAACACTATGACAGTGATGACAAGAGACTGGTTCTGATTCTGGCTTCTTGAGAAGAGTTAAGCAAGTTTCAGCCTGCATCAGAGCTTCACTTAGAGTTTCTCGTGTCTCCTTGGAAAGACGCAAAAGTTCAAAGATTGACAGCCTAGCCGGTGTATTGGCTAATTGAGCCAATATATCGAAATTGTAAGGCTTCTCAAGCCCAGTAGGAGATGACTTCTTTAGGGGTTTGTCAAATCGAACTTGTTGCTTGCCTTTGTCAGCCGTTGTTGGCTTGGGAGGAATTGATACTACAACTGGTGAAGATGTAGAAGGGACTTCTTCAGCATATACGGGTTGTACCGGAGCAGGTTCAGAAGAAGAAGCAGGATCCTTTTGACTTTCAGAATGATCTTTCAAATAGGCTTTCCCTGATCTGGTGCCTAACAGAATCTCTTCGTCAACAATGGGATCAAAAGATACCATGTTGCAGATCTTGGTTTTGCCTTTAGAACGAGTTTTCTCCTTGGAAGAAGAGGACACCTCGAATTCCGGAGCAAGATCAGGATGGATCCACATAATTTCACCGTTGTCAAGAGAAGAAGGAAAGAGTGAACCTTTGGGCAAGATCCGCCTAAAACTCCAAATAGGCAATCTTCGCACAAAGGTGACCTTTTATATCATTGACAATCATGGTTGTTCTTACAATGCTCTCCTGGGAAGGCCATTCCTCCATGAACACAATATTGTTCCATCAACTCTTCATCAATGCTTTAAATACGTTGATGACAAAGGACAAGTTCACAAGGAAGTTGCGCACCTTTATCCTTTCAAGGGTGTTGAAGCTTATTGCAACGATGCTCGTATGTACAAGGATGAATTTATGAAGGTGGTATTGGCTATGGATACTGAAGAAGATCAAAAAGCAGTGCCTCAAGATACTCTTATCATACCTGTTAAGGGGCGAGTTTCTCATCCACAATCTTCCAAGCCACTGGTTATTCACTTGCCAGTTCAAATGAAATCAGTTGATGTTGATGAAAATCAAAGGGAGCTCACCTCTTCTGAGCCACTTGTTATTGACTTACGTCGTAACAAAGACAAAAAGCAGCTCATTCCTTCTGAGCCACTTGTTGTTGATTTAACTCACAACAAAGAAAAAAGGGAGCTCACCTCTTCTGAGCCACTTGTTATCGACCTCCGTCGTAACAAGCCTCCTCCACGTTCTTCTTCTCCCCCTCTTGTAATCAATTTGACCAAACCTGCTAAGGTTAAAGGTCCTGTTGTAAATACTGATGTACAAATCAATGAAAAAGCACCTACTTTTCAGTATACTGATGTTATTTACTATACTAAATGTTATTTGGATATGTTAGATAGCTTCCAATCAGTTACAATGGGAGTCGTACAATCTCTTCAGACAGAAGTCTCACTTGAAGATCCAGATGATTCTTACCGTATTCACCCTTCTCTAAAGAAAGGTGAAAGTCCAGCACTTTTTTGTAAAGGACCAGAAAAACAATTCAGTTATACGGATGATAGCAAACTTAACGATACGGGACGTCTCCAGTTCCATCGTTATAGTCAACAATCAAAAGACATCATCCGAAAAATGGGCTATAACTTCAAAAATGGCCTCAATTACGGTAAAGGTAGACGAACTCCTATCCGCACGACTGTTCCGGAAGGAAAATCGCCAATGTATTACAGCAGGACCAAGAAAGGTCTCGGATATACTTCTCCGCCACTGTTATCCCCAGCAGCTTCTGAATTAGATAGTGAAGAACGTTCTAATTCTTCCGATTCCAGATCATGGGATTCTGATACCAGCATCGGTGAAGTTCATCGTATAATTGTATCTTCTAATATGGTCTCCGCTGAACTACCAGAAGGTTGTGATGAAGACGTTGAAGAAAGTCCGAAACAGATCCTTGGGCTCAACATATGGATAACCAATGGGTACTCCGATTTGAACAAAGAGAACCTCCTACTGAAGATCAACTAATTCAAATTGATGTAGGGGAAAGAGAGTCACCTCGGCCAATCTTTATTAGCAAGAATCTTCCAGAAGCAGATAAGCAAGAGTTGATTCTTCTCATTAAAGAATACATTGACGTCTTTGCTTGGAGTTACGAAGACATGCCAGGTTTAGATCCCAAGATTGCTATTCACAAACTGAACATTCTTCCTAATGCTAAACCGGTCAAACAGCAACAAAGGCGATTTAAGCCTGAAATGATGGACGCAATTGATGATGAAGTCAAGAAGCTCATCGCTTGTGGCTTTATTCGAGAAGAGCAGCATCCTGATTGGGTAGCCAATGTCGTCCCAGTTTTGAAGAAAACTGGAAAAGTTCGAGTCTGCATCGACTTCCGAGATCTCAATGAAGCATGTCCGAAAGATGAATTTTCTCTTCCTATCACAGACGTTATGATTGATAATACTTGTGGGTTCGAAAGAATATCTTTTATGGATGGATTTTCCGGATATAATCAGATCAAAATGCATCCTGAAGATGAAAAGCATACATCTTTCCGCACTCCTCGAGGAGTCTATTGTTACACAGTGATGCCATTTGGTCTCAAGAACGCTGGTGCAACTTATCAGCAAGCCATGAGTACCATTTTCAGAGAACATCTTCGTAAAACAGTTGAATGCTACGTTGACGATATTGCTGTCAAAAGTCGTCTAAAAGAAGATCACATCCAAGATTTGAGAACAATATTTAATCTCATGCGTCAACATCAGCTCAAGATAAATCCCACCAAGTCATTCTTGGGTGTCTCTAGTGGCAAATTTCTCGGCTTCGTCATTACTTCTAAGGGTATACACGTGGATCCCGAGAAGATCAAAGCCATTCAAGAGATGCGTCCTCCACGCAACCTAAAAGAGCTACGAGGATTCCAAGGTCGACTTGCGTACATCAGGCGATTCATTTCGAACTTGTCTGGACGCTGTAGACCATTCACTCAATTAATGAAGAAGGGTGTATCTTTTGTGTGGACTGAAGAGTGTCAACGAGCATTCGACGATATCAAACAATATCTTATGAACCCACCAGTTTTGGTGCCACCTATCTCTGGCATTCCATTCTTGATGTATGTTCGTGCTATGGACCATTCATTGGGTGCTTTACTTGCCCAAAAGAACAAAGAAGGCCATGAACAGGCTATCTACTATCTTAGCCGAACTATGATTGGTGCTGAACACCGTTATAGTCCGGTCGAGAAAGAATGCATGTCTCTCATGTTTGCTGTGCAAAAGACGAGACATTATATCATTGGTCAAACGATTCATGTTATATCTCGAGTTAACCCTCTCCGAGTACTCATGAAGAAACCTAGTACACTTAATTCTCAGTTGGCTACATGGGCAATCCTGCTAGCTCAATATGACATGGTGTATGTTCCACAAAAGTCTGTCAAAGGTCAAGCGCTGGCGGACTTCTTAGCAGCTCATCCTGTGCCTGAAACATCTAAACTCTATGACGAAATTCCTGACGAGACGTTAGAAGTCAACATGATCTCCGAAGAGTTTCCAACCTGGCGTCTATTCTTTGATGGTGCATCAAGAATTGGACCAAATGGTGCTATTGTGGCAGGTGTTGGAGTTGTTCTCGTTTCTCCAGACGGATTAACTATCCAAAGAGCCTACTCTTTAGATGAACCTTGCTCCAACAATGTGGCAGAGTACAATGCTTTACTTGTCGGCCTTCAGCTAGCTAAACAACTGAATGTTGAATATCTGGAAGTCTATGGTGATTCTAAACTGGTTGTGAACCAGGTTAGAGGAACCTATGAAGTCCGTCATCAAGACCTGGTGCCTTATCATGAAGCGGCAATCAATATAGCTACATCATTCAAAGCTTTCTTCATCAACTATGTTCGACGAGCTTGCAATACTGAAGCCGATGCTTTGGCCAATCTTGCAGCTGTCTTAGCCATCCCTATCAAAAGACATCAGGTGGTGGTTATTTCTAACCGAGAACTGTTCTGTATTGAGAATAATCGTAATATTGAATTTAGCAATCTTGCTGAAGTCAATGTTATTGATGACGATTGGAGAACTCCTTTTATCGATTTCGTAGTACATGACATACTCCATGAAGATCCTAAGGAGGCTACAAGCGTTCGACGTCGATCTCTACGATTCTATTACAATCAAACCACCAAAACACTCTATCGGCGAACTTATGACGGTCTTCTTCTACGCTGTTTAGCTGGTGATGAAGCCAAACAAGTGTTGCGTGAAGCTCACGATGGCGTCTGTGGAGCACATCAACCCGGTCCTAAACTACAGGATCGTATTCGACGTATGGGTTACTATTGGCCCTCTATGGTATCAGATGCCATTGAATATGCAAGGAAATGTCGTGCTTGTCAAATCCATGCAGACTTCATTCATCAACCATCGGAATTCTTACACCCGACTGCTGCTTCCTGGCCTTTTGAAGCTTGGGGTATGGACATCATAGGTCCTATTAATCCTCCTTCTTCTAGAGGACATCGGTTCATATTGGCGATAACTGATTATTTCTCCAAGTGGGATGAAGCTATACCTCTGGCTGAAGTCAAGACTAGCAGTGTCATTAACTTCGTTAAACACCATGTCATCTATAGATTTGGTATACCTCGAAGAATCATCCATGACAACGGACCTCAATTTATTAGTCAGAAGTTCACTAGATTCTGCGATGATCATCGGATTGACAATGTTGCTTCGACGGCCTACAATCCTGCTGCTAATGGTCTAGCTGAAGCCTTTAACAAAACCATTATTAAGCTCCTTAAGAAATTTGTATCCACTAACAAACGGAATTGGAGCGAGAAACTTGGCGAGTGTCTTTGGGCCTATCGAACTACAGTCCGCAATCCCACAGGCTTTACACCCTTCTCTTTAGTGTATGGCTGTGAAGCTGTTCTTCCTTTGGAGCTGCAAATTCCTTCTTTAAGAATTGCTATTGCCAATGAGCTTACCACAGAGAACAATGACCTTCTTCGACTTCAAGAGTTGGAGGCACTGGATGAAAAGCGGTTAATGGCTCAACAGCATATTGAGTTATACCAAGCCCGCATCTCGAAGACATTTAATCGTAAAGTGAAGGTCAGAACCTTTCAGCAAGGAGAACTTGTTCTAACGGTCAGACGTCCTATGACTATGACTCATCTGAGCAAAGGGAAATTCGATGCGAAATGGGAAGGTCCCTATGTTGTAAGCAAAGTCTTCTCAAATGGAGCTTATCAACTTTCAGAACTTGATGGTCGAGTTGCTATGATGCCTATCAATGGCAAATTCTTAAAGAAGTATTATGTGTGAGTGTAAAATGCTTGTAAAATTATCAGACGGAATCAAGTTCATAAATAAAATTCAAATTTTATTTCATTATATGATAGTACATATTAAAGATCACTATTATCTTTTTCTACATTGGGACGAGGGCCACTGCCGTCTTTCTCAAAAATGCAGTCAGCGAAAGAGCCGAGAACCTCATTGCTGGATCCCACGAAAAACTTGCAGGCGGCCATCCTCATGGCTTCTTCTTCGCTAGTCCTTCCTGGTTCGAGCAGGAAGTCCAGAATGTCTCGCGGTGGTTGAGGTGCAGACGAACCTTCGCCTGCTTCTGCCTCCTTTGGCTGAACTGGATCAGCAGGGCGTTCTTCAGTGCCCTTCTGAACTTTCGGAGCAATCTCAGCCTTCTTAGATGCTTCTCCGGAAGACATTTTTATGTTGAAGAATAGAAGTGTTTGTTTCTGTCAGATTTCTGCTATGTTTATAGGCAGAAGTTCCTCAATTTACGAAGTGATACATTCATCTGACGGTTCGTCCGTTAATTAAATACCAGACGGTTCATCCGTTCATTTATTACATTCATCCGACGGTTCGTCCGTTCATTAATCATCCGACGGTTCGTCCGTTCATTAAATGCCAGACGGTTCATCCGTTCATTTATTACATTCATCCGACGGTTCGTCCGTTCATTAATCATCCGACGGTTCGTCCGTTCATTAAATGCTAGACGGTTCATCCTTTTATTTATAACATTCATCCGACGGTTCGTCCGTTCATTAATATCTGACGGTTCATCCGTTCATCTATTTTGACGGTTAACCCGTTCATCATTTGACGGTTAACTCGTTCATTCACCATCGTCTGACGGTTCATCCGTTCGTTCATCATCACTTAACGGTATTCCCGTTCATTCGTTTCACATACATTGACGATTCATCATTCATTTTCTACATCAGCAACTTGTCGTTTTCGATTAAGTTGTCAATAAATATATCATGTCTATCTATTATTTATATCTGAATAAGATATACAATAAATAATGGAGCCACAACAAAATGTCTTTTATATCAAAACATGAGATATTACAAAAATGCAGCTACAGCAATAAAATCCAAATACAAAATCAAGAAGGAGGGACAATCAGATTGTCAATTTGCTGCTTTAGTGACTGCAGCTCTTCTTCGTGTGTTGACGCTACTATCTTTCTTGCTTCCTCCATCCCACTTTCTTCATCAAAAATGGGCATATCTACTGTCCTGCGAGTGATCTCTTCACCATGAGTGGTCTCATACTCATTCCTTTCTTCAATCAATGTATTAAATTGATCAATCACCAGTTGGTGATTAACAGTTTCTTCTTCAAATTCTTGTTGGAGGCGAGTAATTTCTGCCTTCAATTCAGCAAGTCGCCGTCCTTTGCTTTCAGCTACCAAAGTAACTGATTCTATCTTAGAATTATATTCAGCTGATTTTGCTGAATGAGCCTCTAATAGATTTTGAAGGGTTAATCTTTCCATATCAGCAGCTTGAGCCAGTCGCTCAAATTCAGCTTGTATTAAAGAGTCTACATCTTTCTTCTTGAGTTCTTTATACTTCTTGATGGAGACTTCTAACTCATTTAATATATGTTCAAGAAGAGTGGCCTGAGCTTCATCTCCTTGGTCTCTTATGGCTCTTATCAAGAAAGAAGTGGGCTTCCTAACCATAATGAAGTCAGCTCCTTCTTTCTCTATCATTTTTCGGACAAGGGATCCCAGCGATTCAAAGAAGCATTTGGTAAATGACTGGACAACCTGCTGATTGATGGCCAAAGTTCCGGGAGTTGCTGCTACTCCTGATGAAGACGGGGTAACAGGTTGCTCGATTCTTTGAAGTTGGACAACAGGCTCTTTAAATAAGTGAGCCAAAGTAGAGCTGGTTGCTCCTCCTGCTTGATCTTCTGCAAAAGTAAAATTGTTATTTTACTAATTGATTGTTGATGCACAAAAAGATCAAATGAAAAGCAATTTTACCTTGGTTTGGTCTAACAACAAGTTCATTCCCTACTGGAATGGACTCCTGTTGAACAGAAGTAGTCTCCGCTGCAACAGCCTGGCTGCTGCCTGTCTCAGAACCACAAGATAAGTGATGACTACTGCTAACAACCACTGTTGGTATAGGCACCATAATCAGGTCCGTTGGAGGTGTTGGCAAAGTCTCAAGATCTGCAAGAAATTACAAATAAAGATATTAGTTATCAGTTCATTTTAAAAGAAAAAATTGATAAATCTTGTTTTATACCTTGAGGGTCGGTGGCGGGATTTTCTGTCAGCTCACCTTCGTCGGCTACTTCTTCAGGAGATATTTCTATCTCAACATCGACAGCCTTTTCTGCAGACGCCTCCACTTCAATATCCTTTTTAGGATTTGAAATATCATCGGCAGTATCAAGAGATCTGTGTTCTTCATTTTTCTTTTCAGGATCTTGTAAATACTCATCAACATTTTCGGATGAAGAACCTTCCTCGTCTTCTTCTTCTTCTTCTTCTTCTTCTTCTTCTTCTTCTTCTTCTACTGCTGCATTTCCACTGCTAGTGGCAGCCTGATCTTCCTGCAAGCTATAACTGCAGTCCTCCAGAGCTGCAATCATTTCACGGTCTTCTTCCTCACGAAGAGTCCTGGGAGTAGGAGGAGGTTGAGTAATATCTGCAATAGGAGAATGAGGTCGTACAACACTTTGTTCTTCCTCTAAAATATGTTCTCTAGGCTTTTCAATTCTTGGGGCAAAATCTCCCCTCTGTTCATTCTCCTCGAGAGTTTTGCTCCCTGATTCAGAAGCAGGTGTAGGAGATGCCATTAGAAGTCCTGCAGCAGCATCTACTGAAGTCAGGAGTTGTCTAGAAGAAGACTCTTCCAAAACTCTTCTGGTGACTACTCTTTTCTTTCTGTGTAGAGGTCTAACAGGACTCTCTACATTTTCTGGCTCTGCTTGCTTTTGCACGGAAGTTGGTGTAGTGGCAACTTCTTGATGTGTCTCGGCTAATTGCCGGGATTGAGATCTGGTAGTCACCTTTTCAGAAGAAAGATCAAGAATCAATTTCTTCTTCACCACAGGAGCAGGAGGCTCCTCTCTTCTTCTTTTCTTCGCAGGAGATTTACCCACCTTCAGAGAAATACGAAGTGGTGCATTCACTTCTTGGGGGAATATAATATCCCTTGTAGTTTCCAGAGGTGCATCTGCCGGTTCCAGCGCCTCCTCATTTATAGGGATCGATGGAGCAATTCTTCCTCTCCATAATATTGTTGCAGTGGCGAAACTATCTGCGAGATTAAAATTCTCGGCAAAAGTATTCGCTGATGTGTAAAACACGGAGTATGTAAAAAGCATTCGAGGACCCGGAGGAGTAGTCTTTGCTGGCATGGAGAAAGTGGCTTTTGTATCACGGGCATTGTAATAAGCCCAAGCCCTAGCTCCGTCTATCAGATAACCTTTGCCTTGGAGGCAGGTAATTGCGTTCCCTACATGGAACTGATCATATCCAAACTGCCGAGCGAATCGGCTTGGAAGATATGGTTCTAAGTAGCACTCTTCTTCGAATCGGTAGACCAAATGAGATGGTCGAATTGTCTTCAACCATTCAAAAGCGACACGAGTCAGAGGCTGCAGTTTCGAATCCACCATATTCGTGGGCATCTGATCATACCCAGCAGGGAAAGGAGCACAGCAGAAATTCCAGCCTCTATTCAAATTCAACATAAATCTACACTCAGTTAAGGAAGTATATTTCCATTTTCCATGGGAATACCTTCGAAGAAAACTGCCGTCGACTGATCCCATGCCAGGATCCATTAAGGTTGGATAGTGAAGAAGCAACCATCCAAACAAATATGTATATGGCAATTCTAAGCGAGGGAATTCTCTCTCTCCCTTCGCTTTCAGCATCAAGTCAACATATAAACGAAGACTGGCGTTTAGCTTGCAGGTCATTGCTGATAGTAAGTCCATTTTATAGCCGAAGACCAATTTAACAGCTGCAAACAAGACGCCGCGGTGAAAACGATCTAGGGCACTGGATCCGGGAACTACGAACCTTCGCAGCCAGTATGTTAAGAATCCCGCCAATTGTGCTGCTTCTGACATGGGCCTATAGCCCATTCTCAAGTAACTTTCCAAATTGTCTCCTCTCTTCAAAGGAGGATATTCATGGTCATCTTTCACTTCTTTATCAAAGTGGCCACTCTATTCCATTAACTTTCTAACCTCTGTATTGCTCAAAGGTTTGAAGAAAGTAGGGTAGCATTTATCATTCTCCCTGGTTTTCTTCTCTTCTATATGATTGAGAAACAGGTATGGTAGCCACTTTGAAGAATAACAAGTGTTAGCAGTGGCACTCTGGTAAAATAGAGAACAGATCTTATAATGGCACAATAGCTCTTCGAACATTGTCACCATCTCTGGATTCTCTTTTCTGAGCTTGTTCAACTCATCATTTGTTGGTACATACTCCTCATACGGAGCATCTGCCATGGGCAAATACGAGATATACTTCATCTCGTGGAGTGCAAAGCCCATCTCTCCCCCTGGGGTCATGAAAGTTCCGGTCCTGTAGTTGTATCTCTCAGCTAAGGCTAAGAACATATGAGGATTGGGAGCAAATCCATATACAGTGGCATGCACTGCTTCATACAGGTTGATTTGTTGGAGTCTGTCTTGGAATTTTGCCAGAATCCAATTCGCGATATAGTTCCATCGCTTGTAGTCTGGATTCACCAATCCAGTCAGTCTTATATCTTGCTCAGGATATTTTCCTTCAACCTTTGCAAATTTATTTGCGAATATTGATGTTCTAACAGGCATTAGCATGGAGGAGTTCTCTGGTGGAATGCAGCCAGGTCTTAAGCCTCTCAGTAGGACACTATATCTGTCAGAAGAGCTATAAAACATATCCTTATGTTGTGGCCCCTTCTTTACGAAGATTTTTCCTGCCCGAGCATCCTGAAATAGAGTGATATTCCAATCCATCTTCCTAGGGTAGCTTGCATGAGCGTACCGTGACAAAGGAAGGCAGCGAGCGATGTCGGGTATAAAAAAAGATCTATCTTGCTGGTGAACTACCCTATCTTCCATCCTTGGCCTAGGCTGAGAGGCTCTCTCAAAGGCGTCACCGAATAGGAATAAGGGTTTCTTGTGAATTACAGCATCAGCTGATTCTAAAGGCTGTCCGTTCATCAAACACATCAAAGTTTCATTGTCCTGAGAAATCAATATAGCCTGACGGGAGGCCGGTAGATCATACTGAGGGTAATGGACATGAGACAGATCCTCTTTGTATTCAGACTCTGTAAGGGTTCCCACAAAATGTTCGTAATCTGGATCTTCATTGACTTCAACTGCATCAACAAACAGATGAAAATTAGTCCAAGACAAAGATTCTGTTTTTAAACATAAAACATTAGAGTGCGCAACCTCAGATTGCGCTGACATAATTTGCGCAACCTCAGATTGCGCTGACATGACTTGCGCAACATCAGTTTGCGCATCATAAAAGGATGCGCAAAGCAATGGTTTGCGCTGATATCGTTGTTGAGACAGACTGTGCAACTATTGGCACAGCAGTTTGTGCAGCAATCTGACTAGCAGATTGTGCAGCAGTTGGTACAGCATCCTTGGTGGCAAAACTGCCAGATTGTGCAGGCTTGGAGACCCAAACTGAGCGCACTTTGCTCTTGGCAGAAGTGGCTACAGTACGGGGAGTGGTCTTGGAGTTGAGCATCGCCTCGTAGGCTGTCTGGTTGACTTTAACAACCAGCGCCTTTTGCGTCTTCCCGATAGACGCTACGTCACATTGAGTTGCTACTTCCTCGTCGGAGGAGAAAGTTTTTTCCAGCAGAATCGCCATTTTGTTTGCAAAAACAAAAGTATAAAACTTTATTGATACAAACTGTAATAAAGATTACAAGAATTCTGGGAAAATTACAACTATAGGAATCCAATCTTGATGACGATTGCTCTATCCCTTGGACGATGTGAACTTTGAAGACGAAGCCTTTGAAGTTGAAAACAACTCTGGAAACTGAAGGCAAAAGCCTCTGAAGTTGAAGGCAAAAGTCTCGGAAGAATGCAGCAGCATTTTGGCAAGAACTCCTGAACTCTCTGATTTCTGATCTCTGATCTTGATCCCCCTTGAAATGAAGACTTGAAACTCTATTTATAGAGTTCTGAAAATAACTAACTTTCAGTTATTCTGGACTGCGCAAGCTGATTTGCGCAGCAACTGGTTTGCGCAGACATAGACTGCACAGGCAGTTACTGGATCGTGGGCCAACTATCTGGGACACATGGCATCATTTGATTGAAATGCGCATGATCGTGCATAGACAGTTGCCACGTAATGAGCAATTGATGGCATGAATGCCACATGTAATTTATCAGTTATGTTGGTAAAATGCGCAAAATGAACTGCGTAGACTTTGGTTTGCGCAGACTCATACTGCGCAAGATTGGTTTGCGCAATCCTGGATTGCGCTGCCAACTGTCAGCCGTCCTCGAGCACTGTGCGGCGCCAAAAACGAACAGTCTCCTCGTTATTCGTGTTGTCAGCTGTCAGGAAGATCTGATTTGATTCAGTCAATGATGATTTCTGCCACGTCAGTCTGCGCAGTTGGGAACATGCGCAAACCAACCTGCGCAAAGTGATGTCTGCGCAATCTGTTGTCTGCGCAACGCATCAAAATGATGAATATCTTGAATTTTTGACTTTGTTGATTGATACAACTTGATTTTTCAGGACCTACAGCACCCAGTACAACATAGATCCCAAAAGCTGAACCTAAGACCATCGGAGAGAAGCAGAGCGCTCATAGTGGGGACTAGGACAGACATGAACTTTTAGTGCATAACTTTTAGTGCATTTGATGCTATATATATATATATATATATATATAATGTTCTTTTTTTTCAAGAATAAATAACTATTGGGAAAAAATTAAAAGCCATATATATATATATATATATATATATATATATATATATATATATATATAAAGGCAATTCGTGCGGAAGCGGGAGCGGCGATTCGTCCGAACCCTAGGGGGTCCCTCACCTGGGACCCCGGCGCTACCGGCGGCGCAGCCGGCGGCAGCCCGGCTGGGGACGGGTTGGCCAATGGCGGCGCAGATGCTGGAGGCGGCAGCGCAGGCACTGGCGGCGCGGGCTGTGGGAGCGGGTCGACGGGTAGAATTCTGATCGGGGCCTCTGGTGGAGGGGCGGCCAGCACTGGAGCGACAGGGGGAGGGCTGGCCGAGGGCGGCGCTCGCGACGGCGGGCCCGGCGGCGGTGGTGGGGGTTACGGAGGTTCAAGGGCTTCGTCCGTTTCAGCGGCTGCGGAGGCGGGGGATGGCAGCAAGGGGGGCGGAGGCGCCTGCGGGGGCGGCAAGGCCTTGGGAGGCGCCGGCTTGGCTGTTGCCGGTGGAGGCGGAGACAGGGCCACAGGTGTCCGAGCGATGGCGCCGGCCGCTGCCAAGGGGGTGGGCTGGCCCCGGGCGGATCCTCCGGAGTTCGAATCTTCCAACCTGGATCTGGATCTCGACCTCAAGACGAACAGATGGATGGAGGGGGGTGGACGACGGTTACACGTCGTCGAAGCAGAAAGTTAGGAGGAAAGGAGGGTAATGTTCAGACCCCCTTGAAGCCACGTATCCCCTCTTATAGGAGGGCAGGGGAGGGGATGAGACTGCGGAAACCGGTGAATGCGTCTGGAATCCCCCCCCCCCCGGGGGGGGCCGTCTGGTGGTGGCGGGAGAACAGTTGGGTGGCGTCCAACACTGGCTGTGGCGGATAAAGGGAAGGACAAGACGGGGGACTTGAGAGGTCGGGGGTTAGGCCTCCTCCAACATCGGTCCCCAGCGGGCTCAGGGGACGATGCCTCACCCTGTGGGCAAGTCGTGGGTGGACATATGTAAGCCTGGGGGATCGAAAAACCCCACTACGATGGAGTTTGTTCCCCCTAAAAAAGTGGGAAGTGGTTTTAGGGCCACGTTTCCTGCGGAGGAGATTGCTCAGGTGACGGCTTTCTGGAAGAATACGTTGGTCCTCTATGTTCTGGGGAACAAACCCTTCTACGGACAGATACGGGCGTATACGGTGCGGGTATGGCAGCCGAAGGGGAGCATGGAGTTCTTTGCTAGGGAGAACGGATTCTTCTACGTGAAGTTCGGGCTAGCAGAAGATGTAACCAGAATCCTCCATGGTGGGCCGTGGACGTTCGACGGGAGGTTGATTATCCTGAAAGAGTGGACTCCGGACCTTAAATGTGAGAAGGAAGTCCTCAATGCTATTCCGGTCTGGATCCGCTTCCCGGAGTTTCCGGTGCGCTATTGGAGCATTCCATTGCTCATGAGACTTGCTAGTCTGGTGGGTAAGCCGATTAAGGCAGATGATGCTACAGCCTTCCTTTCGAGGTTGATGTATGCGAGGATGTTCGTAGAGATCCGGGCTGGAGGGGAGCTGCCGAGCATAGTGGAGTACGAGGTTCCTTCGGGTGAGGTCCTATCTCAGAGAGTGGAGTACGAATGGGTGCCCCCTACCTGTTCACTGTGTGCCTGCTTCAGGCACCTTGATAGTTCCTGCCCGTCTGGAGGATTACAGAGGGGGTCTGCCACGGCTACTACTGATACACCTAGCACCTCTCTGGTGATGGCGCCCACACCCAGGGAAGACAGAGGGAGAGCTCATGCGGGAGGGAGACCAACCGATGGAGGAGGCGAGGGGTCAGAGTCTTCCTATCTTGCCTGCGGCAGCTCCTCCTGGTGGCGCTATGGTCGTCTTCTCGGCGCAGAGGAGAATGGTCACCAGAGGCATGGTCACTTCGAAAATAGAGGGGAGTGGAGTTGGCGGATCGGCTAGTGAGCAAGTTTACAGCATGAAGAGGCGTGTGGGTCCTCTGCGGGATGGTCCCCCTAGTGGGGGGGGTCACTCCCCTGTTACGGGGGAGGAGCTTTGTGTTGACAATCCAACATGGGCCCTGATGCTTACTCAGTTTCCCACCCAGCAAGTCCCTACTGTTGAGGTGGAGGAGGATATGACAGAAACGGAAGTGGTACCTCCCCCGGGTACCAGTCCATGTGTCTTACAGGGGGACCCCACACTTTATAATTAATGACGATCATAGCCTGGAATGTGAGGGGGGCGTGCTCTCTAGGGAGATGGAGGAAGATTTGTGGAGTTTTACACAGGGAGAAATGTGGTATGATATCTATGTTCGGCTGGAAACCGAGATTAAAGGGGATAAGACTCTTGCCCGTCGTACACCCAATCATTGGGGCCAGATACATAACTTGGCTCTATGTGACATGGCGAGGATCTGGGTCAGATGGAGCTCTAAGTATTGGGATGGGGACTTGATTTTAATGTCGGAGCAGCTGATTGCCATCGTCTTCACGAACAAAGGTGGCTTTCGGTTCTTATTGGGAGTGGTTTACGGCCACAACGACGGAAGACCTTATGGAGTGACATTGCTAGAGTGGCGACCGCTGCTGCTTCCTCTCACCTCTCCCTCCTTCTGATGGGTGACTTCAACGCTCTTCTGCACAGAGGGGAGAAGATGGGTGACAGACCGGTTCCAAATCCGATCTTGCATGATTTCCAGATATGCCTTTTCCAGTCGGGCCTTCAGAGTCTATCGCGCTCGGGGTATATCTGGACCTGGCATAACAAAGCAATCAGGAATAAGGTTGCTTGTCAGTTGGATGGGGCCCTGGGCAACGGGGAGTGGTTCCGCCGCTTCCCTCATTCTCTGGCTGAGAGGTTGGCCGCTGGGACGAGTGATCATTCTCCTATCAGGGTTGGATTCACTTCCAACCCCTCAGTGCGGCCTCGTCCCTTCCGATATAACAGCAGTTGGTTTCTATCGGAGGGCTACTCAGAGGCGATTACGGAGGGTGTTGCTCATCCGGTGGTGGGGACTGCTCAGTATCAGATGGTACACCGGCTCAAGTACACTAAGAAGGCGCTTCGGACTTGGATGAAGAGGTTGCCCAAGTCCTCTCTTGAAGATAAGGAGGCGTAGCTTCGGACCATCCAGCATTCTATGCAATCTGACATGTTAAATGGGGACCTTGCGGCTAGAGAGAAGGAGCTGATTGGGAAAGTCAATACTCTGCGGCTTTAGAAGGAGATTAGTGCGGCTCAGCGCGCTAAATGCTCCTGGCTTAAGAATGGCGATCGATGTACCAAGTTCTTCTATGATGTCATTCGTACCAAACAGCATCGGAACACCATCTCTCAGCTTCTTGATACCGAGGGTAATCTGATTGGGGAGCCGTCCAAGATCTCAGGAGAGGCGGTCAGGTACTACTCTGAGTTATACTTTCAGACTGACTATCTATCTGTGTTCCCAGATGTAGTCACGAAGAGATTGGTGACTCCATATGGGAATACCCTCCTGCTTGCCCGTGTCACTATGGAGGAGGTGGAGGCCATTATCAAGAAAGCGGACCCCAACAAAGCTCCCGGCCAAGATGGATTTAGCAGTGGGTTCTACAAGCGCCACTGGGATATTCTGAAAGTCCCGGTTCTCGAGGCGGTCCAGGAGTTCTTCTCTGAGGGGAAGCTGCTGAAGGAGCTTAACCACACTTTCTTGACTCTGGTACCAAAGAAGGTAGGGGGCGACCTCGCTGGCGGACTTTAGGCCTATTGCGTGCTGTAATTATCTTTATAAAATAATTATGCACCTCATGTGCCGACGCATGGAGGGGATCATGCAGGACCTTGTCTATACGAACCAGGCGGCGTTCATCAAGGGACGATCTATAGCTGAGCATAGCCTTCTAGCTCATGAGATGGTGAGGGGCTTCAACAAACCTGGTGGAGAAAAGGCACGTGTCAAGCTGGATCTGAGGAAGGCCTATGACATAGTCAACATGGAGTTCTTATGCCATCTTCTGTCTGCTATGGGGTTTGTTGATCATTGGGTTGCGTTGATTCGGGAATGCATATCGTCTCCTACCTTCTCGGTCCTTATCCAGGGTATTCCGTATGGGTTCTTCAAAAGCAACCGTGGACTCCGGCAAGGTGATCCAATGTCACCTTACCTATTCACGCTTGTCATGGAGTACTTTACCTGCTTGATGGATAGGGCGGTCCATTTTGGGAGGATAGTCCCGCTGTACAGGAGAGTCGAGCCTTCGGTTACCCACCTCATCTATGCTGACGACCTACTGGTGTTCATACAGCCTTTGATGGAGGGTATGAACACGTTATCTGAGATTATGGGTGAGCTGGAATCACACTCGGGGCTTCAGATGAACAGAGAGAAGAGCAGGGTCTACTTCAGTTCACTCTGCCTTCAGAAGGAGGAGCGCGCTGATGCACTGGACGTGGAGAGGAGTGAGCTCCCGGTGAAATACCTGGGAGTTCCTTTGACAGTCAATTATGTCCGAGACCAGGATTGCTATAGCCTGGTGGAGTATGTCCAGCGGAGAGTTGAAGGTTGGCAAGCTGTCGGGTTATCTTTTGGGGGGCGTATCGAGTTAGTCCGATCGGTTATCTCTGCCATGGCCCAGTGCTGGCTGCAGTCTATTTTGATACCCATGGCTACCATCAGGAAAGTTGAAAGGATCTGTGCCGATTTTATCTGGAGGGGGGGCCTTCATGCGATCTCTTGGGACCAGCTCTGTCGGCCAAAGAAGGAGGGAGGTGTGGATCTCCGTCCTCTGTTGGCTATCAGGGAGGCCTCGGCCATGAAACTGGCATGGCGGTTCATCAAAGGAAGATCCCTCTGGGCGGAGTGGATGCAGTCTCGCTGCGTGAGGAATGGCAACTTCTGAAGGTGTAGTATTGACAACAACCACTCTGTAACCTTCAAACAAATTCTGAGACACAGAGCTGTTCTTCAATCGTCTGTCAGGAGGATCATGTGTGATGGGACTGGAACTGACCTATGGCTGGATCCTTGGATAGAGCACCGGTCTCTGGTGGACATTCTGGGCGATCAAGATCACAGGGAGGTGGGCAGAGGTCTGTCTTGTCAGCACATCATCAGGTATGGAGCTTGGAGTCCGAAGTCCTACCGATATACTGAGGGACTTGGTGAGATTATTCACGGGATTGAGATTAACTTATCCCAGCCTGAGGATATTTGGGGCTGGGATCCGTCTGGCATGACTGGAGGTACTACCTCGGGAGAGTTCTCCTTCCATAGTGGCTACAAACCTATGCGTAGTGACAAACCCTCAATTGGTGATTATGACTTCATTTGGTGCAAGGATCTGGCCAGGAAAATGCAGCTATGTATGTATCGCCTGCTCCTTGGTCGTCTCCTGACCAGGGACAGACTCATATCTTTTGGGATCCAGGTCCCCAATCCGAAGTGTGCTCTCTGTGATTTGGAGGATGAATCGATGTCTCATCTATTTTTTGACTGTGGAGTTTCATGGTCAATATGGTCTGAGCAGAACCGTATGCTGGGTGGTGATATTTCTGGCAGGTCGATTGGAGCAATCATTACGGGTATTCGAGATTGCAGAGGGCGAGGCATGGTCTGGTTCAAGACTGCTAGGATTCGGCTGGCAGTTGCTATCTGGCATGTTTGGCGGGAGAGAAATCGGCGCATATTCGAGGAACTTACCACCCCTCCGGTTGGTATCCTCCATAATTTGGAGTTTGATGTAAAAAAATGGTCGACTGACGGGTGGGCGACCATCCTGTCTGTATGTTGTATGAGTATTGACTGATCTTGGAATAAAATTTACTCTTTTTCCAAATATATATATATATATATATATATATATATATATATATATATATACTGTTCTTTTTTTTCAACAATAAATAACTAATGGAAAAAAAGTAAAAGCCCTAGAGGGGCATGTGTTCTTTTCCCCCTCCCCTCTAGCTCCACCACCACCATCATCATCCAAGCCTTCTTCCATTAGAATAGGCAGGCTATAGAGCATAAGAGAGTTTCATACAAGATTTGACAAAATTTTATAACCGGTTGTCGACCTAATGGCAATCCTCTGTATTGTTGTCAAATTCCTAGCCAAGATAGCAATGAGCATGAGAGGCTCATGCCATAAAACCTAAGAGGCCAGGTCGCATGTAGGTAGACCTAACTTTTGAATTGCAGTTTAAGTTCATACAACCAAGGATCACCCTCTATATCCCCTAGACAATAGAGTCTAGACGAAGAGGTAAGATGATACAATTTTCTATAGAGAATTGCATTCATCTCTATGACATATTACGCAAAGAGTGAAATAATGACAATCCCCTCTAGCTCCACCAATGAGCTTAAATCGTATGTGGTTCCATCAAGACCCCTCCGCTTTAATTACTTGGATTTTGTACAGTATGCCTATCGTAATTTGATGTGTATGGCGAAGAGAAAATTTGCTACAACGAGATGCATTAATGCATATATCATCAGAATGAAGACCTCAAATAACAAACTTGTCTTGTTGAGATGTAGGCTACATTGGGAATAACTGGAATAGTTAGCATTATAAGAGACAAAGAAGTGTTAAAGACGAAAGTAGACAACCAGATAATAGCTAGCTTATGTGACATCACTAGAACTATCTAAAAAAGAAAAAAAAAAATCCTATTTTCTTCTATACACCTAGTTAACCAAAACATAGATGACAATTATAAAAATTGGAAAGAAAGAATTGTTGTCATCTTATGTAAACATTGTATCCCGAAATATAGTGTTTTACATCGATACTCTATCTTACATGTATTTCCATACTTGTAATTCTTGGTTTAGATTATACATAGTTAGGATTAGCTTTCATGTTTTTGTGGAGTTTTGATTGTGCCTCGAGTATCGTACGAGAGCTTATCGATGTAGGATACACGAGGGAAGATTAACCGGATTAATGACTTAATTCAACATTTATCATTTTTGTTGATTTCTGATTGACTTGAAACTACTATTGGACCACCCCTAGACTTGTAGGCTATGCAGTTAAAATGCTAAAGCAGTAGCAAAGTGGCCGAGTACCGCATTTTGCCTAGTCGGGACTAGTCATCAAAAAGTGATAAAAAGTGGATATGTTATTTTTAATATAGTACTAATTCTACGTAATAATATTCAATGACCTCCATTTCTCCCTCCATAACTTATTCTCTTCCTCTACAACTTTACTCCCTCTATAATTTATTCTCTTTATGCTTATATGTGTACATCCCAGCAGCTTCTTTTATAAGGAACACAACCGACCTTGTCCAAGTATATAGCACCGACTTTGTTACACTTTTTATATTTTGCCAAAAGCTGACCAACACCCATTCGTATATGAAACCTAGCTACTAGGATTCATATAAGACTCCTACTTTACTAAGACTAGGACCTACAAAATTCAACTCTTAATAAATCACAAATATATTCATAATTAAGTAGGATTTGAATTAAATTTCTAACAAAGTAGTAAAAAACTATGCACATTGCTTCATTAAATTTTCACTAGAAAATTACAATGCGTTTCAAAGGAAAAAAAAATCACTTGCAAAAGGAATTCTTAGTTGTCAATGCTTACTTCCCTATTTTAAAGTATAGGGTGGATGTAATTAAATTAATGTTGTATTATCAATACCACGTACATCACAAGGTTCTCAAGTCCTTAATCCCTGACATTGATTTGAAAATATTTTCATTGGTATTGATTGACAATTTCCAAGTATACGTAAAAACTTTTACTAATTCTACGTAATAATACCCAAAAGCGGTAAAAAAACATATAAAAAACAAAAAAAAATGGTGACTAGTCGGCACTTTTTAAGGGCCAATTTTCTTATCCGATTTTTGTACTACAACGCCCGTCGACTAGTCACCGACTAGTCTCCACTTTAACTACATAGCTTTTAGGGACCTTGGACATTGCCCATAACCTTGCTTAGGATCCACTCAGATAGAGGACCCAACCAGACCGGTCAGTATTCAAATGAATGTGCTGCATAATATCGAAATTTTCATCGGATTTTCAAATGTGTCCAGCATAGTCAGCAATGTTGACTCGCTTCTTGACTTAGTGAGTGGGCAATCCCCTGCCTTGTTGGCCCAATACTAGGAAGGGACTTTGAGGAGTGTGGAGAAGTGTGAGAGGAGTGTAAAAGAATCGTAGTTTGCAGTATCGGTCGATATCGACACGATACGATCGATATCGATACGGTTTGCATGTTTTCATGCGATACTGACTGATACTGACGTTGGGGGTCTCTATTCCAATCAATTCGGAAGAGAATTGAACGAAAAGACCAATCAGCAAGGATGTAAAAACATGTAAAAAAAAACTTATTCACCACAAGTAAACCGATCAACAAGGGTGACTAGTATTTCATTCAATTTCAAAAGTTAAAAAACAAAAAATACCTAAAATTATGCCTAAAAATTTGATACTCTGATATGAAAACGTCAATATCGTCAATCATGATGCTCATAGGAAAGGACCTTCATGGGAATAGTGTGGTTGCGAACCTTGGTTGGAATAGTGTGGCAGCCACTTGGCCCTATATCCTCCATTCTCTCTCACTCATTTTTGTTGTCTTCACTCTCTTTGTTGTTGGAGCTAAACAAGGAGGAGCCAAAGAAGGAGGTGGTGGTTGTGGTAGCATTCAAGGAGCATTGGAGGCTAGCATTCACTTCCTCCCCCTCTACTTCACTTTCTCTTTGACCTAGAGGCAAGTACACCTTGTTCATGTAATAGCCTTGGTTATAAATGTTCATCTCAGTTTTTTGAGTTACTACAACTCAATTCCATGCTAGATTTCAAGGTTTCCATGTACATTATTATATATGTTGAGATTCGGGTTAAAATTCATAGTTTTGAAGATAAAAATGATGTAACCTTTATTCAGGTTGTGGTCATGGTTTCTTAGTTCCTTTAGCTCATTTACAATGTATTTCAACAATCCCATGAGTTGGATTTTCATTTTGGACAAAAGCATAATTGTGGATGCTCAAGCTCAAGCACATGGCAGTAGTTCTGCATTGCATGTGCAGAATCGAAAATCCGACTGGATTTTCGATTTTGTCTAGAGAAACTGCACTTGGGTGAAGTTTTGCGTCAAGTTCTCATCGTCTTTGATTGTGGCTTGGCCCAAACATTGTAGACATTTTATTTTATCTTATGCCATGCTTAGTTTGTGATCTAGAGAAATTTTGATTCATCATTTTGCATTTATCATTATTTCCTGTTTTACTCGATACATTCTCGTTTTATTTCGATTTCATTTTTGTATCTTGTAATTTAACATATAATAGCATGCTTGGTTTGCAATCTAGTCATGTTTAAGTTCTTGGTTTACTCATCATCCTCTCAAGTTTACATTTATCCCGAACTCATACTCGTAATTAGCTCAATTTGTTTCTTGATCTTGTTCCCATGATTGCAGTGGTTGGTCATGGTGTAGTGGTGGTTCTTGGATGTATTTGTGCAAGTCATGGACCTAGATAATAGGATAGGTTGTGGTGTAAATGATTGCATTAGCCACTGACAAAACCAACCTGAGGTTCAATATCAGAATCGGAAATCGATCAAATTTTTGAACCTGGATACTGAACCCAGATTTGGATGCTACCTAGTGTAATGAATCTCCATTTCGACTTGTAATTGATCAAGCAATTACTAGCGCATTATTTCTTGACATTTTCGTTCATGTTAGCTTGTTCAAATGGGTGCCATGTCTTATAATCGAATTGATTGTATAATGTTTGATCGTGTATTGACATATATGGTTGAGAGAGATCTAGCGACCCCCGGGGCACTATATTCCCATCCTGCCTCATTAGGGACATTTGAGCTCATGGGTCCATATTGGACCCAAGTTATTCTGATTTGAGGCCATGTGCCATCGAACATCTGGTCCACCTATTTTTGTTTATATGTGGCTTGGCGGCCGAAATTCAGATAATGATAGATGTAACCTTTGTTTGATCCCTGGATATGTTAGGAATAGTTTTCGAGGTTGGTTTTATCTTAGATCATTTTACGAGGGGATACTCAACTTGCATTGTTAACACTTAGGGTGACAACCTGTAGCTAATAGTAGCAACCCTGGGGCTTGCTTGATTGTCTTGGCTTGGTTTGGATTGATAATTGATAGCTAGTTTTCCTTTCCTCGTCGTTTATATTGTTCATAGCATATTGGTACCGTGCTATCCTTACGTCTGTTTTATATCACGTTTCACTTCAGCTTCCTGTTGTTATTGAATTTCGTGTTTTCAATTATCGTTAAGCTTTTATTGCAGTTTTGTGTTGAATTGGGTCTGACAGATCCTAGGTTGCCATCTCAAATTTAGTTTCCGAAGATCTCTAGGACTTGTAGCTTGACGATGATTGGGGTACCCAGAGCACACCGGCGCCTAAGTGGGTTTCTCTTCCCACTCTTTGTTTGTTTGTTGACGTTTAGCCAAGGACATATGTTAGCCCTAGTACCGGGAGTACGTTCCCTTTTTGTATTCCGACTCCATATGTACTTATGTATAGTCTTTACATGCTAGCTTTTGTGATCATGTACCTTGGGACATACTCTGCTACTAGTTCATTTTGTATACTAGCTCCATGATCATTATATATGCTATTGACCAAGTAACATTTACTGCTTTCATATATATCATGATCATTCTTATATTCTTCTCTCGTGGATTGAGATATAGGATTGCTAGTAGGCCCATAGGATTGTCTCATGACCATAGTATAATCAAACTGTCTCTTTATAGCCGTGACCCTGGTATTGGTGGCTGGTGTACTCCTTATTGTGTAGTTGGCCGATGTCCACGTTCTCCGTATTCCGTACTGGGACGCGACATCTTGGTGGCAAAAGAAAATGAATTGATATTTTCTTGGCGAAAAAGAGTTTCCGATGAGAGATTGTTTCGAGAGATGTCAACAAGAGTGATTTTTCTTCTTGGGGAGAGAAAGTTGTCATCGTAAGAGTGAGTTTCCTTCGTAACGAGAGAGACTTAGTTGCCTGAGTTTTTATCGCGAGAGTTTCCTTCTTGACGAGAGGGTGCAGTGGCCTCTGAGACGGGACAAAATCTTCAGTTGAGATCCTACAAACAAGTGGGCTATAGAAAAAGGAGAGAAGAAAGAATGTTACCTTGGGTGACAAGTGAGTCAGGAGTGGTCCTAGTTACACAAACATGTGGGCCAAGATAGGAGTGGTTAGTAGGTCGGTTACGGAAGCAATGGGCTAGGAATATGAAGTTAGTATTTGCACTTTAAATGGGCTAAGCTAAGTCCAAAACTGGATGGAGAATGAACTTGATGGGAGTAAGCATATGACAAGAGTGCTAGGGCAAAGGCAGATGAAAAAATAGGTAAAAAAGAGAGAGGAAGGGTGGTTATGTCACCAAAAGGGTATAGGTTGTTGCGGTGTTGCTACGTATGCCTAGTGGTAGAGAATTGGTTGACCACTCCTTCAATAAGAATGAGAGAGAGAGAGAGAGAGCAATGAATGTGATATGGGGGTTATAGGGGGGTCTCTAAAGCGGAAGAGGAAGACCTGAGAGGGGAGAGTCTACACATCGATATCTCAAGGAGAGTGTCATTTTGGCGGCGGAGATCAAGGAGGAGGACCAAGAGAAGATAGAACTGAAGATAACATGTGAGCCCCCTTTTATCTTCTTTTCTCTCTTTTCCAGACTTTGCTTGGGCGTGTGGAGTTAAAGATGGAATTTTTTATGCTTTTGTGTTTATGGAAGGGATCTACAATGAGAAGTCATATCTTGGGGAAAGGATGGCTTGATCTGATGAAGGAGAGACCTAAGGTTAGCATTTCTGGAGATGACGACTATGGATAGACATAGGATTTTGGTATATACAGAGGCGCCTAGGGATAGTGGAGGGTAGGAGCCAATAGGAAACTGGTTAGGGTTACATAAGGAACGGTTAGGGTAAAGGTGGTGGCTTTATGGAAAGATAAGGAGGGTGGTCCTAGGGCCGGAATCAGACTCTCATACTATGTTGTGAAAGAGGCAACACTGGGAATAATTGGAGTTATTTCATTAGAATATAGTCCAAGCATTATATAGGAGATAGAACAGTGGACAGTTACATAACAAATGAAAAGTAAATAATAGCTAATAAAGAAAAAAAAATAGAACATTCATATATCAATCCTCTACAACACTTATCAGAAAGATATTACAGTTCTTATCACAAAGAGGTGTGACATTAGATAATAGATACCAAGAAAATTCACTATAATATCAACAGCCACAGTGAGTGAAAACCAAAATCACTATGCTGCTATGCAACAAAACCACATTGCGCAAGAAAACTAAACAAAATGACATAAGTTGGGCTCTATTCAATAGACAATTTGTCTTTCAGTCACAAGTCAGCATAAATCTTAGTGCAGCACTGGGTAAGACCAAAAAAATTGGGCCATGACAAGATGCAGATGGTAAAGATATGGAAAGGGGAAGTGCCATGACAAGCCGTCATAGGTGCCTATATCATCAAAAATGTGTACACGAGGTACCAAGAATTACAACCTAAATTATAATTCCAATAGTACGAGTGACCACTACTAAAACCAGTATGTGTCATTCCATTAATCCACATTCACAAAAAATAACACAAAACAAAAAAGTTGGGCTCTGATAAGGAAAATCAAGTCAGCTTACACATTAGCACTATCCGCGGGTGGGTTATCTTGTAAGAGAATCAACTGAAAGCTCTTTCTAAAGAAAACCATACACATGGTATTCTCCACTTAGCAGTTGAAAGATAGAATGGACCCACTTATGACAGTATAAATAGGGTTCTCATAGTTTGAAAGAAGAACCAACAGCTATGTATGCTAGTAACATAATGCAAACTTGCGAAAGCACAAGATTTGGTCTCATGTCGAATAAGAGAAGGGAGTTTGACGCTTACGACTCACGTGTACATCCGGGTACCATTTTGGCAAGTAGGCCAAGTGAAGGTGAATACGAGGCCCATATGTGGGTCGTATCTTAGCAGGCTTGTGGGTCGGAGCGTGACGAATTGTATTAGAGCTACCTAGTGGATTTGTGTTCCGCTGGAGTAAAATTGGGTCATTGCAAGGGCCGTGACAAGGATATTACGTCTTCAGATAGGGAAGATTGTAAAAACCAAAGATTTAGTACCACATCAGATGTGAGATGACACATCTAGGTATGGGTTAACCATTTTGGAAAGTGGGCAAGCGGTAAAGCACAAGAAGCCCATGTACAGGTCGTGAACTGGCAGAACCATGGGCCAGGGCATGACAGAAACAGCTAGCACTACCAAAACACAAAAGATAACATACCAGGTCAGAGACTGCAGTTTGGAGGCTGGGAGACCAGTTAACCATGTAAGACCCTGAATGGAACAAAATACATCATCTATGCAGAACTGTTTCATACAAACCAAAGCATAAATACCACATTAAACAATATTCTTTGTTGCAAATCACAAAAGAATAAGAAACGCAAAACAAAGACACTTTATATGATTAATGTGGTATATGAGAACAGAAAAAGGAACAATCATAGTGCATTTGTGCCCAAGAGTGACGATATAAGACAGAACACAAGGTGATACAATATCATATAAGAGAATATAAACACAAGAAACACAGCCCTCGTCCAACGAGTTCCTAAAACGAGGCTATAGCAGTGGAACATAACTAAAAATTGAGGAAAAAAATTCCGTTAACTTTACAAAAATCTATCATGTCAAGCCCCCGTGTGGTTTCAACCAAGGTTCAAACTATCGGTATCGGGATCGGTATCAAACCCTCCTTATTAGTATCGGTATTTGGAGGTATCGAATGGGTTTTCAGTTTCGGAAAGATAAATAATAAATTTAAAAATAAGAAAAATACACACACACACAAAAAAAATTGGTATATCTAACATAATCTTATGTAGCCGCCAAGGGTTGGTGGAGTTGACTAAGCCCACTCCCTCTTCTACAAAAGGTCGAGCATTTGAATCCTGCCCAGCTACATTTGATCTTTGACTTTCCATAAGAGTGTGGAGTGGGGGCTTTGCACTCTCCCCCCAGGTAGCCGGTCAGTGGTGACCATGTCCCTGGGTTTTGAAAAAAAAAATGTATTGATATGTTGATTTCCGTTAGTTTTGAATGGAATAACATTAAAAAAAAATGCTAAATCAATCATCCAAATAGCTAGGGTTGTGTATTTACTTGTTTTTCAAAAAGTAAAATATTGTTGTTATTAATTAAAAAATTTAATATATTGTTACTAATTAAATTTTGTACATGTAACCTTCCAGACTCTTTTATTGAAGAAAAATGGTTACTGTTTTCTCTATGCTCCAAAGAAATATGGACAGGGTAGTAGAGTTCAAGAGTAATGTCTAAAAGATTGAAATAAAAAAGGAGTGGGTTCTTTTGTCGCACGGAAAAATAATTCACATAAATATATTTGTTTATTACAAATTTTCTCTTTTTTACAGGATACAACAACATTTTAAAAATGAGTTCTTCAACCCACTCCGTAGCTCTATTGATGACCTAATTAGTCTGATCAGGAGCATTATGTAGATTGTTACATAACATGATATTTGCATAAAATACAATCCAAAGTTTACACAACATAAAGGAACTGTAATAACAATAATGCAAGTTTGCATAAAAAATAACTTGTTATGAAAAAAAAAACTGAGAATGCTTTAATCAAAGAGATGCTTTAATGAAATTATCAAAATTGTATATATATATATATATATATATATATATATATATATATATATATATATATAGGGAGAGAGCTGGACCTACGTTTTTAACAAGCATTTGTTCCACTTCAGAATTTTTGCATATAAAGAGGTACTCAATTATTACATATTTGGTCAATAGCTTTTTTTCCTGGGAAATAAAACCTGGCCCACACCCTCCTTTATTTAAGGGTACGCAGTATTTATATACAGAAAATGAGAGAGGTGCTCTCTTTCTCAACCAGCTGGACCCAATGGCTTGTTCCTCTCTCAACTCCCTCTTCATCACAATGTGATTCTCACGGGAGTCTTCATCACAATGTGATTCTTTCAACAATGATGATAATGATAGTGCGTGGCTTATTTGGACAGTAAAAAGTGCATAGTTTTTTTTTTCGAATTTGGATTTCTTTTTTTTCTTATTTTTTCCATAGAATACAATTTGTTGATATTGGCATATAAACCAGTCGGCATTAGAAAATATTATTTACTGATATTGACTGTTACAAACATATATCAGCCGAAACGAACTGCTATCAACCAGTTTTTTCTCGTTAATGACTGGTTTTCGATGTTACACGCAAGGTTCGCAGGATCGATATCGGAACCGGATACTTCCTATGAGTATCGGGATTGGCGGTATCGGCAGTTTCGTATTGGAGTATCATTTTTTTTGGTATCGGAAAGCAAATAATTATTAATATTATTAAGATTTTAGAAAAAGTATTATATACATTTAGGCATAATTTTAAGTATTTATTGTGATGTTGCTTTTGAAATTGAATGAAATAATAGCCACCCTTGTTGATTCGTTTACCTACGATAAATAAGTTTTCTTCATTTAGATATTTTTACAACCTAATTATGCTTTTACACCCTTGATTATTGGTCTTTTTCGTTCGATTTTCTCTACCGAAATGACTAGGAAAGAGACCCCCAACGTCGGTGTCGGTCAGTATTGACAGCGGCAAATATCGGATCGGGACGTGCCAAAATGTATCAGTATTGGTCATATCAGTTTTGGTCGATACTGAAAACTATGGTTATACTAACTGATATTGCCCGATACCTATTCAATCTGGATTGGATAGGAAGGGAGCAAATCCGATCCGATACGACCGATATATATCGGCATCGGCTGATATTTTGAACCTTGGTTTCAAGATCCTGTGAAGCAACTGTTGGCAAAAGGGAATCTCCATCAACCTTAGAAAGCCGCTTAACAGGTTCGTAAACCTGTCTTGGCGGCTAGCTAAATAATGTTCAAGCAATCAGGGAAAATTCCAATAAAGTTCTCCAAGACAGGTTTCCATGAAATGAAAGGGCAGAAGAAGATGAGCTCCAAGCCTTGGAGTCGACATAAGCAATTTAGGTCACATATAAGCCAAAGACCCACAATGGTAAGGAAAAAAGACATAAGATAAATAAAACATGCTGGGTCAGTCAGTTCTTGTCAAACCTACAAGAACTATACTAACCTTATAACAGTCTATCTAAGTTGCGAAATTGCAATTATTCACATTTATGGAAGAAGCAAATTGCATATGTTTTCATCAGCCTGTTATTCTATGCATGTCTAGAATAATTTCAGGGTTGCTCCTTTGTTTCAACTGCTTGACACTAAGGACACCTACCCGTCAACTTCCCTCCCTATTTTATGCCAAAAAGCTCTCTCCTGTTCAAAGTTGCCCCTGCCAGGAATTACCTACAAACTCAAGTAGCAGGTGTCAACTCATGTATCAAACCTTCTGAGCTATTATATCAACGTAACTTCTGACCTTGTGCATTTATCTTATTGGAAATGAAACTTTTCAGATTTACATTAAAAGTAGGCATTGATTAGAAAAGTAACCGTCAAATTAAGGCCAATAATGTTTACAAAAATGAAAGGTCAGGCTAAATTGGGGGAGATTGTTGACTCATTTGTGAACATGGAAACATTTGGGAGCACATATTTAGAAGCAAAAGAACTGAAGAAGCTTACAATGTAAGTCATCTATAGAAACAATATTGCAACAAGAAGTTAATCAAAACTCACGAATTATGAGGAAGAAGTGCTCCCTTAAGTACTAAGGTTTCCATCGGGGAACTCAGAAAATAAACAACTGTTTCTCTTCTTCCTTAAAAACTAAGATATTTAGCCACAAAGCTAACAGAACAGTATAACAAAACCATTATGGGTGAGCCGATTGTATTTCTATTTCTTGAGCCAGCTTGTATTGCAAACAAGTAGTAGATTAAGCACCTAAGGAAGACTACTTTATGCAAAAACAACATATGGTAAATCTTGTATCAAAGTATCACATATAATAAAACAAAGTCAAAGACAAACAAAGTAAATAGATCAATGAGAGATCCCAAGGAAGAGGCAGGGAAGTTGGAGTTATAACTGAAAGATAGAAAGCCTAATCAGCCCAAGGAATCTGGATAAGAGATCTAAATCTGTCACAAATTAAGCTGCTATATCTGCAACTCCTCACATGAACAATCTAACAGTGCAAACATACTTGCAAGCAAGGAAACAATGGATATTAGTAGTCTAAAGGAGAAATGTGCTATGTATAAGGTCATTTATGTGCCATCGTCAATTCAGTCAGATTCATCAAGTTGAATTTGATAACAGCTGAGTAAAACTTTTCTTTTAGACTTACAATTCTTGAAGTGGACAATTTCTACCCAATTTCCCTCTAAATCTTCAGGCATTGGGCAAAGAGTAACCAACAAAAACAGCAGCTATGCCAATGCCCGATGGATCGTAATATATAAGATCTCATACGGCCCTTACAAAATCTATCCTACAAGATTTCCCCCATTGAACTAGCAACATTAACTTTTTAAGAGTGTCGCTACTCTTTAAATATTTTAAAGAGCATTTAGCAAAATCTCACATAGTACATTTGATTTTTTAAGGAATACACCTCCTTTAAGTAAAAAATGTCGAGAAACACCAACTATCGATCCTTACCTTGAAAATCTCACCCATCCATTTGAAACTCACCACAGATCAGTTATGAGGTGTACCTTTCAAATTCTTCAGCGACCCAGAAGTTACTAAATATTTTAGTTCCCCGAGTCTCTACCAACTTTGCCCTGACAATTTTAACAACTTCCAAAAAACAATGGAAATCTTAGTGCTGTTGGTAATAAATGTCAATGCAACCAGTCTTGCATATTGGGGATAGACACTCACCAACCTAGAAATTGGGTCCAAAAAGTGACTAAATATTTTATCTCCCTCCATCAACATTGCACTGACAATTTTAACTTCCAAAAAACAATGGAAATCCTACAATTGTGGGTAATATATGTCACAACCCAACCAGTCTTGCAAAGTTGTCATATTGAGAATAAGAGGTGTGACAACTTTTAGAGGTCCAAAAAGGGACACTCGCCAACTTAGAAATTGGGTCCAAGCTTTCTATAAAAAATGATGAAAATTTTGCTACTACCTTGATATATAAGCCCCTTCTCGTGAAGCCGGACAAATGCCTCTATCACAGCCCCTGCAACCATTTACAACAATATTTATTAGGTTAATACTAGTAGATAAATAATACAAAAATGTGTTTTTAGCAATACATCACAGCATATCAACCACTCTAGTCTATATAAATAAGTAATGTTCAGATTTCAGAGAACAATATGTGCAAACCCATATATCAGATTTCTAAAGAAAACTAGGTTGCGATGGTCAGAATTAAATCCCAGTCTAAATGAAAACGGACCAGTTAGTTGAGAGCATTTAGTTGAGAATGGAATATCGAAGATTTAAATTTTTTTACTTTTTCATTAGTAGGACTTATCATATGAGAAAGACAGGCATTATAGCTATCTATGTATATGGTTCATGTATCCATGCTATTAAATAAATAGTGAACATATAAAAATTGGCAACATGATCAACATTCATAAGCCGTAGTATATAACCAAGGGAACAGGTTCTCTAACCCTAACTCAAAATAGAATGCATTTTGAGGAACTAGTGAAGCGGGATTTCTACCAACACGGACAGAAGTTAAAGAACGTCTGTAATACCGTAGTTACGATATTAGCAATTTTTCAAAAATCATGAATAATTTGTGTGCATGAGCAAAGTCCGCACATATCTGTTAATAACTTGTTAATGCACGAAATATTGTTTATTACGCATAATAACTCATTAAAGCCTGCGGATTACAGTGAATTTTGCAAACAATTTGTAGAGGGAATAAGCCGGCCCCTGACTCATACTGGTTGTGCCATTAAGGCACATACAGCCGAGATGGTGTTCGGATAAGCTGCAGTGGGCCAGATGTAGTAGTTGAGGATGCCATGATAATGTAGGAGCCATAGTTATATTAGGAACAAAGGCCCTATTGGTTGCCAAGGGGGAGGAATTGCATGGAGCAAGTAGTGTCCTGCGAGGATAAAGGGATGGTTTGGGGTGGAGGCTGCATTGGAAGGATGGAAAGAGATGGAGAAGCCTCAGAATACAGTAGGCATGGAGGAGAGAGTAGCTGTGGGGGTGGGTGTGGAGCTATTAGACCATTATTTCATCTAAAGATATTATAATAACAGAAGAGTGGGGACATTGAGTGCTACTGTGGAGTGGGTAAACACCATATGGTCATTGTATTCTGTCCGGGAAGGGTAACAACCCCATGCACAGCTAGCTGGCTACATCTGTAAGAAGCCTACTTTTTAATTTGGTAGGTTTGTGCTCTCTACTCACTTGGATCACATGAGAACTTTACTTTCTTTGTTGACTGGTCCATTCCTCTTTAATCAAACTTCTTTTTTATTCTGACTTATTTCAAATTTATTCATTGAATGGGGTTTTCTAAGAAAAAATTATAATAAATTCTAGTATTTTCATTTTCATTTAAAAATTCTATTTTTTTAAGAAATTATGACTATCCTATCTATGTTTTACTTCATGCTTTATTAGAACTTTTGCCAAACATTTATCGAATTTTTGAACTTCTGCCAAAACTGTGAAGATTCCAACGTCACCAAATTATTCCCAAATAACAAGTCATAAAGATGTGCTAAGACGAAGACGGTGATCAGGGTTGCAGTATAATGGATATGATGTCCAGAGACAAGCAAAAAAAGTAATTGACAATAATCTGCATGGAAGTGCCACATTAATGACTCAAAAAGTCCGCATACCAAGTTATATATATCCAAGAAAAGATACAGGAAGCATTACATTATACTGAACTCTTGATCTAATACTAGAAGGTGATTCACCTTCAGTAGTCAGATACCCAATTTAAGATACGAGAACATGATTCAACTCTCTCCAAAATGAGGACAGGTGTGAGCATGATGTTTTATGAAATCCATTGCTAATTGATAGACATAATAGACTAGAGTTACTATACAAAGAACTGAATATAAATGAATGTGGTTCTCTGTTGCCTTTACATGAATGCAAGATCCCTATGAGTCTAAAATCACCTTGACCAAGAAAGGTATTTTAAACAAAGAAAGACTCACATGTCTTTATGGTGGTTCAATGTGTCTCATCACTTCAAGAGGAGTAAGTTTTTAGGTTGTACAAATACCTGAGAGTTACAACAATCAATAGTTTGGACCCTCAATTGAACCTTTGAAATGGTGACATCAACAGTATTGAAAAAGAAAAGAGCAGCAGAACTTGTAAGACGACCTGATAAATGGTTTACTATGAAATGGGCAAAGCTGAACATGCAGCAAACAAGAGCAGGGAGTGAAGGTCGGTAAATATTGCAGCATCACAAACAAATTTTGACAGAAAACAGCTAATTGTTTTATTGGACAATGAATCGCCAAAAAAAGTCATTCACACAAACAACAGTACTTGGTCAAACATTGGGTTCAAGGCATTGATTAAATGGGAGAGTTTGGGCACGTCAAAATCCAAGCATACATTTTAGTAGCAAAAATAAATTAATGGGTTTATATGAAGATACTAGTTGGATGGAACGATTAGCTCAACTCAAGAGGACAGTCAATCAGATATTTGTCCGCAATCCTAACATTAGTTTGACATGATTATTCATCCATTATATACAATTATGAAGAAATGACAAAAGTGAATGTAATATTCCATTAATGTATGCACCAAAAAATTCAAGTCAGAACATACCAACAGTCCATGAATAGGAGAGAGTGTTAAAGAATACATGTGAGGATTACTGACAACACAAGAAAACATAAGTTTTGTGGCTACTGGATAGTTTCCGTAGAAATGCGATCGATTAAGCTTCTAAACAACTAAAACATAAATATGGGTTCCCATGTCAAGAAACTAAACGGGAGTATAGATAAGATGAGTATATTCACGACTTTCTTACGACTTAGCTGCTTATCGAGGGTGAAATGTTCCCGGGTCCAATCACAAGATGCACCCAATCTCTTTATCTGACTAGTAATCCTTCCACCATATCTGAAAAAATAACAGCAAGTCCACTTAGAAGTTAACATAGTAAAAAGCTAATGAGTAAACAGGTGTTAGCTATGACAAAGTTGAATACAAGAAAAACCTTTCTGATATGCCATCACTCAAACAAAGAGAAAATTGAAATCCATAGAAAATGGCAATTCAAAATAAAACTGATAAATATTTCCGTTATGGTTCCTGCTCCTTCATCTTTGTAGAAAATAAAATAGGGTTATTTAGTTTCTTGAGGGCCAAGCTTACTAGGTAATCACTTTGTCTTTATCACTTGTTTGTGTAAGACATAAATATATCATAATATCATTTAGTAGCAATGTAGTCTCTACTTTTACATGGTATCAGAGCAGGTGATCCTGGTCTTACTCTTTCCAAAAATAAATGAAGTCCTCCATAAAAAAAATATAAAAGAAAAGATTTAATCCTCTTCTCTTCCTCCAGCCTTAACTGCCACGTCTTTCGTTCATAGTCATTCATCTCCACCATCCGAAGTCGTCGTCATCTTGGTCAACCCGATCTCACCGCTCTCTCCGTAAGCCGGGACCGTCGTCGCCATCATCATTATCTACACCCTAAAGCATGTCACTGAAAACCCTTCCCTCCGATCAAGCATCTTTATCTTAGATCTCTGCAACGATGATCAGCCTCCTCTAGATCATTCCCTACCATCTCTGGTCAACCTCCCAAGCCGACAGCTTCGTCTAGAATGTTGGCACATTTTATTTTGATTATTAACAGCATCTTCGTAGTTTAGTCTTCTGCTCTTCAGATTCAAATATTATCAGAAGATCTACTACTGGAGTTCTTCCGTTCAAGCGCAATCATCTTTTACATTGAAGACTGAAGCAGTCACCGGCGTTCCCTGCATAAGATGGCGTCTTCCTGCTTAGAGTCTCTGTGTCTGTACAAGTCTAGGTATATTTGTAAACACCTAAGGACGGATGACAAGTGAAAAGAACAAATCAAAAATCAAATACATACAGAACGGCATACCGGCGGCATGCTCCGGCATACCGGCGGTATACCGTTTTTAGAGCTCAGAAAGTTGCTGTGACGAATTGTCGGCATACCGGCGGCATGCTCTGGCATACCGGCGGTATACCGATTTTTGTGTCCAGAAAGTTGCTGTGACAAATTGTCGGCATACCGACGACATGCTCCGGCATACCGGCGGTATACCGTTTTTAGCAACCCAAAAGTTGCTGTGACAAATTGTCGGCATACCGACGGCATGCTCCGGCATACCGACGGTATACCGTTTTGAGCAACCCAAAACTTGCTGTGACCTTTTGTCGGCATACCGGCGGCATGCTCCGGCATACCGGCGGCATGCCGAGTTTCAAATGTTTGGTTTTTGAATTGCCCTGACTAGCATTAATAGCAGCATTTAATGCTCTCAAACGGTCATTAATATGACCGTTACTATTTGACCGGTATACCGACGGTATGTCGCTGCATACCGACGGCATGCCGGTCTGTCTGTATTCAGAGCATTAAATGCCACCAACTCTTGGTTCTCCTATAAAAGAAAGCTCTCTCTCTCTCTCTTGAGCTTTCTTACCAACTCTTACCATAAATTTTCCAACAACCAAGAGCTCCACCATTAATACTCTTCCAAGCTTTTCATTGTCATCCTCTCCCAAAGTGCTAGAGTATTAAAGAGTTGTACATTTCGATCTTCACGTGTTAGAAGATCAACAAGTTCTCTTCTCTTTTGTTTGAAGTTGGCGAGCCTTCGTAAGAAAACTCGTGTGTAGAAGTTGGCGAGTCTTCGGATCCAAACTCGTGTTGAAGTTGGCGAGTTCTTCGGATCCAAACTCGTGTGTACTATTTGGTTAAATAGTGGATTAAAGCCGGAGAGAGTTCCGGGACTGGATTGCCTCAAAAGAGGATACCAGGATACATCCTTGCGTTTGATCTTTCTACTCTTTACTTTCAATTGTCTTTATTGCATCAATTGTTGTAGTTTATTTTTAATTTCCCTATTCACCCCCCCCCTCTAGGGTTCTACATAGAACTCGATGATCTCTCTGAGGACTAGACATCCATCTGCAACTCACCTTCACTGATCTTGACCTAGCTCAAGTCGACCAATACCAGATTCAATGACAAACATCGATGAAGAGACCGGCCTCTCCATCCTCACTATTGCTGACTGCAGCACCAATAACCCCTAGTGGATTCCTATCTGCTTGAATTCCAACACACCATCCAGCTTCTGTCGCACGTGACCATTTATAGCAAAGGTCGTCGACCGATGACCCATATCTGAATTCCCACAATCTGCAACCTCTAATCCTCCTCTCTCTCTCTATCTCTCTCTCTCTCTCTCTCTCTCTCTCTCTATATATATATATATATATATATATATACCCTAAATCCCCTTCCTTAATCTCCTTTCACTCTTGCCCTTTAGATCAAGATCCAAGGGCTTACTAGAACCTCCAAAAAGGTTTTTCTGCCCACATATCTATCCCAGCCTTTTTACGTTTTTTTGCAGGATAAAGGCGAGATGATAGAAAACTTTTTCAATTCAAAAGGTCCCGTAAGTGTCGATTTTTTTCAAAAATGTCATGTTTTCATCAAATCGATCGATCTGACCATGCACGAAACCATGCGCAAAGTCCAATCATATTGAGTGCAAGCGCTACGCTCCTCTTAAACGGGATCAAATAGGAGAATACTAGAATCTCCAAAAAGATTTTCCTACCCACAGATCTATCACAGCCTTTTTAGGTTCTTTTGCGGGATAAAGGCGAGCGTTAGTGAGGCTTCTGATGTAACATGAGGGCTAAAAAAATAATTTGGACGACCGTTGAATAGCTTTGCATTCTCAACATTTTTCGAGATTTCTTCGACTGTGAGCCCCGGCATGCTTGTATTTTCTTCCATAATTTCTCATTTTAGAGCCATATCCTACTTCGATTTTTTTCGGAATTTCTTGCTTTCTCGAGACCCCGTCCACTTCGGATGTTCTTCCGAAACTTCTCATCCGACAGAACACGGGTCTACCTTGGATGTTTCTTTTGGAATTTCTCATTTTTTCGAGCTTCGACCTACTTGAGATATTTTATTCCTACATTTCTCACATTTTTTAGCCCCAACTTACTTTCGATATTTCTTGTGGAATTTCTCGCTCTTTGGAGCTCCTGCCAACTTACGATATTTTCTTATGAAATTTCTCATTTTTAGAGCCCCGACCTAATTGAGATGTTTTATTCTAGGATTTCTTCATTTGTGAAGTCCCGACTTTCAATGCATAATTTTTGAGATTTCTACGATTTCGGAAGTCCCAATTTTTTTGAGATGGTTTCTTCAGTTTTCCTTCGAATTTCTTCGATGTCGAAGCCCCAGCCTCTATTTTCATTTGATTTTCAATACCTCTCATTCTCTCCAAGTTGGACTTGTTTCCACCAAGTTCGAGCTTGCGGGAGATTATAGAAAATAAAATAGGCATATTTAGTTTCTTAAGAGACAAGCTTACTAGCTAGCCACTTTGTCTTTAGTTTCTTGAGGGCCAAACTTTTACTAGCTAACTATTTTGTCTTTATCACTTTTGTAAGCTCTATATATTGTAAGGCCTAGAACCATAATAAAATATCTCATTTAGTAGCAATATAGTCTCCACTTTTACGGAGTTCATAAGTTTAAACTGTTGAGACTTCTTAATATCTTATTTTCATATATTTGAGTGTGAAGACCTGACATCTCATGTACTACAGAGTAGTAATCTGCCTGAATACAGGCTCATTACTAATTGCATTACAACATATAATATGTTACAAATAATAAACAGAATAAAATTGGTATGGCCCCCTTAGCAATTACAACATAAAAATTGAAGTATTATTACCTCGTTTAAGAAACTAAGTCTAAATACCACCCACAAAAAGTGAAAAATGACAAAATAAATGATACGGAGCAGTTGATAAAATATGAGGTGCACAATACAGCAAGTATGCATTATAGAAGTGGGAGAGTTAACACACAAACAAAAATAATAACAATTAAAATGTAAAACAAGGCCTTACTTTTCTTTCCACTCCCAAACTCTATTGTTGAAATCTACCCTACTTAAATCAGTCCTCTTTATGCCTTCTGCTGCAAGCATTTTTTCCACAACTAACTGAAATAATCAAATAAAAAAAACAAAATTAAAATGGTAATTCAGCAGCAAGACAAGGTAGCAGCTTGATGATAAGATAAGTGGTAGTTTTGAAGTTGAGAAATCCAAAAAATAAATAAAGTTCATAGATATAACTTGAAAGGAGGAGTATCAAACAAGGCAGACAGGAATTCGCAGTCCAAGAAATAAATTCTTCTTCTACATGAAGAATCTGACAAAGAGACCAAACTAGACAGTTGTGACGCTGAACCAACAATGTGACATGATCAAGTGTTGAAAAAGATGGTATAGGTGTGACCGTGTGAGCAGTTGAATCTGTAACCTCCGATTTAGATCAACTCATTCCAGCAGTAACGGTTGGTAGACTAACCTGAGTAGCAATACCAGCATGATCAGTTCCAGGAAGCCAGAGTGTAGGCCTCCCCTTCATGCGGAAGTACCTAACCATTATATCCTAGTCAACAAAAAGTATATTAACACATAAGGTAAGGCATAAACAAAACTATACACTAGTATCAAACTGAAATCCGCAGGGTGCACTCCAACTGAATCCAATAATAATGAATGTCAAAAAAATTATCTACCAACATATAACCTATTCAGAATCAGCATTGCCATGATACTTGATGAAAAATGATGAAGGTTTAGTACAATTCCAATCAGGAAGAAGCCATTTTCTCAACATAAAAGTAGACAGTACTTCAGTGTTCTAAAATTCGTTGTGCGGGTTCGGTGCGCGGGAGGAGCGTCTAGGCCGCCTAGGCGCTAAACAGTATCATGCGGTTTTTTAACTTTTTTTCTCTTCTCTTACTCCCTTGTAACAACGCATATAGTGTTTTTAACTAATTTGGATTCTATTTACTATTTCTCTCATCTCTAAACGTCTTTTGTTATCTATTACACAGTTCAAACACTTCACAAGGCTACAACAATGAAAACGTTGGATCAAACTATCATTTTGTATGAACAATAAGACAGCTTCATTGTATTTTTTACTTTTGTATGAACGATAAGACATCCATGATTCATCAACATATCCAAAACATAACATGCCAAAACATAAAATGTATCCTAACTTCTAAGCATCAAACTCTTCCTCTCCATCGTCTTCCAACACAAGCCGCACAAAGACGCACAAGCTGCACAAGACGCCTAGGCATTGAACAGGGCCGCACAAAGACACAACCACATTATACCGCCGAATAGGGAGTTTTCGCTTTGGCCTAAGAGCGCCTAGCGCCTAGACGGCCGAACAGGCCGATTTTTAGAACATTGCAGTACATGCCCAGGGTGATCAATAGGAATGTTGAGCCATTTGGAACTAAACTGTATGGAAGCTTCTCTTGTTATAGAACAAAGTTGACTAATAATTCAACCAAGGTCATTCCCGTATGACACTTGTACGTAAATGGCACACAGATAGCTGGAAAGGATTACAAAAATATTCCGATACACTTGCTAGGATAACTGATTTGTGAACTCTCCTTGTATCTAACCGAGTAAGATCTAAGGATTGTCCTAGTCCATGTGTTAGAAAGCATCAGTGCCTCGGGATCAACTCACTTCAATGCATCTCCTGCATCAATGTACTTGATCTCATTAGGAATCACTCCTTTCACAGAAGCATGTATATTAACATATATAATTTACACGTGCATGATAGTATCTAGAATCCTATAATAATAGTATTGAGTTTCGGTAGACCTTGTCGATGCAAAGGAACCACACAAGTGTCCAGTCTCTAACGGTATCCACACAATCCGCCTCAACCACTAAACGTTGCCTCGAATCATGAAAACTTGATCCTCCACGAACCACCAAAGAACCAACAACTCTTGCACACTGGACCACCAACGAAAGCCCTAAAGTCTCCTCGAACACCATTGCAGTGAAGGCTGCAATTGTTCTCAGCCGAATCGGATGAGAGTTTTGGGAGAGCAGGCAGAAAACTGACTGGAAGGCGGCTAGGGTTTGAGGCGATTTTAGCATGAATAAATTTGGGGGTTTTGTGATCCTCTTCCCTCTATGCAATATATTAAATATTTAGTGATATCCGACATTTTAAAATGTCAGAGAAATTCGACATTCGACATCTGATATTTCAAAAACCAAACAGACATGAAGTTGACATCCGACATCTACAACCTTTGCTAGCACAAGCTGACATGAAGCTGACATCCGACATCTACAACCTTGGCTAGCACAAGCCTGATTTGTATTGGCTTAGTCAATCGACTAAACCCAAATCACATTTGAGTAACTGCAAACCAGTCCTTGTTCTAACGTAGCCAGTCAACTCTATGTATGACTCGTTAGGTTCAACAACTTAATGACTGCAAGACCAAACCCGATTCAGATTGAACTGTTCGAATAACCGATTGGTTAATCAACCCGAATAACCAATCGGTTAACAGAATCCAGAACACCTTCTGGACTCTATCTTTGCATAGCATGATTGGTATCTAGCAGTGTTATCACTGTTATGGCTCCTATATGGTGTAATGATGCAGTTACATCCATTAAGAACATGTCCATGTTCAATTACCGTGTTATTCAGCTTTTCTTATATTCGCGAGTAGACATAATAGTAAACCAATGTCAAATCTGTAAGAGTCTAGTAACTATGTATCATGATCAAATGTGTACAGGTCGATAATGAACAGACTCTTTATATTCACATCTCACCTTGGGCAAGAATTTTAGTGGGTGTAATTTTGGATCACATAGAATGTTCTCTCTGTATGTGTATGCTAAGAGCGATGGATTTCTTGTTGATCATTCACCATCTCCATGACCAACTAGCTAGACACAATGAAGACCCTCTCGTAACCCATGCCAACAAGATGTGGTGATGATCTCAGGTCAACTTCCAACACTGACAGGAAACGCTTCCCATTGACATGTTGCATACAACTCCACTAAGGATTCCTTATGTCAGTCATTCAATGAAGTAGTTGCACTAATGAGCACCTACTCTTGCTATAGTGTCAACCATACCAAAACTTAATCATATAAGTTTGTATAGAGTGTAGGTTCTACTAATGTCCCACTTAGTGAACCTGTGACCAGAAATATCTAAAGAGACAAGCTTACAAGGATTTGGATCTCATTCGTGTTATCTCATGACAGTCCAAATACACTCTAAGGACTTTATCATGTTAACGTAAGCAATTATATAGTTAAAGTAAGAAAGCATGATAAATTGAAAGAAATAATTTATTCCATTAATAATCAACATATCTATGAAGCGATATTTGTATTTTCAAAACATCCTTTCCAATTGCATGCCAAAGCATATCACTATCAACACTAATCTAATAAAATAACGCAAAAGATCAAGATCACAAAAGCCTCTTGACTGGGGTCTGTGTGTTTGAAGCCTTATGAAAGATAGTCCCTTAGAGCGTAAGCCCTACATAGAATCCTCCAGAAAAAATTCGTGTCACTTAGGGCCTTGCCCATCAGACCTGGCGGTTTGGCCTTAGGCCCTGTCTAAAACTAACAAGGACCACATTCGCCTGCCCCGGCATGTCTAGGCCTCGCAGTAATGATTAATTATTTGTTCATTAGTTAACTTGCTTACTCTTCATTAAATCAGGCGAATGGTTGCAGAATAATGATTGGAAAATATGAATAAAATAAAGAAGTTGACAGCACCAACAGGGAGAAGAGAGAGTGTGGAGCAGCTATGGACCAGAAACTTAGAGTCTGGGACAGGGGTTGATGCCCAAATAGGTCACTCGTGATGACCCAAAGGAGTCCAAAGACTGAAGACGAATGGCCTACCTATCATGGTTCAGCAGTGCAAATCTAAAACGGGGAAGGCACATAAATATCCACATATAGTTCCATGTTAGGCTAGCAGGCTCATTAACAAAATAAGCTACCTGCCAAACTGTATGCAGCCCGTGCAGCAAACAAAATAGCGCCCCCCCCCCCCCCCCCCCCCAACCCAACCTCCTCTTGTGAGGTCCATGTATGCCACATTACCACTTTTGCTCACATGACATGTGGAAGATAGCTCATATTATTAAATGAGCTACCTGTCCTCCAACACATACCACAATGCAACAGAGTTATAACAAAAAAATCATGAATGGAAGTTCTGTATATCTGATCAAACCAGGCATGGAACATTTGGAATAAGCTGATATATTGGCATGAAAACAAAGTGTGATGCATATATGATTGTTCAAGTTCACAAGATTAGATTTATCTCAATCGACAAACCTCGAGGGTGACAAACATTGCATGCCCCATGTGCAGGAAACCAGTAACGTTAGGAGGTGGCATGGGTATCACAAAGGGATCTCCTCCTCGATCAAATCTAGGCTTGAAATAGCCTTGAGATTCCCACCTAAAATTAAATGACAAATCTTAGAAAATCAACAATGCAAGCATAGAATATGTAGAAAAAACTGGTTTCATCTAAAAGCTGTGTTAGACAACAAGGATGCACTGTGCAAGAAAACCATAAAGTTGTTTCATAGTATGAGATATTTCATAAAATTATGGTTTACTGCCAACTAAAACAGGATGAACCATTCAGCCATTTTCTCCATGGTTATTACACTGAGGAGTTAACTGGTTGTAGAAATGCATTCTCTGTTTCAGCTGACAATGGTATGTAATATGTGGTATGGTGGCTGAGACTTGAGAGCTGGTGTAAACAGGGGTGTCTGCATGTTAAGCCATATCATTTCCTTCTCATGCTATGAAATGAACTGCCTAGTGACAAAGCTCGTAATCTTCGTCAGCAAAACCTAATGGAGATCTTCAAAGGTTCACTAAGGTTCTAATCATAAAATTTTCAGATTATTACACAGTCAGTATTAGACCTTAAAAGATTTGTGGCCATAATCGAAGAGAATTCATTTTCTTGTTCTTCATCTTGATTTTACAAAACAACAAAGCCTTTATCCCAAATTTTTGGGGGCAGCTATTGGAATTTTTGTCTTCAATTCAACTTTCTTAAGACTTAACAGTAATCTTTATAACATTAGCAAATATCATATCCTGCTTGACAGCCTCAATATTCATTTAGGCCTACCCCTAGCTCTAGAAACTCCTTAACTGATATCCTATCACTCCTAACATGTGTATCTATTGGCCTCCATTGCACATGTCCAGACCACCAGAGATGATGTTTTCTCATATTATCCTCAATTGCAACACCTCCAACTTCCCACAATGACACACCTTTCTTATCTTTCTATGCACTCGTCAACCTTAATATTCTCAACAGATATGTTCATTTCCTAAACATTCTTTTAACAACCAACAATCTGATCCACGATGCATGTTCTTCATCATGATTTCATTTATTGTTCTATATATTGTTAACTTTTCATTTGTACATAAAATTAGAGCAAATGAATAGATGATATATGTTTTTTTTGCTATATATCATTATACCTTGTACTGTTACAGTTTAATCTTACCATAATAACCAAACTATAAGATTCTTCAACATTAATGTGTGGGGTATCAATGAATAGAGTAAGAATATAAATCCTTCTCTTTTCTTTTTCAAAGAGATGCACAGAATGATAGACTTCTCACATAACAATCCTCGTAGTTACAAAATAATACAGGTAGATGGATTGATACAGCTTTCAGACGAACTAATGGCATATCAAATTTTGACTCTCTAGGATAGGAAATTGGCAAACATTGGATTCACAATAAGAAAAATGATATCTATCATATGTATGGTAATAAAAGAATCAGTTTTCTCAAATAGGAAAGATAATAACAGAATAAAGACAAAAATCAGGGTAAGTTTCTATTTAAAATGATTTCATGATCTTCTGCAAAATATCAGTATTCAGTAGATGTCGAAAAGAGCTGAAGTATAAACCACACGATTACACTAGCAATTATGAATGGGATAGTTGTTTGGCCAGTCCTTCACTTTCCATCTAAACAAAATGTGCCCATACATTTGGGGTCTCAAAACGTCCATTTCGGAAAGCCAAGCAAGCATTCTGGAAATGGACGTTTGAACAAACTATCATCCCTCGAACTGCAATACAAATTAAGCCTAAGTATACCAATGTTATGACGATACCGCTAACCACATCCAGAGAATAGTAAGGTGAATACTGAAATGTAGAATGTGAAGGGAGCAGTGAAGATTGTTTAGTCATATCCAAGAGGATTCAACGCAGTGGTGCAAAGTGGGGCATGGATCACCCAACAATATTTGTGATCCTCGTTCAAAATTAATGAGGAGAATTGCTATTGTTTCCTGCATGTCTCGCAAAAGTCAGTGTAGGTGCAAATTATCCCAACTTGTCACCTACAGATGCAAGTTGGCTCCATGTGGTATGCCCACCCTACTCTAGTTGTCCTTCAATTTGTATGTCCTCAATACCGAGACAGAATAACAATTCTGAATTATGTGAAGTTTTACAATGAATTTCTAATGTCCCATGTAATTTTCTATCCACCTATTCATAATGAACAAAACAAAGAAAAAATTGCAAACCACGAAGTACTAAACCCAATTAATAGCACCAATTAGGAATCACCCTCAGGTCCATACTTGTGGTTCCTTGAGTGCATGAAACATATGATGTTGACTGGACGCAACTACCCCAGTAACTGCACCTTAACTTCTAGCTTTTCTTTGATTGGAATGAAGCATGAACATCCAACAAGTTATTTTACAGAAGGTCCAGTTTGACTTTAGGCATTCAATTGATTTTATTAGGTATATTACCCTTCATCAGACCTTTCCCCAAAAGAAGGCATTGTCACACTAATGAAGGTATTGCACCCAAAAAACGGAACACCATAAATCTTATTCTTTATTTTCAAGATTAGCATTTTCAAATATAGTATCAATCAACGTATCATTTTATAGAAATAACACCAATAAGAAAGAAACAAAACAAATAAGTTAAGAATAAAACTAAACCAAAAAGTTAAGAATGCTAGCAGAATGTATGACCAACATAATTTTCTGGATAGCGTTGATAGTATGGTTAAATTTAATAATAATCAATTTATATACAGATTTTCATTATCATAAATTCATAAGTGATATTAGTATATTATATTAAACAATTCATTTCTGCAATCTAAGATTTATTATTTTAGGTTATGATGGCATGGATGAAGCAGCCTTGGAAGCATTGACACTCAAAATGGTGAGTTGTGTCACATGTCACGTCGGTGTCACAAACATGACATGGGCACTTAAATACACTAGGAAAAGCCAAAGCCGATGTGTTCATGTCGATGTGTCCATATAATCCCATGTTGTATTCGTGCTTGTTCAACAACTGAAGGAGCATAGCCAATCAAGTGATATTTAATATCATAGATCAATCTGTAATTTGGCATGAAGAGGACAACCAAAGCTACCATATATAGTTTTTTAAACCAAAGCTACCATAAAGAAGGAAGGAGAGAAGGAACAATGTATTGTAATAAAAAAGTTCATGACTTCACACTTACCTCGAGAAGATAACCCTTATAGAGGGTTTCTTCTTGGCAATGCAAAAGAAGAAAATGACAACAAGAACAGATCCCTTTATTTTTTTGTCAAGAAGAACAACAGATCTTTATCTCAAAGTTTTGGTTTTGGCTATTTGAACCCTTTTCTTCCATGCAACTCCGTTAAGGGCCATTTGTAACATCAACAGAAACCACACCCGTCTTTACAGCCACAATCCAAATGGGTTCAGGCCTACTCCTAGGTCTAGCAGCTCCTTTACCTAATATCTTATCGCTGATATCCCATGCATCTATTGGTATGGTGCAGAAAAAATAGGCCATCGGACAAATTATGACGCTCACAACATACTCAAAAGGTGTTTGCAAATGCAACATACTAGATAATTGCAAGATTGCATGGATAAATCAGCTTAAATAAAGTGAGGACAAAAACAAAAAATGGTTCATTGGCAAAAGATTCTATCAGCTAAAATAAAACCATTTGTTAAACTGATATTCGGATGATAACAACAGCTAATCTCTCCTCTCTTTCTTCTCTTTTTTTTTTTTTTTTTTTTTTTTTTTGAGGCAAAGGATGGGAGGAAGTCGATCCCAGCCAAATTTCATTCATAGTAGATCAATAAATTTAGCAGTACAAAATAACACAACAGCTAATATTTTGTCTGCACGTTATCTTATTTGATAATTAGGTATATCCTAAATTCCAAGTATTGGAATGACTCATAGTTGTACATGATTTTTATACTATTTTATTTCTTTCATTTATTACCTATAGAGACACCTTTTCCCGAAACTTCAGACTTGGGTACAAGAATTGTTTCCCTCCATCTAGTCCATTTAGCTTTATTGAGGGCCATCTTCTCCGTTACACTAGAAACAACCATATGGTACATATAAACCATGTATACAGGTGTAAATTCTCTAAGCTAAATGCTTATTTGATAAATAACTATATGTACCTTAATATTTTCCAATTTTCTATAACCATTTTGATTTTGACTGAACCTATAAACTTAACCTTGTGAGCAAGATACAATGGCCAACCTTGCAATAAACACCAAGGATGTAATAGTCCAAACATTTGTGCGATAAACACCAAGGAAGCAACACTCCAAACATTGGTGAAATATGGTACCATGTCCGTGTGGGGCACATATACGACATGCCATAGATACTCCTTGTCGTGTTCGTATCACCGCTTTCGAATTGTGTCTTGGCATTATATATTCCTTGTCGTGTCTTGGCTGGCATTATATACTCCTTGTCGTGTATGTGTCACCATTTCCCGATTTGTGTCTTGGCATGCGGTAAACACCAAGGAAGCGAAACTCCAAACATTGGTAAAATATGGTACCATGTCCGCGTGGGGCACATGTAGGACATGCCATAGATACTCCTTGTCATGTCCGTATCATCGTTTCCAAATTGTGTATTGACGTTAGATCAGTGTAGTCAAAGGCACGGGGCGCTTTTCTTAAGGTGCACCTTTCCGTGAGGCGCTTGAAGTAGTTAACGCACGCCTTGAAAATATTGTGAAAAGGTTTACATATGGGCCAATCTATACAGGTACAAGAAGGAAAAAAATTACAGAAAAAAAACAGCCCAACAAAAAGAACAGCAATCCCAATCTCTTCATCAGCATAGTAGAAAAAAAACGACAGAAAGAAAGAAGGGAAAAAAAAAAAGAACAACAGAAGCATAGTAGGAAAAAAAAAATAACACCATAAAGAAGGAAAAAAGAAAGAACAGCATAAACCCTACTTACCTGGAGGAAAGCGGCAGTTCACACCTGGCTTACCTAGCATTTTTACTTTTTTTTTTGTACATTGATTTGTTTAGGGATATTTAGTATTAGGGTCTCACATAATATTGGATATTAGGGTTTGGGTCTCGAAATTGTCCAACGTTAGGGTTTGGTTCTCGAAATCACTGTTCACGTAGGCTAATGAACAGTGATTTCGAGACCCAAACCCTAACATTGGACAATTTCGAGACCCATATCCTAATATCCACTATTATGTGAGACCCAAATACTAAATAACCCCTTTTTTTACTAGGAAAACAATCTAAAATAAGACTTTTTTACTGTTTTTTAGTACTTTCTTGTATATTGTTTTCTATACTCCTATATATATACATATATATGCACCTCGTATCGCTCGGACACGCACCTTAAGTGGGCCTTGTGCCTCGGACGATATGGACCCGTTGCGTCTCGAGTGCGCCTTTGACAACCTTGCGTTAGATACTCCTTGTCGTGTCCGTGTCACTGCATCTTGGCGTTTTTGTATTCGTGCAATAATTGAATAAATCAACTAGTGGTTGCATTGACACTACTACTCCAAGAAGCACGCACACTCAGGAAACCGGTGCATGTGCATGTCGCACAGGAAACCGGTGCATGTGCATGTCGCACAGGGCCGGCCCTGGCCTAGGGCGGCCAGGGCGACCGCCCAGGGCCCAAGGTTCACAATATCGGTATCGGACAATTCCTACTAGTATTGGTATCGGCGATATCGATAGAATCGGTGGTTTCGGATCGTAGTATCGGATTTTTTTGTATCGAAAAAAATAATTATTAATAAATTATTTACATTTAAAAACATATATTTTATACATTTAGGCATAATTAAGTATTTTCAGTGTTATTTCGTAGTACTTTTGAAATAAAATAATATTGTAATCACCCTTAGCGATTGGTTTACATATAATAGATTGATTTTTTTTTACATGTTTTTACAATCTTATTATGCTTTAAACCCTTGATGATTTGTCTTTTTCGTTTAATTTTCTTTGCCGAATTGACCGGAAAAGAGACTCTCAATGTTGGTATCGGTAAGTATCGGGTATCGGTCGGTATCGGATCGGGAGTCGGGACATGCCAAACCGTATCGGTATCGGCCGTACCGGATCGGTATCGGCCGATACTTTAAACCATGCCAGGGCCCCATAAATTTGGGGGCCCAAAATTTTTTTAATATATATATATATATATATATATATATATATATATATATTAGTAATCTTGTATCGAACATAGAACTAATATGTAACATGACCCTCCTTTATCACAAAACAATTGTGGTGTAGTGTTAGTATGTTGAACATGCACACAAAAGGTCCTAGGTTCAATTCTTGGCTGCAACATTTTTTAAAATTTACTTTTAGTTCAATTTTTTATATTATATATGGGCCCCATTTTAAAAGTTTGCCTAGGCCCCCATGAACTCAGGGCCGGCCCTGATGTCGCATTGTATCGAACACGTATCAGACGGTCTGTCCCCGCACCGTACCATGTCATATTCGTGTGGTGTTGTTTCGAGCACATTATGTTAATTGGCAAGTTCCTGCCAAGTTTATATAATTCCTTTTACTGCACACCACCCACAATTAACTATTGCAGCTACTCCGGAATCAAAATCAAAGAAATGAACATGCGTCCAATAACTTACCAGTTATAAATCCTTTCCTCCGACGTGAAATCGAACGTCTTAGCCGTCTCCGGCGAGGTGAACACCTCGCTCCCGGACGCCACCGCTAATCAAAGAAACAAACAATATCGGCATTTAGAAGAAAACCCTAAATTATATAATTTGGTTATAAAGCGAAGGAGCGGAGAGTCGAACCTGATAGAAACCTGCGCCTGGAGTGGCGACGGCTCCATCGAGAAGAAGCGACGACGGAGCGGAAGGAGAAGAGAGGTACGTGGAGGGAGTGGGGAGAGAGGATAGAGGGGCTGGAGAACGCCATTGGATAATAGTTGGGGATTTGGGCTTGGAGAAACCCTAGGGTTTTGGGGAATGGCGTGAATTTGTTATCGAGTGGGGATAGAATCGCAGATGAGTGATGAGGAAGGATAAGGCGGGAGCGGGGCTGTCGATCGTAACAGATAACCCATTAGCCCAATAAGGGGACGTTTGGTATGTTTAGGATTGGGAATGAGGAGGGAATAGAAGGGGTTATGTGGGAAAGCTATTTCCAAGTCCCCCATTGGAAATAGATTTACTTTCAAATGATGTTTGACTATGTTGTTTGGAGGATTATACTCTCTCTTTATTTTCAAATTTTCAACTCCTATCACAAACATGTGAATTATCATGAAATCAGTGAAAGGGTATTAAAGTAAAACCAAATAAATTAAAATTTCTATCCATATGTGAACCAAACATGAAAATAAAAAAATTTAAAATTTTGAACTACCTATTCCCAACCTAACCAAACATGGGTATGGGAATGTTGAATTCTTTTCCCATGGGAAAGGAATTGAAAATCTATTGAATTCTTTTCCCATGGAAAAGGAATTGAAAATCTATTCCTAGGAATCCAAAAACTTGATCCAAACGAGCCCTACGGCCTCTTTTTGTTCGCGGAATGGAAGGGAAAGGAAATCAATTCCTTGACATTTCCTTTCCTTTGGGAAATTAAGATTTCTATTGATTTTCCTTTCTGATGTTTGGGAATGCGAAGGAATTTGGAAAGGAAAGTGAATACTTGAATGTGGGAAAGTGATTCCTTGCTTGGATGGATGGAATCACTTTTCCCCCTAGTTTTCCTTCCTTTGGGAATCGCTTTCCTTTCCTCCTCAATTCCTTTGACACCAAACATAGGAAAGTAATCACTTTCCTTTCCCACCATGAAGACTCCGCGAACCAAACAAGGCCTAAGGGTTTGGGGTTTCGGAAACAGCAATGTTTGGATTAGAGCATCCCCAATGCAAGTGTGAGTTTAGAAAAAAGTTAGGATAATCCAAGAGCACATCCATTTTTATTTGGAGCTAGTCTAAAAATTTATAAATTTGCCATTCAATTTCTTTACTTGGGGCTAGTCCAAAAAAAGTATAAATAACAACTTTTCTTTTCCTTTTTCTCTCTCCCTCTACTCTTTTATTCTCTTCCTCAACATTTCTAGGTCATAGAATTAAACCCTAGCCCAAATTTCTCTCCAACATACATTTTGTGATTATTGTAGGTAGAAATTCTAGTAAAAGTTTCATCAACTTCTACCGTCATTTGGTATGTCATCGAATTAATATATGTTTAGAGCTTTCAACATTAATTACACATATAAATATGAAATTATATGTGTTTAATGTAGAAAAAATGAACATGAAAGAACCTGGGTCATCGAATGTACTAGACTCTCGGCCCGCTACGTCCGAATAACACATCGATGTTTCGGAAGCACCCTTGGTAACTAAATTTCCACTTTTTGTCGGGTGAAAGTCGGGTCTGTGACATAGAGGACTGCGGAAACTCTGGCATCCCATCATTGAATTAGGAATGCCACACAGTTAACAGTCATGTGTTATGGAAAAACATACCTAGATTGTGATGAGGGTTTGGACTTAGGTGCCATTGATTGGATTTGAAGGAATGTAGAAGAAATTTAGGGCTACAAATTTTTGGAATGGAGTTGTGGAGAAGATAATAGGGTTTTAGAATTTGGAAGAGAGAGAAAGGAAATGAGAAAATGAGGAGAAGATAAAGTGTATTGGGGGGCTAGTCCCAAGTAAAATTTTTGTTGTCCCCAGTAAAACTTCCACCTTCTTGGACTGTCCCCTAGTAAGGACTAGCTCCAAGTAAATTTGGGAGTGCCCTTATAATTAGCCAAAAGTTATTGCCATATAGAATTAACAAAGTTTTATTAAAAAAGTCATTCTCTAAGAACGTCTCCGACCCTAATGTCTTGTAATGTGATGTGATTCCCATGTGGCATGAAGCACAAGACAATGTTTTTCCTAGATGGCAATATTACGTTCAGACGAGACAATGAAGTAGAAAAAAAGTTTCCAATACAAAAATATTGGGAAGACAATAAAATATACTTTTATCAACTTCCAAGACTACTTCTCTTCTTTCTAAAATGTTTTATTCATACTTGATGATGTGGAGGTAAAGATATTGTGAAGTACATTGTCTAGAACTAGACAACTAACTTCATAATATCTTTGCTATGTGAGCCTAGGGCTGCAAACGAGCCAAGCCAAGCTTTTGTAAGCTTGAGCTGGGCTTGACTATAATTAATCGAGCTCAAGCTCGAGCTCTAGCTTGATAAATTTTTTATTTTAGAGTTTGAGTTTGACTTGATAAGCTAAAAATCAAGCTCGTTAAGCTTGATTTCAAGCTCGCTCAACTTTCATTAAGCTTGATTTCAATTTAGTTATGTTTGAATTCAAGTACCTATAATATTAACAATTTATTCATAAAAATTTAATTTAAAAAGTTCCTTAATATCAATTATTAAGGACATATAAATATATAATGCACACACACACGCACATATATATATATATATATATATATATATATATATATATATATATATATATAATAGCATGGCAAAAATTGCAAATGTGCCACTTTCCCGCCCAAATGCAAAATTAATAAAAAAATCCTACGTGTACAAAACTGTTGCAAACAAAAATTATTTTCCAGCAAGAAAACTGCTGCAAACAGCATTAAATGCGGACAATTTATGCAATTTTCAAGCTTTCTGCTCTCATTGGCAACCCTTTGGTTACTGTGCAGTACCTTGGAAAGGTAAGCCATCAACTAAGATAAATGTTGGATTCCCAATTAATTTTAAATTCATTCATACTTCAAAGTGTCTATAAATAAAGTGAAGAATGGATTGTACCATCACTATTCTGAACTTGCAGTAACAAAAACTCTTTTCTGTACTGATAAATTTCAACACCATCAATGGAACCTTTTTTCTCACTAAGGTACCTTTGAAAAATAAGGTACCTTTTTTCTAAAAATAAGGTACTTTCTAAAATGACGTCTTATTTTTTAAATCCACAGCCTTTGTCCCATTTGATTTCAAATGTACCTTTTTCTCACTAAAAAGACTGTGGATTTAAAAAATAAGACGTCAGAGGTACATTTGAAAAAAAAAACACTTATTTTCTAAAATAGTTACATTTGGTATTGTGTTCATTAATTTGTTATCTTTTCTATTATTTCAGCCATCAGAATTTGAAAAGAAAAATCCAGAAGAAATACAGAATTTAGTTGGCTTAAAGATTTTCTTCAAAAATCAAGTAAGATATGAACAAGTTCGTAATTATAATGGATTATTTACGGTATTGAAACTGACTACCGATGAAGGACTAATTTCACTATATTCTGAAAATTTTAAAGAAAATCAGGTATATATATATATTTTTACCAACATTAATATTGTTAAATTCTTTTTAACAATTCCTATTGAGAAGCATAATTTTTTTCTTCAGGATTATGATATTTTTTCAAACATGCTGAAGGAGGAAAATGATGTTGAAAGGTAAACAATTTCATGTTCAATGATTCATTTTCCAGCTTTTACATTTCCATAACATTTTTATTTAATTGTATTATCCATGTTAATGAATAGATTGCATCGTGTAGAGAGATGATTTCAACACCAGAAATGAAGGTTTCCTAACAAATTGAGACTGGAGAAACTCCTGAAGATTCATATTTGAAGAGGCCCTTGGTTGATGCATACTCAACAACAGCATGATCAAAGAAAATGAAAACTGATATAAAGAAAGAGAAGGAATGAAGTTTTTTACTCAGGATTATTTATGGATTGATGTAATTTGAAAAAAAATTAGCTTGAACTTTTGTGCTTTGAAGTTGAGGCAGCTCTTAAAGGACCATTTTAATAGAGTTGGCTTAGTTAATTTGTACTTTGAATTTATGTTATTTAATATCCTACTTTCATTTTTTTTTAAAATTAAAAGATATAGATGATATTTAATATCCCGTTTTCAGTCATGGACAGTTATATGTTGTTGTTTCAAGGGTAACAAGTAAGAAATGATTAAAGATTTTAATATGCAATGAAAATAAAGATCACTGTAGTTCAACAACAAATGTTGTGTACAAGGAAGGTTTTCAAAAATTGTAATTCAGATTGATGTTATCTTTTATAGCGTTAGATTAGAGTTTATCGTCTATTTTTCTTTTCGTTGAGGTATATATTGTTATAATTTGTTCTAATCATATTAATACTTTTATGTATAATATATTTTGCGAATTATACAATTAGTACTAATGATAATTGAGTTGTCAAAATTTAATCTCATTTTTATATGCTTTATTTTTCTTTGCGATGCACGAAATATCATATAGTGTTTATAACTTTTATTTTAATTTCAAATGTTATATAAATATAAAAAACAATCCTTTAATTTTTTAAAAAGAAACAATATCAGCTATATACAAACCGTGCATCGCACGGATGATATACTAGTGTGTGTGTGTGTGTGTGTGTGTGTGTGTGTGTGTGTGTGTGTGTGTGTGTGTGTGTGTGTGTGTGTGTGTGTGTGTATATATATATATATATATATATATATATATATATATATATATATATATATATGCAAATGACCTCTAGCCTAGTGGTTAAGAGAGATGCATGCGGCCCAAGTGGTCGGGAGTTCGAGCCTCAGTGGAGGCAAGTTCGCCACAAGTACCCATTGCTTCAAAAATATATATATATATATATATATATATATATATATATATATATATATATATATATATATATATATATAATATTCAAATCTCCCACGCCACATCACACGTAAAGAAGATGTGGGCTATGGACTCTTGTGCGTTACCACATAGAACACATTCTCCATCCCCCACGCCAACTCCGAACCGGCGAAGTCTGTCTCGAGTCAGTAGACGGCCCATGCTAAGCTTGTAAACACAGAGTTGCATTTTCTTTGCTACTCTTTTCGTCCATGTTAGCTCCGCATATTCCCATTTAGGTGATAAGAGTCGACAACTCTCGTAGACGTCTTTATGACTGAACCTGCTGCCACCATTAGCCGACCAAACCCATATATCCCAATCCATGGTGGAATCTATCCGACACGTCTTTATCACGTCGCTGAGGAACCGAGCCGCGCCGTGGAGCTCCGGCTTCCACTCGCCATGGAGAATGATGGTACTAACCCAATCTATCTGCTGTGCTCGCCTAGATGGGCTCCACCCCCGCCAATCGGTCAGACTCTGATGGCCGATCCAAGGAACGTGCCATAACTCCGTCGTGCTTCCATCTTTGAACACTCTTTCGATCAATTCTTTCATCCTCCCTCTGAGAGACAAGATCCGCTTGCATACAACCGAAGAGTTGTTGTTTACCGGGGTCTCCCAGAAGTTCGACGTCGAGTAATATCTACTCTTCATCCACTCGGCCCAGAGAGAGGTCGAGTTGATGAGCTTCCACATTATTTTAAGGCTAACGACGTCCCGGAGAGTTCGCAAGGGACGCAAACCAACTCCCCCTTCATCTTTCGGCCTGCACAGGGACTCCCATCCAATGGCGTGAACACCTCCCCTCCAGATGAAGTCAGCACATATCCTTTATATTCTCGTGATCGTTGTCGTAGGCAGTAGTATGTCTTGCAAAAAAAATTAGCCACATCAGTAATCACCGTCTTCACCAGCTCTATTCTCCCTCAAAACGATAGACATTGGGCTTGCCAACCATATATTCTACGTTGCACGTACTCTACCAGGCTCCTGCACTCCTGTTCCCGAGCATAATTTATAGCCAGTGGTATGCCCAAGTATTTAACCGGGAGGTCGCCATGTTCCATTCCCAGTATCAAAGCTTTCTCCTCCTTCTCCAAGCAATGGGTGCTAAAGTAGGCTAGTGGAATATACTGCTATTACATACTGGCAATGGTAGAGACTGGAAGATAGAGGTGGAGGAAATGTTCAAGAGCGAGGAAGAGGCAAAGAATGGCTTAATGAAGCTCGGATCAGGTTCGCGGTGGCAGTTTGGCACCACTACCAGAATAAGTCGTTTTAGCGACGCATAAAGACGTCGCTAAAATGACAAATTTTGTCGCTAAATAAAGTTAGCGACGAAATTACCGACGTTTCGTGATAGTCACTGAAATGTAAGTCGCTAATCTTCGAAACGTCGCAAAACGTCGCCATTATCGACGTTTGTAATATCCCAAATTCGTGATACGTATTTAGTGTACGTATACGTGTTTTGGACCCATATTTTATTTATCCATGGTTAGTTATCTTGGTTTATTTTGCATTGGCTTGGTTTTATTGGCATTGATAGTTTAATTGGTTTTAATGGTTCATTGGTTTATTTGGGCTTGGTTTATTCCTAGGTTGGTTCGGCTTGGTTTGGTTTGCTTGGTTCATTATGAACCATAGGGGTGAACCCCCTACCTACCACCACCATCCCCCTTTATAACCCACCTAACTTTTCTCTCTCCTCCACTTTCTCATTTAACTCTTCTTCCTTCTCTATTAAACCCACCACCAACCAAGAACACCCCTTAGGCAAGTGCAACTTGCTTCCACAAGAGAGCTCATTTTTATTGTTCCATTAGCTTCTCCTTATGTTTCTAAGACACATTAGAACTTGTCATTTTCTATTTTGAGGCTTTAATTTTTGTAGATCTAGAAATTAGTTATTTTCGGATTTTGGTGGTTTTGTTCTATCAAACTTCTTTGTTTTTAAGTTTTGATGGTTCCATGTTGTAGAGAATTTTATTCTACCCAATTTTGACCTTTGAAATGTTGGATTTGGACTTATTTTGACCAAATTATGGATTGTGAAGCTTTGGGTTCAAACCATGGAGTTCTTGCTGATTTGGAGAAGACAGTGAGCAGTGCGCGAGCTTTTTAGCTTACGCCACTGAGTTGTGCACGCTCTTTAGCGCAGCGCAGTCCGACTCATACGCTGCCTTTTGGAAGCGTATGTCTTGCATACGCTGCCTTGGCGGGAAGCGTATGTCTTGCATACGCTGCCTTGGCGAGGAGTCGTATGGACCTCATACGCTGCCTTGATGAGGAGTCGTATGGACCTCATACGCTGCCTTGATGAGGAGTCGTATGGACCTCATACGCTGCCTTTTGGAGGCGTATGCCTTACATACGCTGCCTTGATGAGGAGTCGTATGGACCTCATACGCTGCCTTGAAGAGGAGTCGTATGGAGTACATACGCTGCCTTTTGGAAGTGTATGTCTTGCGTACGCTGACCTGAGCGTAGCTTGACCTGAGCGTAGCCTGACCTGAGCGTAGCTTGACCTGAGCGTAGCTTGACCTGAGCGTAGCCTGACCTGAGCGTAGCCTGACCTGAGCATAGCTTGACCTGAGCGTAGCCTGATTACCCTGGATCTTCTATAGCCCTGTATATTGATATTTTATTAGATATTTAACGTCCATTTTATATTCTTACGCCTTTTGTCCTGAACTTGATAATCACGAATTTACTTGATATGTTTAGAATTGATAATTGAGCATGACGTGATAGTGACCCGTAGTGGTGCACTCCTGACATAATAACCTGACATGACATGATAGTGGCCCGCCGTGGCGCACTCCTGACAAAGTATACTTGGCATGATAACCTGACCTGATATATCTTGAACAGCTGTTGCGACGGCTACCTGACATGACATGACATGACCTGTATAATTAATCTGGACACCGTGGACGATTGTATTTGTATAAATAAACCAGTCCTGTCTTGCATCATGTCTAGGAGGGGACTCCTGAGTACCACGGTCAGGAGTACCTACTGAAATGGACTAAGGTTAATGACTAGTATAATTCATTAGACATGAAGAGATGTTCCCCAGTTACAGGCGATCCTGTTATCCCGGCCGTAAATGTTTGGACTTGTAGCCTGCCGACGAGTAGGGCACATTTCCAGCCCACTGTTATGTGGGGCACCCGCCATTATCACTTAAATGATTGAACTCTATTGTTACTCTAATGCATTGAACTCTCTAAATTGTCACTATAATGATTTCCTGGATAGCTGCAGGGCCTGTGACTACTTGGAGCATCTCATTGCATCTTGCTAGTAACTAGGATTGTGATAACCCTAGTTAGTTAATGTAGAAAGCCGTAGGCAATGATTGGCCGTGATTGCTTGGATGGAGTCTAGTCCAGTATAGTATTGTCTAGAAGTGATTGATTGAAGGATTGTACCAGAATGATTGAATGATTGTCACTCCAGATTGTCACTATAATGATTGTCACTCCAGATTGTTACTATAACGATTGTACTCTATTGTCACTCTAGCGTATTGCACTCTTCATTGTCACTTTTATCATTGTACTCTCTCCCTTTTACCTTAATGATTGGCACCTTTAGCAATAAATGATCAGAGACTAAGTTCTGTTCAGGGGAAGGGTTACAATCTCGGTCCTTGTTTGGTTTAAGGATTGTAACCTGGCTTCCGGAATAGTACCTTCGTTTTCTCTTCATATATTGTCCAGCTATGTTTTATTTAGCATGATTCTCCAGTTCTTTTATGTCAATGATGCCTCACTTAATTATTTTCTCTGATTGGGATAAGTGCATTGGTAGTGCACAACCCCAATCTGTGTTACTTATTATTTTTCTTACATGTTGAATGCTAATGATTTGTTGGTTTTAGTTCTTAAGTGAAGCCTCCTTTGTGGCACTTGCTCTTTCTGGGGTCTGACTCAGCTGGTTTTGTATGGCCAGATACCGGAGCAACACCAAAGGATCTCCCTGCTTTTCAGCCCGATGGTGGTCACCAGGCGTAACCAGGGCATCGAGTGGGTTTCTTGTGTTCTCCCACTGTAATATTGTAAATTATTCTTTTGAGGCGTTTAGTCGACGAGCAAGTGTTAGCTCGATTGTACTTACTGTCTGTCTATGGGCTGTAACATGATTGACAAGCCCCGGGGGTTGATCATGTATGACTGAACTCTTGCTAGTCCTCACATTTTGTAACGACTAGCTTCATGATCATTCCGGATATATAATGTATGGGTCGCCTTACTATTGTGTATTTGGTGGTCTGACATCTTGTAATTATTATTAGTTGGTTGAGATTGAGACAATAGGCTATTTGATGACCTTAAGAGACTGATGGATTGTAGTGAAACCATCACATATCTAGACAGCCGTGACCGTATAGCGGTGTGGATTCCATTCCGTTATACGTAGCTGGCTATGTCTGCCCCCGCTCTCCAGTATTCTGGTTCTGGGGCGTGACAATGTTTACCGACGTATATATACGTCGGTATATTGCCGACGCCTACCGTCGTGACGTCGGTGGATTACCGACGTATTACTGTGTATCGCTACCCGTCGGTAACTTACCGACGTATTACCGACGAATAGTCGGTGGTTTAGTGACATGATCGAAGTCGCTAAACGTCGGTAACTTACCGACGTTTACCGACGTTCGCCGACATTTATAACGTCGCTAAAGCGTCGGTAAACTGGAAAATATGTCATATTTACCGACGTTTACCGACGCAAACTTACGTCGGTGTCCGTCGGTAAACGTCGCTAAATCTGCAAAAAAAATAATAAAATAAAATACAGAATGTCCATTTCTCCCTGCAGTTTAAAAAGATAACCATTTCTCACTATAGAATAGGATACAAACAATCACAGAATGTCCATTTCTCGCTGTACACAAGTAACCAAGTTTGTATACTTGACGTCGATAATTGCGAATAACCAAATATCCAAATAACCAAGTTTACAACAATCACACAACAACTAACCAAATATCCAAATATCCAAATAACCAAGTATCCAAATAACCAAATATCAAAATAACCAAGTATCCAAACAACCAAGTATCCAAATCTACATAACCAACGAATGAAAAAAGTCACAAACAAAGAATGAAATAAACAAAAAAACAGTCCTAACTAGGACTACTAGGAATCTGGTGCAGAAGGGGCACCGCCGCGACGAAGGGATAAGAACAACTGATACTCCTCACGTGAAATCGATACCGATGGAGGCAGTGACGTCGGTGGAGTCGGTGTCGAAGTCGATGGCGGTGGAGACGGCGGAGTCGACGACGATGAAGGCGCACCCGGAACACCAGCACGCTCCAACGCTGCAAGTCGCTGGTGGTATGAATCCATGATAGATAACATTCTATCACTGCTCGCAACCATCGACTCCTGCGCCAATCTCATCCTCTCGGCCATGGTCACCTGTCCTGTCTGCAGCTCCGTGACCGTGCGCTCTAACCCTCCAACGGTGCGCTCTGTCCTCTCAGTCGTCTCCCTGAGGTCCATAATGCCGTGGTCGAGCGCATCCAATCGTGCTAGCAGCGCAGGATCGTCGTACTGAGACTGCTCCATGATCCGTCGTAGCAGGTTGTCACGAAGAGACTCCATCATCTGGTAGACTCGGGCAGATCCTGGGACGGCTGTGGACCATGCACACTAGCAGGAGATATCCTAGAGGACTGGGTCGCAACTAGGGCGCCATAGGATCTCGTACCGTAGTACGTACCCCTACGGAGTCCACCAGCGGCCTCAATCCACAGCTCGTCCTCCGACGGAGCCTGGGTGGGCTGCGAGAAAGTACCGACCTCGCCTGCATCAGGTGCACTAGCAGCCGCCCGTTCCCGCAGCCTCTGATACTCGGCCTAGAAAGTACTTATTATTACTAACTTCTAATTTCTAATTAATGTACTTATTATTACTAATTTCTAATTAATGTACTTATTATTTCTAATTTCTAATTAATGTACTTATTATTACTAACTATATGAATATTTATTTGCATCATATTTACTAAGTTATATTAAAATTGACACGAAGTATTAAATTAAGATAACGTATTGTAATACTTACATAAGTCTGCTCGGCCCTCTCGTCAATAAGGTCAGCGCCGCGACGATGGGTGGCCAGGAAGACGGTCACCATGTCGGCGTTACCGACCTTCCTTACCTGTAATTAAATATATTATCTTAGTAATAATTTATCGGTTTTGTATTAAAATAATATTTCTAAAAGAGGAAGACATACCAGACGACGGAAATGTTCTGTCATCGGAATCGGCCCACCGCACCACTTCGAGGCATGTTGCCTAGCCGCCATGGCCTTCTCCGACTTCTCCTTGTACTTTGGCTCCTCGAATCGAGCCTTCATCGCATTCCATTGATCAGGGGTGATCCAACCTTGGATCGGCTTTCCGGCACGATCACGATCCTTCTGATCATTGATAGAGTCGCGGATCAGCTTGGCAGCGACGGCAGGAAACATCCCCTCGATAAGTTCGGCCCGGTGCGGTGGATAGAAAAACATATCCTAGAAGAGCGCAAACCAAATATTTATCAGTTATATATAATATACAAAAATTATATGATTCATGTTAAAAGCAAATATATTTTAACCTTGAAGCGCGCAAACCAGAAGGCCTTCCTCTCGTCCGGAGCCTCGGAGTAGTTAATCCAAGCACCACTATAATTATGCCTCAGCATGTGGCCTAGACGTCTCTGTACCTCTGGGGGACGATATCTATACAAACATATTATATTCATGAAAAAAGTTAAATTATGATAAAAACAGAAAGAAAAAAATTATAAACCAAAACACCTACTTTGTACCGTCGGCCCAGATCTCCGTCCTCCTCTCCTCCGGAGGTGCGCACGCATCATCTGCATGATGCTGGTCGGCCGTCGGCGCCGCCGCCTCGGCCGTCGCCGCAGCCTCCGCCATCTGCTCATCCGTCTCCATCATCGTATCAGCAGTAGGAACGCTAGACGGGCGATCACTCTCAACAGGCCTGGAACTACTCGTCCCAGGAGATATGCCACGTGACGTCGTCCTACCAGACCCACCTACTGTCCGATATGGAGGAGTAATCGGCGACGAGGATCCAAAGCCGGTACCAGAATGAGGTACCGAAGGAAAACTTCGTCCTCTAGCAGTACCTGTAGGAAGTACCGGAGGAGAGTGACCTCGTTGTCCCCTTCGGTACGCTCTGCGACGACCTGCCATACCTGATAACAGCATATGATAATACAACAAATAATAGAGACTAGAAATATAAAAGTACAACAAATAATAGAGACTAGAAATATGAAAGTACAACAAATAATAGAGACTATAAATATGAAAGTACAACAAAGACAAGATAGTAACCAAGACAACATATGATGATACATTCTACAATAAACATCTAAGTCCAGATAATGTATTCTAGAAGAAACATCTAAGTTCAGATAAGTATATCTCTCTCAATCATCTTCAGAATAATCATCTTGTTCGTCTTTCTCGACCTCATCTTCTTCTTCCTCCTCATCTTCACTTTCATCTTCGCCTTCGTCGGCTTCGTCTTCCTCTTCGGATAATTCTACATCTTCTACAGTATGTGTCGTGTAATGCGTAACTTCCATGGAGTCCACATCGACAATATTGGTTACAAGAGGTAGCTCGTCCTCCTGGTAAGCTTTTTCGTCAACATCAAAAGTATCTCTGGCTTTAGTCTTGCATACTGCCCACCAGTCAGACTTCGTTGCTCCCCGTCTCGGATAAGCTGTAAAGTACACGAGCTGAGCCTGAGTTGCTAGGACAAACGGTTCGTAGCCTTGATATCTACGCTTGTAGTTTATATCCAGAAGGCCATGCTTGTCAATTTTCCAACCTTGATTTTCAATCGGATCGAACCATTCACACTTGAACAACACGATCTTTGCAGGTTCTCTGCTATTATTATATGACAACTCCACAATCTCTCGCAAGATGCCAAAGAAATTATTTCCTGGATCGACGTCTTTGTAGTTCGAAGACTTGATACACAAACAACTGTTTTTCGTGGAATCAAGATCCAGGAAGCTGTCTCTGATCGGAGCATTTGTCGACTTGAACCGAAAGCCATTGACACAGTAACTTGGCCATATTTTAACAAGAGTAATTGGTCCCTTGGCAAGAGTTCTAATTAATTCAATCTCGGGTGAAATTAGACGATCGACCTGAATATCAAAGAAGCGATAATAAGTTATTTATTGCGCAGTTGCATTAGAAGAGGCCAGTAATTACCGAGCTACTTACATATTCGCTCAACCAAGAAGGAAAATGACGTCTCATTTCTTATTCTAATGCTTCGTCTGTTAGGTAGGGTCTAACCAGCCTCAACTCATCATTATATGTGCTGGAAAACAACGAAGCAACCGCCGATTAGTACAATAATATTAGCTTATACTATTACATTAAGATGACGTAAACTCATCATCCTGAGTTACTTACCCCTCTAGCTTCTCCACTTCATCCTCGTCGCAATTGAGTAATACATACAACTGAGCAGCCCTTAGCTCTTCGTCATTCAAATATCTCTTCTTCATTTTCCCCGAAGGCTTTCCAGATGCATTGAATACTTTCAGTATTCCATCATTAAAGTCTTGATATCCATCGTCGTTTCTCGGAGCCCTCGTTCTATTCGTAGCAACATGAGATTTGAAATAGGAGGAGCAGAAATTTGTAATCTCCTCGAGAATGTAGGCTTCACAAATAGAACCCTCGACCCGAGCCTTATTTTTCACCTTTCTTTTTAGGTGATTCAAATGTCGTTCGAACGGGTACATCCATCGATATTCGACGGGTCCACCAACACGTGCCTCGTAGGAAAGATGAATCGGTAAATGCTCTATAGAGTCAAAGAATCCAGGAGGTAACACCCTCTCTAGCTTGCACAGTGTTACCGCAATGTCCTTCTCTTGCTTTTCTAGACGTTCAACGAGCAATTTCTTAGAACAAAGGTCCCTGAAGAATATGCTAAGCTCCGTCAATGGATCCCAAACTGCCTGCGGTAAGAATTCCCAAAATACAATCGGAATTAACCGCTCCATGAATACGTGACAATCATGGTTCTTCATACCTGTCAGTTTGTTCTCCTTGAGGTCGACGCATCTTCTCAAGTTCGAAACATACCCATCTGGAAATTTCAGACCTTGAATCCACCTACAAAGCCTCACTTTATCCTCCTTCTCCAGTGAGAAAATTGCCTTAGGCTGCTTCAACTTCCCATTCTCGTCCTCTATCAAATGTAATACAGGACGTCTACATATTTCTTCCAAGTCCAATCTAGCCTTTGGATTGTCTTTCGTCTTCCCCTTTACGTCCATTACAGTATTAATTATGTTGTCAAACACATTCTTCTTGATATGCATGACATCAAGGTTATGTCTAATCAGATTGGTGCTCCAATATGGAAGATCCCATAATATACTCCTCTTCGTCCAGTTATGAGTACGACCAAATCCGTCACCCTTGTAGCCCATAGCAGGCTGCTCAATAGCTCTTGGTAAATCTTTTACCTCTTCCCATATCGTGTATCCGGTCCACCTTGGCGGGGGATTAGCATTCTCCATAACGCCAGCACGAAAAGCATTCTTGTTCCTCCGGTACGGATGATCCTTCGGCAGGAATTGTCGATGACAATCGAAGAAGCATGGTTTGCCTCCGTGTTTCAAACGGAAAGCCTTAGTGCTGTCCATGCAATACGGACATGAAAGACGACCATGCATGCTCCATCCAGATAACATTCCATAGGCCGAAAAGTCGTTGATGGTCCACATAAGTGCTGCCCGCATCCGAAAATTTTGTTTTCTAGATACATCGTACGTGTTGGAACCTACTTTCCACAGCTGATTCAACTCATCAATCAACGGCTGTAAATACACATCGATGTTCCTTTTCGAATTGTTTGGACCTGGGATAATAACGGTGAGAAACATATACGGAGTCTTCATGCACATCCAAGGCGGTAGATTGTACGGGGTTACGATCACAGGCCAACACGAATACTGGGATCCCGAAAGTCCGAATGGGGTAAAACCGTCGGAGCAGAGACCCAATCTGATATTACGCGGATCAGAAGCAAAATCTGGATACTCTCGATCAAAGTGCTTCCATGCTTCTCCATCAGATGGGTGATCCAACACTCCTTCGGTATGTTCCCGCTTATGCCAACTCATGTTTTCTGCAGTTTCCTTCACCATAAACAACCGCTGCAACCGCGGCATCAACGACAAGTAGTGCATCGAAGAGGTAGGCTTCCTGGTACCGACATACTTTCCTCTACCACATGCCATGTAGCGATCGACACCACAAAATCTGCAGGCGTCTTCATCCTTGTCGTCTTTGTAGTACAACATGCACCCGTTGCGACAGGCATCAATTTTTTCGTATCCCATCCAGAGTGATCTAACCATCCTCTTAGACCGGTAGAAGTCTTTAGGCAACTTCGCACCCTCAGGCAATATTTCTATAAGCAACTCCATAAGACGGTTGTAGCAATCTTGCGACATGTTAAAATCGGACTTGATGCTCAACAATCTTGTAACCACCTCCAACGGTGAATGATCCTCACAACCAGGATATAATGGAGTCCTTGCATTCTCCAGTAACTCCATGAACTGTGCAGCATCGGGGTTCGGTGCCTCCTCAGGTGCATCATGATCATCCGGATCGAAACTAGGCCCGGTCGCGTCAAAAACCATGTTTACCAACCCATCGTCGTAAGGAGCGTTGTTGTGGACATCCACATAAGGCTCGTACTCCGATGCTAAAGACACAAGTTCTCCGTGCTCGCTCCACTGATAGTAATTCGGCGTGAAACCCTTCGAGTATAAATGATACGTGACATCCACTTCTGGATGATATTTCAAGTTGCGACATCTCACACACGGACACTTAATTTTGGTACCGTCCATGTACTGAGGGAACGCCTTGGCAAACTGCAGGAACTGGTGTACGCCCTCTATGAATTCATCCCGCACACCGCACATGTCATCAGGATGACAGTTGTACATCCAAGTACGATTTTACAGATAGTAATTCAGCTCCATAATTCTGTAAGATAGATACATCAAGGTAGTGAATGATATGCAATTGTCAGTTCATGCGGTCTACACTTTCCGCAGTATATGTACACATGACATTTTACGTTAAATGGTCAGAGATTATCTGTCATCTTCTTTTCGCATTGCTAACTTTTCTTTCGCGTGTTTGTGCGTGCGGTGGTCAGAGATTATCGCGGCGGTATATCACCCGTGTCTACAATATTTCATATAGGCTGAGATGTAGAAGTAAAGTTTTAGGATATTAGTCTATATATTATGTATAGTCCAACCGAGCCAACTCTAAGCTAAACTAGTCCAACTTGGTCAAACTAGCCATTTCTAAGTTGTATAAGTCAAGTTTTAGGATATTAGTCTATATATACTAGTATAAACTCTCCCTCCTCTCCAAATACCTGGTACTAGTTAACCCTCCCCCTTTCTCCCACTAGACACACACATACATATATATGATGTGTACAAAGAGAACCATACTGTAGAACTCACACTTTAAGACATTAGATGAAGGAAGACTTGTATGGAGGATCGATAGGGTTGAGCAATGTCATTTTATCCTACAAAGATAACCATACTGTAGAACTCATACTGTAGAACTCACACTTTAACACAATTCTACAAAGAGTTGTTATAGGGTGTTGAGCGATGTCATTTTATTCTTTTCTTCTTCTTCTTCTTAGGATTTTCGAGTATTGGATCTTGAGACATATATAGCTAGAACTTACGAAGAATGGAGTACCATACTTCAACAAATAGATGTTGACTAATTGGTTCATATACTTGTTGTCTAAAATAAGTGTAGGAATGTTGTAAGGTGAACAATGTATCAAACACTATATCGAAACCCAAACCCAATATGCAAATCCAAATTAATACGAAAATACACAAGTGTATGTAGGGGATTAAGTATACAAAGGTGAAATACATATATATGCATGCTTGGGGGTGTCCACGTGTCCAACAAATGGACATAAAGTGTCCAAAACCTCACGAACACACTGTATCAGTGAACACATGGTCGTAACGTGTCTCCGTATCCATTTTGGACACGAAAAATACCTCAATTAGGGTTAGGGTTTACCTTCAGTCTCCTCACGGTGGTAGAAGAGGAGGAGGAGGACAAGTTCGGTGGTGGAGGAGGAGGGGATTAAGTGTACAGAGGTAAAATACATATATATGCAAGGTTGGGGGTGTCCACGTGTATCACGACCCGCACCCACTGTGAGGGTACGTGGACGTCACAACGCCCAGCCTACGCCGCAGTGTCGGCGGTAGAACGCTGTCCTAGGTCAACATACATCTAGCAATATATTACTAAGCAGTAAATGAACTCAATCACAACTAAGGAAAAAGAGAACACAATATGATATAGAACTCAAGAAAATACTGAAGATAGAAAAGTCTAAGATAATATTCCAGCAAATATCCAGAGTACAAATCTCAGCTTACAGAAAGAAAGAAAATATACAACTCAACATCTCTGAACAGAAGTAAAGACTAGCTAAACAGACTCAAGACAACATGAAAATAAGATAAGGCCTAACTAAACTAGTCTAGGCAGTGGGGTGAAGTCCTCAGCTAGAGCTATCCGAAGAAGGTATCCTCCCAGGCCTCCTCCTCGTCCTCTGTAATATTTTCAACAGGTCCAGTCAGGACAGGAACGAGTACAGTACATCTCAACAGTTCATAGCAGGTTAGAAAATATAATCATGCAGTAAAGTAAGATATAGATACTGAAGAAATGCGATATGTAAACAGAGAGAGAAAACTGTAATGGAAATATCTACTATAAGTTGTAATGTCCCAAATTCGTGATACGTATTTAGAGTACGTATGCGTATTTTGGACCCATATTTTATTTTAGTCATGATTAGTTATCTTGGTTTATCTTGCATTGGCTTGGTTTTAATTAGCATTGATAGTTCAATTGGTTTTAATGGTTCATTGGTTTATTTTGGATTAGTGAGGCTGGGTTTATTTCATGGTTCATTTGGTTTAAATTGCTAGAGAGAGAGTTTATTGGCCTTGACTTGGTTTACCTTGGTTTATTTTGGTTTGGTCTATTTTGGTTTAACATGGAGAACCCCACCCTATTATAAATATCAACTTCTCTCTCTCTCCTTATTATTTTTCTTCATCTTCTTCCTCAAGCTTCTTCCTCTCCACCACCACCCCCAACCTAGGCAAGTGCATCTTGCTATCACTTGAGGGCTACATTTTATTGGTCTATTAGTTTTATTAGCTCATTTTGAGCAACATTAGAACTTGGATTTTCTCCATTTGGAGCTTGGAATTTTGTAGATCTAGATTTGAAGTATTTCGGATTTTGGTGGATTTGATCTATGAAACTTGTTTATTTTCATGTTTTGATTGTTCTATGTGGAAGAGAATTGAATTTTACACAATTTAGACCCTTGCAAAGTTGGATTTGGACTTGTTTTGACCTAGTTGTGGTCCTTGGAATTTCTGAGTTCCATGGCTTTTCTCTCGGTTTGGGGAAGAAGACCCCTGTTCCCGAGCGCAATCCAGTCCAGCGCTCTTTAGCGCCTGGCACAATCCAGTCCAGCGCTATTTAGCGCTGGCGCAAACCAGTTAGCCCAGCACTCTTTAGTGCTGGCGCAATCTAGCCTCGCGCAGCTCGTTTTGGCGCAATCTAGCCTCGCGCAGCTCGCCCTGGCGCAATCCATTCTCTGCGCAATCCGGTTTGTGCGCAATCCAGTGTATGCGCAATCCGATCCCTGCGCAACCCGACTCAGCGCGGCTCAGCTCTTGCGCAGTTCATCTTCTGCGCAATCTGACCTAGCGTAATCTATTTTCCTGCGCGCTTGACCCAGCGCAGTCCAGCCCCTGCGCGATCCAACTCTCGCGCAGTTCATCCCTTGCGCACTCTAACCCCTGCGCAATCCATTGTCCATGTTGATTTTGTTTTAATCCTCTAGGCTTGGCTTCTTTTCTATGGATTGGAGTTTTGAGATCTTGTTTCACATGACACGACTGCTTGACCCAACATGACCTGGCACGGTTTTTGATGAATTGCTTATGACTAATATGGTTTCTGATTTCTGAGATTTATGATCCGGATACTTTCTGATCTTCTTGATAGTGACCCGATGGGATGCACACTTGACTTGTAACCGGTGATTCATATTAGTCCTGTATATGGATATTTTATTAGATATTTTACGCCCATTTTATATCCTTACGCCTTTTGTCATGAACTTGATTTTACTTAATATGTTGGAATGACTATTGTACATGGCACGGTATGACAAGGAACTAGCATAACATGACAGTGACCCGTAATGGTGCACTCCTGACATGACCAACCTGACTTGATAGTGGCCCGTCGTGGCGCACTCCTGACAAGTACCCTGACATGAATTATCTTGATAACTTGATAGTGGCCCGTGGCGGCGCGCTCCTGACTTGACATGACTTGATAACTTAGCTTGACTTGTCTTGACACCGTGGGTGTTCCTGCTTGCTTGTGCAATCCACTCGTATTGTCTTGCATCATGTCTAGGACGTGACTCCCTGGTTCCCACGGTCAGGGATTCATACTGAATCTGGCTAGGTTAATGACTAGATTGATCAATTAGTTCATGAAGAATTTCCCAGTTACCTGTTGCCCCTTTGGTCCCGGCCTTATATATATATACATGGGATTTGTTGCTATCCGTCGAGATGAGCGCACTTCCAGCCCGCCGTCGAGCGTGGTACCTTAGGACACATGTATCTTACTACAGTGTGTCTGCTATATCATGCTATCTTTTCCTTTTCTTGCTGGGAGCATTCAGGTAGTAACAAACAGGTAACCGGACTTGGAATTCTCATTGCATCTTGTTAGTAATCAGGTTTGTGATAACCCTAGTTAGTTAATGTAGAAAGCCGTAGGCAATGATTGGCCGTGATTGATTGGATGGAGTCTAGTCCAGTTTAGTATTGTCTAGAAGTGATCGATTACAAGATTGTACCAGCATGATTGAATGATTGTCACTCCAGATTGTCACTATAATGCTTGAACACTATTGTCACTCCAGATTGTACTATCCTGATTGTACCTTTCATTGTCACTCTCATCATTGTCTTCTTTTCATATATATTGTCCAGCTATATTTTATTTAACATGATGTTTCTCTTAATTATTTTCTCTAATTGGGACAAGTGCATTGGTAGTGCGCGAACCCCAATCTGTGTTACTTATTGTTTTCTTACATGTTGAATGCTAATGATTTGCTGGTTTTAGTCCTTAAGTGAAGCCTCCTTTGTGGCACTTGCTCTTTCTGGGGTCTGACCCAGCTGGTTTTGTATGGCCAGATACCGGAGCAGCACCAAAGGATCTCCCTGCTTTCCAGCCCGATGGTGGTCACCAGGCGTAACCAGGGCATCGAGTGGGTTTCTTTTGTTCTCCCACTGTAATATTGTAAATTATTCTTTTGAGGCGTTTAGCCGACGAGCAAGTGTTAGCTCGATTGTACTTACTTACCGTCTGTCTACGGGCTGTAACATGATTGACAAGCCCCGGGGGTTGATCATGTATGACTGAACTCTTGCTAGTCCTTACATTTTGTACGACTAGCTTTATGATCATCTAGATATGTAATGTTTGGGACGCCTTACAATTGTATATTTAGTGATCTGATATCTTGTTACTATTATTAGTTGGTTGAGATTGAGACAATAGGCTAACCTTAAGAGACTGATGGCTTGTAGATGAACCCTCACATATCTAGACAGCTGTGATCGTATGGTGAGATGGATTCTATTTCATCATACGTAGCTGGCTATGTCCGCCCCCGCTCTCCAGTATTCTGGTTCTGGGGCGTGACATGGTTTAAGTGGTGGCCCATGCAGGTCTTGGCATTCAAGAAATGTGAGGGTTTACCGAATAGATGTCTCAATCTGTACTCGTCTTTGATCTCCACTCGTATCTTCATATCTCCTTGATCCCTGACTTGATAACATGCTTGCATCATTGTTCCATCCTGGTCCTTCCTTAATATCCCTGATGTCATTTGCTTCAGTAGCATCATTCCTGTTGATCAGCCAGAAGGAGCCCAGCCGGCAGCCCAGCAACAGCAGTTTCCGTTCCCGGGGCCATTGCCGACTCAGGCCCAGACCTTCCAGCAACAGAACCCGAGGCAGTTTGCTCTAGCCCAGGCTCAGGTTCAGAATCGGTCGAGAGGTATATGTGTCCTCTCATCTTACTTTTCTACCGTCATTATGCGGGGTGCATGACATATTTCATGTATCCTGATTGTGACGGAACATCCCGGACCCGAGCCATATCCTAGATCATTCGAAAGGGTTGGTACCAATAACCGTAACTTTTTGTATGAGGAGAGGCCCGTGTCCATGTTTGACCAAAGAGAGAGACCTCAAGCGCAAGACTATCAGTTCAGTCCGTGTTGCTTAGAGTCATCCCTCTTTGGGAGAGTCAAACTTGGGAGCATGAGGATGATATCTGATCAGGTCATTCCGGCTGGTTTGACTCGTAAGGTGTAATATCTTCCTTATGCCTTACATTTCGAATCCTTGCTTGCATGAATGATTGTATGATTGATTGGTAGCGTAGATTGCCTATGATAGAATAGCTTTCCCTTACATCTCTAGCCTCTTGATTAAATTCCGAGGACAGAATTCTTTTAAGGTGGGTAGGATGTAATGTCCCAAATTCGTGATACGTATTTAGAGTACGTATGCATATTTTGGACCCATATTTTATTTTAGTCATGATTAGTTATCTTGGTTTATCTTGCATTGGCTTGGTTTTAATTAGCATTGATAGTTCAATTGGTTTTAATGGTTCATTGGTTTATTTTGGATTAGTGAGGCTGGGTTTATTTCATGGTTCATTTGGTTTAAATTGCTAGAGAGAGAGTTTATTGGCCTTGACTTGGTTCACCTTGGTTTATTTTGGTTTGGTCTATTTTGGTTTAACATGGAGAACCCCACCCTATTATAAATATCAACTTCTCTCTCTCCTTATTATTTTTCTTCATCTTCTTCCTCAAGCTTCTTCCTCTCCACCACCACCCCCAACCTAGGCAAGTGCATCTTGCTATCACTTGAGGGCTATATTTTATTGGTCTATTAGTTTTATTAGCTCATTTTGAGCAACATTAGAACTTGGATTTTCTCCATTTGGAGCTTGGAATTTTGTAGATCTAGGTTTGAAGTATTTCGGATTTTGGTGGATTTGATCTATGAAACTTGTTTATTTTCATGTTTTGATTATTCTATGTGGAAGAGAATTGAATTTTACACAATTTAGACCCTTGCAAAGTTGGATTTGGACTTGTTTTGACCTAGTTGTGGTCCTTGAAATTTCTGAGTTCCATGGCTTTTCTCTCGGTTTGGGGAAGAAGACCCCTGTTCCCGAGCGCAATCCAGTCCAGCGCTCTTTAGCGCCTGGCGCAATCCAGTCCAGCGCTCTTTAGCGCTGGCGCAAACCAGTTAGCCCAGCACTCTTTAGTGCTGGCGCAATCTAGCCTCGCGCAGCTCGCCCTGGCGCAATCCATTCTCTGCGCAATTCGGTTTGTGCGCAATCCAGTGTGTGTGCAATCCGATCCCTGCGCAACCCGACTCAGCGCGGCTCAGCTCTTGCGCAGTTCATCTTCTGCGCAATCTGACCTAGCGCAATCCATTTCCCTGCGCGCTTGACCCAGCGCAGTCCAGCCCCTGCGCGATCCAACTCTCGCGCAGTTCATCCCTTGCGCACTCTAACCCCTGCGCAATCCATTGTCCATGTTGATTTTGTTTTAATCCTCTAGGCTTGGCTTCTTTTCTATGGATTGGAGTTTTGAGATCTTGTTTCACATGACACGACTGCTTGACCCCACACGACCTGGCACGGTTTTTGATGAATTGCTTATGACTAATATGGTTTCTGATTTCTGAGATTTATGATCCGGATACTTTCTGATCTTCTTGATAGTGACCCGATGGGATGCACACTTGACTTGTAACCGGTGATTCATATTAGTCCTGTATATGGATATTTTATTAGATATTTTACGCCCATTTTATATCCTTACGCCTTTTGTCATGAACTTGATTTTACTTAATATGTTGGAATGACTATTGTACATGGCACGGTATGACAAGGAACTAGCATAACATGACAGTGACCCGTAATGGTGCACTCCTGACATGACCAACCTGACTTGATAGTGGCCCGTCGTGGCGCACTCCTGACAAGTACCCTGACATGAATTATCTTGATAACTTGATAGTGGCCCGTGGCGGCGCGCTCCTGACTTGACATGACTTGATAACTTAGCTTGACTTGTCTTGACACCGTGGGTGTTCCTGCTTGCTTGTGCAATCCACTCGTATTGTCTTGCATCATGTCTAGGACGTGACTCCCTGGTTCCCACGGTCAGGGATTCATACTGAATCTGGCTAGGTTAATGACTAGATTGATCAATTAGTTCATGGAGAATTTCCCAGTTACCTGTTGCCCCTTTGGTCCCGGCCTTATATATATACATGGGATTTGTTGCTATCCGTCGAGATGAGCGCACTTCCAGCCCGCCGTCGAGCGTGGTACCTTAGGACACATGTATCTTACTACAGTGTGTCTGCTATATCATGTTATCTTTTCCTTTTCTTGCTGGGAGCATTCAGGTAGTAACAAACAGGTAACCGGACTTGGAATTCTCATTGCATCTTGTTAGTAATCAGGTTTATGATAACCCTAGTTAGTTAATGTAGAAAGCCGTAGGCAATGATTGGCCGTGATTGATTGGATGGAGTCTAGTCCAGTTTAGTATTGTCTAGAAGTGATCGATTACAAGATTGTACCAGCATGATTGAATGATTGTCACTCCAGATTGTCACTATAATGCTTGAACACTATTGTCACTCCAGATTGTACTATCCTGATTGTACCTTTCATTGTCACTCTCATCATTGTCTTCTTTTCATATATATTGTCCAGCTATATTTTATTTAACATGATGTTTCTCTTAATTATTTTCTCTAATTGGGACAAGTGCATTGGTAGTGCGCGAACCCCAATCTGTGTTACTTATTGTTTTCTTACATGTTGAATGCTAGTGATTTGCTGGTTTTAGTCCTTAAGTGAAGCCTCCTTTGTGGCACTTGCTCTTTCTGGGGTCTGACCTAGCTGGTTTTGTATGGCCAGATACCGGAGCAGCACCAAAGGATCTCCCTGCTTTCCAGCCCGATGGTGGTCACCAGGCGTAACCAGGGCATCGAGTGGGTTTCTTTTGTTCTCCCACTGTAATATTGTAAATTATTCTTTTGAGGCGTTTAGCCGACGAGCAAGTGTTAGCTCGATTGTACTTACTTACCGTCTGCCTACGGGCTGTAACATGATTGACAAGCCCCGGGGGTTGATCATGTATGACTGAACTCTTGCTAGTCCTTACATTTTGTACGACTAGCTTCATGATCATCTGGATATGTAATGTTTGGGATGCCTTACAATTGTATATTTAGTGATCTGATATCTTGTTACTATTATTAGTTGGTTGAGATTGAGACAATAGGCTAACCTTAAGAGACTGATGGCTTGTAGATGAACCCTCACATATCTAGACAGCCGTGATCGTATGGTGAGATGGATTCTATTTCATCATACGTAGCTGGCTATGTCCGCCCCCGCTCTCCAGTATTCTGGTTCTAGGGCGTGACATAAGTAGAGAGCTAAAAGTGACTAGTGAGTCAGAGTAAAATATAAACATGTGAATGGCATAGGAGGTTCATGACTACAGCTAAGAGAGTGATTCATGACTACAGCTACTTGGATAATATTCACATGTCTATTTCTACTCCCCCAACCCCAATCAATACACAAGGATCCGTTCAAGTTATGTTAAGGTTCGTGAAACTTCACATGGCTCATAAAATGAGTGGTACGTAAAGGTGATTCATAGGGGCTCTATGAACATGAGAGTACATGTGTCACAGGCGGTTCGTGAATCAGAGGAAGCATAGAGATACGTGATGATTTATGAAACGCACAAAACATGCTGTATCCGATGCTCCCGAGGGGGATAACATCTCATGAAAAGATCCATATAGTACCAATCCGTGTGACCAACGTGACAGTATCAATTAAAATAATTTAAAGCAGGAAAATAATTCTAAACAGGATATGAAATGATCAGAGAATGTACTCGCCTGCTAACTGAAAGTCCGAGGTGAAAGTACTGTCCGAGGAGGGGTGTCTGTCTCCTATAGAACAGTATGAGTCACTATGAGTCTACAAGATAATATGATGCAAGCTAATGCATTCTACATGAAACTAGGTCAATCTAGACCAAGGTCAACTCTTGGTCAACTCTGGTCAACCTAGAGTCAAACCTAGTCAATAGTCAAATCTAGGTCTCACCAAACCTATTCTAGGTTCTAACAAGTCTACTCTAGGTTACTATGGCTAATAGCCTATTTAGGAAACCTCTATCCAACACTCTATCACATCATAACACAACATTATTATCTACACTACATTACACATATATATACAATACACATATCAAGACACCATATATACCATATATATTAAATTACACATACACATATATAGGAAGGCCTGTACATATATATCTAGTATATATATAAAATCCTATATATAACAACTCAAAATGTAATGTATATACATGAAAGGAGAGGACAACAACAAGTATGTGTGTGTGTACCATGAGTGAATGTGAGTGTAGAGGGTTTGTGATAATGTGTGATACCTGTGTGTGAAACAACAACCCACAACCAAATACAGTTGACAGTCCAAAACTCAGATTTTTCATTGAAACCAAAAATAGTTTAACAACTTGAGCTATCATTTCAGTTTTACAGTGAAGGTCAAATGTGATGTGAAAGAGGGTAAGACAGTGATCCATACAAGGTTCAAACATTTTCAGGTTACACACATAAATGCCCAGGTTAAACAGTGAACAATGTTATTGAAAACCATTCTTAGTTTACACATAAACACCCAGGTAACAGTCCAATATGATAACAGGTTCTAGAACTAAAACTTAGATTAAACAGTGAACAATGTATATTAAATCCATTCTCAGGTTTACACATTAGCTAGCAGGACAATTTGACAACAACCCATTTCCAGGTAAACAGTGAACCATATTGAATAATGAGAAGGGAAATCAATTACAACTAGTCATTATAGATAAACAATTCTCAGGTTTTATCTAAAACAGTGGCAGTATATCAAAGAGACCATTCTCAGATTTTACACCTTATCAGTAATAATCAGTCAAGAAAACTGTGAGCAATGGTTTCAAGGATGAATCAGTGTAACAATATAGATCAAAATCATTCTCAGTTATCCTATAACAATGAATCTAACTTGGAAAAATGGAAGAATCAATGAAAACAGTATAGCTTAAACCAATTTCAGTCCACAATGAATCTTCATTCAGTTTATATAGGAAGGTTAAATGCAGGAAAGGAAATCAGTGGTTAATACCATATTGTTCAAGGCCATTGCCAAGTTTAGCATTAGTTACATGACAGTACAATAACTAGTTAACCAACTTCCTATCTAAACCCAGTTTAAACACAACAACTAACTTCCAATCTAGTTAACAGTTGACAGTTAAAACAGTTTCCAAATGTCAAAATAACTCAAAACAGTCCCAATCATAAACCCAGATTTCCACATCAAATTGACCCCAAAATCCTCATACATGTAGGTAATACTTAGATGAACACATTAGGGGTTTAAGAACATGTAATTAACTGTGTTAAGAAGGTTTAAAAGACTGCTAAAACTCATTATGCAAAAACTGGGAAAACAGTAAAACAGGGACAGTGAGAAGAACAGTGAATAAATGGAATGAAATCGAAGAGCAACTAGATTAGGATTAACAGTGAAAGAACACCTTAAAATGTAACATGGAACAATTGTCAAATGGAAAAATCATAACACAGGGATTAATCCTGTTCTTCACACAGGAACCCCCAAAGTTCACACATTGTTGAATCAACCAAGCTGTCAAAATTCTATACACACAACCCCAAGCCAAATTTCCATGCCTCACACTTAGCTAACATATAACATGACATGTAGGTTCAATTTCATTGAGAAAACATAACAGAAATAGGAAATTTAAACTTGTTGGAAAACTGGAAAAACCCAGTATCACATGGTATCAGAGATTACACTGTCCTGTACAAATTCGAACCCAAACACCATCTAAAACCCAAACAATCATGCCACTTAGTGTAACAGAGATTTAAACAAGATATTTAAGATCTATTTAATCTTTTAAACATAATTAAAAACATTAGAAATTGATTTACACAACAGCACACAGTCCAGAACACACGCACCCCAGTGGTTTCCCCGTGCACATCAAAGAACGTGTCCGACACGACACGAGGACTCGTGAAACTTTGTGAGCCTCGTGTCAGTCATCGCCCCTATCCCTATACCAAATTTCACGTGTCCACGTGGAGAAACGAGCGCACAACAGCCCCCGAGCAGCAGGGCACGCACTGTGCCCGCGCGCTCGCACCCGCACTCGCGTGTCCCGTGTTCCCCACGACTCGACACGACATGAATAACAGCACACGACACAGGGAATCCCTAGACGACACCTAGGGCTAGCTTCCTATTCAAAAGAATTTCAAAATCTCACACGAAATGCCCATTGGGGCATTTCAACAAACACTCAGTGATACACACTGATACGTGTCCAGAATGGACACGAAACGACACAAAAACTTGGGAAACCCTATTCCTATAGTTAGGCTAGGGTTAGGGCATTCCTAAAATGATTTTTGACAGAATTTAAAGGCATTAAATAGGATTATACCTATAGGTGTTCAAACCCCCAAAAGCTCCAAAGTGAAGGATCTCTCAAACCACCAAAAGCTCTCCAAATTGTTTGCTCCCTGTCAAAACTTATTTCCAACAGCAAGAACACAATATTTAGAGCCTATTGGAATTTGTTTGAAGGAAAAAGGACTTGAAATGAATTTAATAGGAATTTATGAAGATGTAACTTACCTCTTTCTAAAAACTTGATAAACCCTAAGAGAGAGGCTAGCCCTAATCCCTAGGAGAGTATTTATAGAAGGGGGGGCTGTCATGTGGCTGGCCATAGGGCCCTAGGGCTAGGTTTTGGCTAGTTGGTTGAGTCCTAATTGGTTTAAGTCATGATTATGACTTGTGACTTCACAAGCCATTCTTAGACCAAACTAATTCATAATTTCACCAAATTAATCCCAATGAGTTCATCCTCATGAACTTAAGTCAACCTAGGTTCTCAAATCCTAATCTCTTAGTCAAGACCTAGGTTAGCCACTAGGTTAGTCTACAAGGTCAACTTAAGTCAAAGTCTCTAAAACACCAAAAACAATTATTCTAAAATCACTCAAAAATCACATTAATTATAAATAATAATAATAATTCAAATTAAATTCTAAAATTCTGAAAATGACCAAAATACCCTCATTTGGAAAAATTGGGTATTACAACGTGTCCAACAAATGGACACAAAGTGTCCAAAACCTCACGAACACACTGTATCAGTGAACACATGGTCGTAATGTGTCTCCGTGTCCATTTTGGACACGAAAAATATCTCAATTAGGGTTAGGGTTTACCTTCAGTCTCCTCGCGGTGGTGGAGGAGGAGGATCTCGCGGTGGAGGAAGAGAAGGGGCTCGCGGTGGAGGAGGAGGAGGAGAAGCGGCTCGCCGGAGGGAGGAGAAGGAGCTCGCGGTGGAGGAGGAGGATGAGCTGCGCCGGAGGGAAGGGGGTCGGGCTGTCGTCGAGGTCGGGGGAAGAGGGGCGGGAACAAAGAATTTGGGGAGAGGGGAAAATGAAAATTGGAACCGAGGAAACCCTATTTAGACGAAATTAGCGACGCCCGAAATACGTCGCAAAGCGTCGGTATTAGTTTAATATTCGGCGACGTTATAGACTTTGCGACGCTAAACGTCGCTGAACTGATAAAACTAGCGACGTTTTCTGACAAATCAACGACGTTGATTTTTATTAGACTATAGGTAGTCGCAATATGTCGTTGTATGTCGCTATCAGCGACGTATTGTGACGCTTAAATTGGGCGTCGCTAAAACCAAAATTATTGGCGACGTTTTAAGTTGGCGTCGCTAATTACGTCGCTGATATGACTTATTTTGGTAGTGCACGTGTGGAAGAAAAGGAATCGAAGAATTTTTGAGAACCAGGCTATTCAAGCTAGAGGAGTCATCCAGAATATCGAGCATGATGTTAAAATTATGAAAAGGCCGGCCAAAGGCCAATGATTGTAAGATCGGAGTTGTTACACTATTAATAAAATCATCCAGTTTCAAAAAATATATATATATATATATATAATTCAACAAAGAACAAACGAACTTCTTAACAAGCTCCTAAACGAGCCAGCTCGCAAGCTCATAAACGAGCCAGCTCGTGAGCTTAAACGAGCCGAGTACTTCTAAGCTTGAGCTTGGCTCGTTTATTAAACGGGCTCGGAAATGGAACTTGAGCTCAGCTTGTTTACTAAACGAACCAAGCTCAAACGAGCTTTTATTGAGCCGAGCTTCGAGCAGCTCGCAAACGGCTTGGCTCATTTGCAGCCCTATGTGAGCCTATGTCATGCCATATTGCCACGCCATGCCATGCCATGTCAACTTCACAACTTCAATAAAATATTTTGTTTTTTTGCTGAATTGTATTCCGCGTACGTATACCCAAACGCAACTAAAACAAATAGGCCTGAGTCAATCTATACCCGGCCCAAACCTCAACACCCAGCCTTACTAAACCCTCGACAAAAGTAAAAACCCCACTCCTTCCCCAACCATGTTCCGGCGACTCTCCCTCCTCTCCACCAGACTCCAGCTCCTCCACCATTACCACCCTCCTCCATCCTCCCTCCCCAAAACCCTAACCCTAATTCATCGCGCAAAAACCCTAATCCCGCCGCCGCCGCCGCCGATCCCGGCCTTCAAGTGCGGGCGGAGCTTCTCAACCGTGAGCCTGCTGCGGCTGAACGACCTCCGGGACAACAAGGGGTCCAGGCAGAAGAAGAGGAGGAAGGGGCGGGGGATCGGGTCCGGGAGGGGGAAGACGGCCGGGAGGGGCCACAAGGGGCAGAAGGCCAGGGGGACGATGAAGTTCGGGTTCGAGGGAGGCCAGACCCCGCTGCGGCGGAGGCTCCCCAAGCGCGGGTTCAAGAACCGCTTCAGCCTCACTTTCCAGGTACATCGCTTCGGTCGTCTCTAGATTGTAACATAATAGCATGCAAACTGTTTGAGAAAATACGCAAACCGGAAGAATCATTTTTTCCCGTGTATGTTGGTGGCGGTATAAAGGGAGTTCGATACAACTTTAGTCCCCAAGTTCCGATAATTAGCGAGACTCAGACTGTTTAAGCATGGATTGTCACAGAGATCTAGTGTTGGGATCTAAGATGGAGCAATTTCCACATGGTGATCCAGGTAAGGGAAGGTACGAGCTTTAGTACGTGCAGTTGACATTCCGCAGATGTGCGGTTGACATTCCGCAGAGGTACAGTTTGGTCTCTTCTATAACATTGAAAGAGTTATGTTTGCCCTTGTTTTGGCGGGTTTGAGCATTCAGCCTTACAAATGAGAAACGGACATTACTTTTACCCTTAGGCCTCGTTTGGTTCACGGAAGGGAAATTGATTCCCTTGTACTTTCCATGGGAATGGGAAACTAAAATTCCTGTCACATTTCCTTTCCGTTGTTTGGTAAAACAAGGAAACCACCTAGGAAAGATCATTTGATTTTCGTTCCAGTGTTTGGTTGGTGCATGAAAGGAAAGCAAAAAGACATCAATGTTCCAATAATATCCTTACCTTTTAAAATAAAAATGACATTATGAAAATCCAAAGGGACCCAACATACGAGGAGTTAATAGTAAAATAAGCAATAACACATGGTTAGTTTTGTCATAATTTTTTGTAATAAATGTTGGGAAAGGAGGAGGGAAAATCAATCCCACAGGTCATGAGTGGAACCATAAACCCTCCCATTTTCCCTCTTGTCAGGAAATTGATTCCCAAGTTTGTGGCTACCAAACAAAGGAAAGGAACAACTTTCCTTTCTTGGTTCCTTAAATCCGTGAACCAAACGAGGCCCTAGAGGTGCATGGTAGGTAAGGCTTGATTAATATTCACACCACGTAAACAAGGTGCAATGGAGGGATTGTTTATACCCTTTAGCCAAATCTCAGACCTTGTACACTGGTTGTCAAACCCTAACCTTATTAGATATACAAACGGACATCATTTACCCCCTAATCCCAAACCTTGTCCAACGTGGCTCGATCCTATCCTGGTAGAAGGAAACACACAAGACAGAAATTTTAGTGGGTGCTCCAATTTATTGTCCGTTCTATTCCATGTTTCATTAGTTTATTGACCTTACAAGTCATAAGACTCGTAGCCCTCGGTTCCTCCCCCCCCCCCTACAATACTGGATATCTCGATTATAAAAAAAAAGCATTATCATTCCTATAGGAGTTGTGTATTGGTATTTGTCAGTATGGTGGTTCTCAACACGGTTGGCTTGTCCCTTTTTATTGTTTACAAACTCTGGACCTAGTGATTCCTCTCCCTTTGATTTGTCATTCATGGTTCGGAGTTGATAGGATCCTACCATGGTTTAGTATTGTAGATGTTGGCTGACATGTCGGACTTGTCGACGATTGTATTGGTTACGACAAAAACTAGCAAATAAAATCATTTATATCCTTTTGGTTAATATCAACTGAAATACATGCCTATATCAGATATGTCGGCCGACAAGGAAAGTGAAATGTCAAGCCTTTTTTTACACAATGGTTTTATACGTTAATGGATGCGGTTTTTGAAAACCCTACCTGTTAACCCACTAACTCAAGTAAAACTCCAACTATCTATCTGTCTGTCTTCTTATTGACCCGGAGCCCTAACCCTTTATTCTTCTTCTCTTTGACCCCGAACATAGCCCTATAAATTCTCCACTGTAGAGCCCTCCCTCGATGTGATACTATAGTATGACCGCGGGAGAAAGATGTGCAACTCAAACACAGAAGCAGGAACCTTGTTATCACTTTGGATCCGAGTCTCTCTTTCTCAACCTCTCTCGATTTTGTCCTAAAAACCCTAATGTTGTTACTGATTTCATAGCTTGGTCGCCTTCCTCTCTCCACAGAGCATGGGCTCCTTCCTCTATCCTGCAGTACTTGATTTTTTATATCCGTTTTGTTGTTGTAAATATGCAATATAGTTTGTCATTTAACATATGTAATATATAATATATTGCACATTTATTGATATTCAACATTTTAAATGTTCCCAACATTCGACTTAAAGAAACCCAATCTGACATCCACATGAGGAATAATAGGTATGTAACTTTTGGGTGCATGCTGATATCCAGCCATCCCCCATCCCCCCCCCCCCCCCCGCGATGGAAGAGTTAGAGCAAAGCAAAATTACATTATTTGTCTGCGTATGGTGGATATGTATATAAAACAATAAGGCACCAGTTTAGAATATCCGTGCTTCTTAGCTTCGAACTTATAAACATGACTATGCAGTTACCACCAACCAATTAGCTTGAAAAACGCCTCAAACTATATTGCATGCTTGTAGTGTCAACTTGGCCTCTTCTGTTGATATTGGCACCTGATCTTCACACTGTAACGAACCTTAGCCCTCTAAAAAAATCAAGAAAGTTAAAAAGATTTGGAGATATAATAATGCGGCATTCGTCCTAAAAAGGAAATTAATTGCATACAGATGGAATAGCTAGTTACCAATCTATTGAAGCCCTAAGATTCTATAGCAGAAGAATAATGTAAGATAAGAGTTGGAGATCTAGTATGGAGCTTTGGACCTAAAAAGTTCATGCGTACATAAAGAAGAGAGAATTACCAGCCTATTGAGGTTGTTAGAGTTAGTGGGTTTATGTAGTTACTTTAGACGTACATTGTTAGATTTGTATGAGGAAAGGTTCACCTCCTCTCTATATATATGTGTACTCAAAACACTCATTAGGTACCCAACTATTTGTGTTGTAGCTTTCGACATGGTATCAAAGCATGGTTCATCTTGGACCTAGTTCTCTACCCCAAAATTTTCCAAAACCCTAGTCCCCATCTCCATCTCCACTAAACCTTAGTCTCCATCAGCTTTCTTCCCCATCTAAAGTGCTAACTCTAGTTCCAGTTGCAACATTATCACAGTGTAGTCTTCTAACATGGTGTCATAGCAATATTCATTAGATGAACCTCCTTAACTCACAAATAAATAATGAGTTACAGGGCAATACATAAGATTGTGAATAGTGGACACATGAAGTTTAGTATGATAGCATATTTTTATCTGACGGATGCATGAGCCTAGCAATTTTGAAATATGAATCGGGTTATGACAAGTAGATGTAATTAATTTTTACACGTTCATGTGTCAAGGAGGTTAAATTGTGTGTGTGCTATAACTTGGATTATTGCTAAAAGAGTTAAAAACAAAGGAGAATTTGGAAAAATTAAGAACCTGGTCATTCTGTTACATATTGAATGCAAAGGATGAAGTTTTTTTTCCTGAGTTGTTTGCGAACTTCACACCACAACAATTGCTGGGATGAGAAAAAGAAGATCGACATGATGAAAGAATTTCTAGATGACAGGAAGGACAATCAGTCTCTCTATATGTGTGCGAGAATTTGGTTCATAGTACGGACCCTACCATTGTAAAGTGGTAAGTCTGTAAATACATGAGGAACAATGAGCTCATTTGGATATGACATGACATTTACTTTGAGTGTAGCCTATGTTGTTAGTATTGTACGATACACGATACATATCTTATGATGTAATATGGTGTACAACCATTTCATTATGTATCAGTTGACCCAATGCCATACATATAGGCCCATAGGTACTTCCGTGCTATTGAGTCATGTAATATATACCGAAGATATGGATCTAGAACTATGTAGACCTATAAAGATGATACAAATAAAAAAAATTGAGAAAATTATATTTAGTCATGTTCCTACGTAGATATAGAAGTATAGACCTAAACTCCTATAGTTAATGTATGGTGGTACACAAAGGTTTATTTTGAATTGGTCATTAGTGATCCGGTTCTACCATTACATATTGAGACAAACTCCAATGATATTGGATTCAAGGTTTAGTCAATTTTGTACACTATTGTTCAACTCATGCGAGAAGATTAAGTATTACACGACAACTATCCTAATGCACATTGTACAATCATTGTGAGGAACACTCATTCACATACTGAAATATACGAGAGATTGTTGGGGTTTATCTTGAAATTTGTCACTAGTGATCCGGTTCTATCGTTCCATGTTGAGACAAACCGCAAGTGTGTATATTTCAATATTTAAGTTTTCGTGTACTGCCTTGTACACATGAGGTGTGTTAACTTAATTGATTTGTATGGTGTTTTTTTCTTCTTCTTTCTAGTGGGTAATGTTCAAATTTCATAACAAATCTTTGTTTGTGTCACCATTTATTGAAGGACATCGGGCCTAGCTCGGACTCAGACTCGAGTATGGACGAAGGGCGCAAAGAGACACTTTGATGGCGTACTTTACACATTGCACGTACCCATCGGGCATAGAGATAATGCGTTTCCACACGGTTCACGGTTATGCCGCGGAAGCAACACATTTGCTTGTGTTTCCACACGATTATGCCGTGGAAGCAACACGGTTGCTTGCGGTTACGCCATAGTAGCTTTATGTGCTTCATCGATATTTTGCACGTTTCAGGGGCTTAACTTCCGCCAGTGTTCTAAATTTTGCGAGGCAAAATCGGTGCGGCGGAGGGCCGCCTAGCATCTAGACATTTCCCCAACTTCTAAATCCAATACAATTCATAATTTTTTTTTTGAAATTTGGAATTTGAAACTTGAAATTTAAATGTTATAAAATTCAAATCCAATCTTAAAATCCAAACAACATATCCACAATACAACTAAACATAAAAAAAAACCCGCATGGCCTAATAAGGCCGCAAAAGCTGAACATGGCCGAATTGGCCTGCCTAGGCATCGAACAGGCTCGTCTAGGTCCGAACAGGCGCCTAGAATTGCCGACTAGGGGATTTTTTGTGCAACCGACGGCTGCCTAGGCTAAAATTTAGAACACCGACTTCCGCAACATTTTGCGGTTCCTCAACGTCCGTGGCGGTAGGTTCGCGTGCTTCGGCGACATTCCTCGCATTTCACAGATTCGTAGTTCTACGGGCTTCTTGGCTTCCCCGACATTCGTGGCTTTTGCTGTTCCTTGGGTTCCGCGGCTCCGTGGTAATGTGGATCTGCGGGCCATCTGCTCTGCTGCTGCGATTATGCTTCTGCTGGGACGATTAACTTTTGTAATTGTCCTTTTTATATGGAGTTATTGTCGGTAACCGCCCACTTAATGGAGATTAACTCGTTGGTTTTTCGCCCACGTTCTTAGTGTACGGTTATGACTGCTAGGGTCCGTGTTTTGCACTTGTGCATACACAAGACAGAAGAGAAAAAAGAATGCAACATCATTAACTAGAAGTGCCTTGTCTGTGCATCGTCCAACATCTAGTGGGGTGACAAAAGAGGGTTCCATAAGTTCTTCAGACTTGCTGAATCTGGGAGCGGATTGACGAGAAGGGTCAAATCTCACTTTGAGCAACATTGGTCTTCATTGCCCCAGCAATGTGGCGACAACTATGTTCTAACAGGTTATACTATGGTTGAGAGCTTTGCTCCATTCTCTAGCAATTTTGTTGCAGTTAAGAGCTTTGCTCTATTATTAGCAACTCTGTTGTTTTAGTTCAGCAGTTTCACAACTTGCTTTTTAGCGGTTTCCACCGCAGTCACCACATCTGTGGTTATTGGTAAGTTCTCTTTCGGTTTCACCACTTCCATGATCTCAGTCTATTCAAGAATTAGTATTCTGCGGAATTTCAATGACACAGCCAAATCCATACATGATAAATGTCGTGAGTTGACAACCTAGATTCTAGCTCTTCCAAATCTAAAAACTCAAATGGCTGATTTGAGTAATGAATACACATTCAGTCACACCCAGGGCTGGTGCTCAAACATGGTGCAAAGGGGGGCTAAAAGGTTGTCAGTTATCATAGACGGGATGAATGGTGGAACAACATTTGAGGATAACTCAAAACCTTTTTATTGATGGGAGCTTTCTCTTAGATCATAGTCAATCTTTTTTATTTACTATTGCCAATTATACAATAATAATCGTCTTTGTAGTCCAAGTCCACCGGACGTTGGTCAATTTAGGGAGCGTTGTATACCTGAACTGAAGAGTGAGGTGTTTCTGGTGTCTTGCAGCTGAACGTTTCTGGTGTCTTGCGTGCTTTCAGCTGCTTGTGGCAATAGATTATTGAGGAACAAAAATTTAGTTTATAGTGGATGAGTATTTTTCTTTCCTTCTTTTGTTTTTTGGATGACAACTACATGTATTGCTTCCCAAATTTACTACATGGATGACTCCGATTTTTGGATAAATCTGGCTGAGTAATTGGTTTCTTCTATGCATTTCCCGTCGATCCTGAAGGATGGTATCGACATGTTGGTGGTCACAACAAGCAGTTCATTAGAGTGTTTGTCGACGATGTACATTTGGCAGTTAACTTTTCATATTTGATTTCATTAGAAGATTCATTTGAGAATCCATGTTTCTAGGTTTTTTAAAGTGAAACTACATATTTGTGTAGGTAAGAACAACCTGACCTTTTATTCTTGTTATGACTAGTTTGAACATTTTTGTATAGATTAAATCAAGCTGATGTCTATTATGTGTATTCTGTTATTGGTAACAGCCTGTAGGTTTGGGGAAGATTGCAAAACTCATAAATGCAGGACAAATAGATTCCGGGGAGCTTATTACAATGAAAACCCTCAAGGTACGCAACCATAACTTCTAATCTCTGAATAATATATCTTTTTTTGCTTTAACTGGAATCTCGATACCGTCTAATCATAGGAAACAGGTGCAATTGGCAAGCAAATAAAAGATGGTGTTAGATTGATGGGACGTGGTGCTGAACTCATCAAGTGGCCAATTCACCTCGAGGTAACCTTTATTTGGATGCTTATATTATAGGTTGATTAAAAGAAGCAACTAGATGTTTGTCATTCGGAATGTAAACAATGTCAAATTGTCAATATTTAGAGGATTGTAAAAGGGATTATAATTTAAGTCTTTTTTGAAGCCAAATTCATGAGTACACTTTTTTCTATTTTTTATTTTATTCCACCTCTACTTTTTATAAGGTTCAGTTTTTAATGGGTTGTAATTCTGTTTACTTGTAATTTTTTTAATCATATCTCAAATATTACATTAATATAGGCTTACTCCTGGGGTTTATTTTCAGTTCCAGAAGCTCTTACCATCATGATCCACTCACACTTCACTAAGTTTTTTTTAGGCTACATTTTTCTAGTTTTTATTACTATACTCATTTCTAAGTTTTATTTTTATTATTTGCATATGTCTTTATGGGTTCTCGAATATGCTATGCTGGTCGTAAGCACCAACGAATACCCGTAAGCACCAACGAACACCCGAACACCCGGCTGCTTCAGTTTTGCTGTCATATTAAACATTAGCTTTCCAATTTTTAGAAGAAATATTCTGTTTTTTGTTTTTTGTTTTCTTTTTCTGAGAATAGGAATATATATGTCTTATCTATTGTTATTTGTCGCTAATCATTAAAAGTTTTAGGACTGAGAGTATGCACTTTCTTCAGTCTTACACATCGATTTGTTAGTTTAGTCACATTTATTCTCTGCTTCCATCTTCTTGCGGAACCACATATATTACTGTGGGATTACATAAGCGAAATGCTTCACATATACTTTTCAGCCGTTTACTTTTTGGGATCCCATGCTTACATGAAGAGGATTCAAACAGCCGATCCCAGAAATTCGAGATAAATGTCTTGTTGTTGTTGTTGTTGTAAAAGAAAAAGTCAGTACCTTCAAATAGAAGGTAATATATTTTTGTTTTTGCAGGTAACAAGGGTTACAGCAAGGGCTAAAGCATCGGTTGAAGCCTTAGGTGGCTCAGTGAGGAAAGTGTTCTATAACAAACTGGGTTTACGGGCATTGCTGAAGCCAGAGTGGTTTGAGAAGAAACGACGTCTCTTACCCAAACCAGCTCGCCCCCCTCCCAAGCTACAGGATAAGGTTGATAGCATCGGCCGCCTTCCCGCTCCTACGAAACCCATACCCTTTGAGCCTAAAGATAAAGACTCATCAGCAACTCCGAGCCTCATGAGAGATCAGGATCCTTCTCTCTGAGAATGATGACGCATCACCGTTTGGTTACCTTTACCTCACATGTTCAGGTCAAATAGGTTGCTTGTCCTGCCACTCCGTCCTCTCCTTGCGAAGATAGAAAGAAACATGTTGGCCCCTTTGAACGTTCTAGTAGATGTTCGGATGGGGGGCTTGTTTATTATTTGTCAATGCTGTTTTTTCTTTCAAACTGAGTAGTTATTTTTGTTGTGGCTATGTTTATTTTTGTAGTGCATGAATTGGTACATGGCCACTTTTGTGGTTTCATTTGGAGTTTTGGAGTACTTGTTTAATTTCAGCATAGTCAAATAAAAAGGAAGGATATGAAAGATATGATATGGGAAAGACTGGAAGCAAGTTCTCTTTGTATGTTAGGCTATTACTGTTAGAAATTGATTGTACTTCACTGACCAGTTCTGTGAAGTTGAATATGTCGTCGAGGCTTGAATCGTGCATTTAGCAGCACTTTTCTTAAAGTGTTTCGGGCACTCCGGTAACGTCTTGGAGTCAGCACGCCAGAACACCCAGGATAAGATAGCCTTTCTGCCGGAGGTTCACTAGACGCTATAAGACACCGGCGTAGGGAAGAACACCTTTCTGGAAACTTTGGAAGAGAAAAAGAAGAGGAATGAATACTCAGATTCTGTGTGTTTTGAACTCAGAAATCTGTTGTATTTATAGATGAATTAGTGTTGTTTCGTGAAGTCGCGACCCTTCCGAAACAACATTCATTCACCTGTTCGCAGATTCATTCACCCTTTAGTTTGTTTGGGCTGCTGCAAAAATAGGAATTCTCGGGACGAGAATCGCCGCGAGGAGCCCGAGGGCCGAGCCTACGCCGCTCGTCCGATGCCACGTTGCCTAAGTGCACAAGTGCGTCTAAAATGCGCCACTATCGCCTCTACGTCCGAGCCCGGCTACATTTTCATGAAGAGGTTAAAACAACAACCATTGGTCACCCACTAGCAACCCTTTGGTTGTTGCACACTCCACATGAGTGCACATTCCTATTTAAGCACTCCCAAAACCTTTCTCTTTTTCGATGTGGGACTAAAGTCCTTTTTCTTTCCTTTTCATCTTTTAAGAACAACAAGGGAATTAATTAATTCCAACAATCCCCTACTTGTTCCATAAATGATGGAAAGGAATTCCAGAATACATCACTTAAAGAATGTTAATACAGTTAGGTATCTTTCGATTTGAACCTAACCTTAGTAGATGCAACACAAGATTTTATCAAAATCTCTGGTAGCTGGGCTTTGAACCAGTTATTCCTTGTGATAAAATCGGTGTTACTTTACACACATTCTTTTGTAGTTCTTCGCCTACATCTCTCGCTTAGCACTATTAATGGCCATGTGCTGATCCTGTCTCGTGAATTTTTATAAGATAAACTCCAGATCTTATTGAGACGGCACCATCTCTAAATTCACATAGGTGAAGTTCTTTCAGTATCTCTGTTGCTTTACAGATACATGTCAACATTACTGAACTTCATTAAGAGTTTTATAAACTCAACTCTCAAATTGCAACAGTCGACATAATCATGTCGTATACATCCAAATCAACAGTTTGTTGTTACCCATTGAATCTAAGGTTAAGGTTTTCTTAATATTAGATTGGGTTGCCACTGTTGTTGGAACTCTTACTCAAGGAGTTTCAATCCCATACCTCTCGAGGTAGACTTTACTAAATCCCTAGCTAGTGGTTTAGTAAAGGGATCAGCTAAGTTATAGCTGGTACGCACATACGTAAGAGAAATGATTCCATCTTTGATCAATTTCCTTACGTAGGTATGTTTTAGACTTATATGTCTAGACTTCCCATTATACACTTCGTTGTAGGCTCTTGCTAGAGTAGCTTGACTATCGCAATGTATTGACACTTTTGATACATTCTCTTTAGCCAGCGGAACTTCTAATAGAAGATCCCTCAACCACTCAGTTTCTTGTCCTGCAGAAGCTAGAGCCACAAACTCTGACTCCATGGTCGAATGGGTAATGCACGTTTGTTTCTTGCTCTTCCAAGAAACTGCCCCTCCGGCTCGCGTAAATACCCAACCTGTCGTAGATTTGTTATCCCCGACACTTGATATCCAACTAGCGTCGGTATATCCTTCTAATATGGCAGGAAATCTACCATATTGTAATCCAAGATTCTTGGTTTTCAAAAGATAACCAAAAATTCTTCCGATAGCCCTCCAATGCTCATTACTAGGGTTGCTAGTAAATCTACTCATTTTACTAACTGCAAATGCTATATCAGGTCTTGTGCATTGCATTAAATACATAAGACATCCAATGGCACTTGCGTATTCTAATTGAGCGACGGCTCTTCCAGAATTTTTTTCTAGTTTAACACTTGGATCAAATGGAGTGTTCACTTCTTTGAAATTTAGGTGTTTGAACTTGTCTAGCACTTTCTCAACATAGTGCGACTGCGTAAGTTCAAAACCCCCACTGTTTTGTATTACTTTGATCCCCAAAATAGTGTCAACTTTTCCAAGATCTTTCATCTTGAATGTGGATGTTAGAAACCTCTTCGTTTCTGTAATTCCACTCATCTCGTTGCTAATGATCAACATATCATCAACGTAGAGACAAAGAAATATCACAATATTTCTATATACTTTAGTGTATAAACACTTATCACAAACATTGTGAACAAAGCCATTAGAAATTATGACTGAGTCAAATTTCTAATGCCACTGCTTTGGTGCTTGTTTTAATCCGTACAAGGATTTAACAAGTTTGCATACCTTTTGTTCATTTTTCGGGAGCACGAACCCTTCCGGTTGCTCTATGTAAATCTCCTCATCGAGATCTCCATTTAAGAATGTCGTTTTGACATCCATCTGATGAACATTAAGATGATGCAATGAAGCTAACACAAACAATATTCTAATTGTAGTCGTTCTTGCTACTGGTGCATATGTGTCAAAATAATCAATTCCTTCTTTTTGTCGAAATCCTTTGGCTACTAGTCTAGCCTTGTAGGTGTTTAAAATACCATCACTATGATACTTTTTCCTGAACACCCACTTACATCCAATAGGTTTGAACCTTTGGGCAGATCGACAATTTCCTAAGTGTGGTTAGACATTATCGAATCCATCTCATCTTGGATAGCATCTTTCCAAAAAGATAAGTCCCGCGAAGCTATTGCTTCCTTAAAGGTTTTAGGATCATCTTCCACCTGAAGAATGATAGGAATCTTTCGAATAAATTTCTCTGTATTTCCTTCCACTAAGTAAAAGGAAATAAGTTGAGAATCTATTTCGTCAGGTCCTAGATCCTTATGTCACTTCCCGTTCCCAGAATACGTATTTATTTAATAGTTACCATGTATTATTCTGTATTTAAATTTCTGTAAATTTATGTTAGTTAATTAATCTGCTCTTTAAATTTTCATGTTAATTTATTTCCTGCAATTTTATTTCTGCACTTTATTTCCTGCTTTTATTCCTGCATTTATTTTCTGCTTTTACCTCTTTGCTTTGCTTGCGGGTTGGCCTTGGATGAACCCATTGGACCCGGCCCAATACTCCCACCTACCACCACCCTTTCATTTAAAGCCCAAAACCATTTCTCTCTCTTCATTACTTCTTTCCATTTCACTTCTTCTTCCTCATAACTCTCCCACCAACCTAGAAGAGATAGGCAAGTGCCAACTTGCTTCTTGATGGATCCCCATTTTTATTGTTCCATCATCTTCCTCATTTGATTCTAAGTCTCTTTAGTACTTAGCATTTTCAATTTCCATGGCTTATTTGTTGTAGATCTAAGTTTGATACATTTTCGGATTTCTTAGGTTTTGATCTAGTAAACTTTGTTATCTTCAAGTTTCGATGGTTCCATGTTGTAGAGAATTTCGTTCTACCCAATTTTGACCTATGGAAGTCCATATTTGGGCTTGGGATGAAGGATTTATGGAGCTTGGAAGCAATGGCTTCCATGGTTTCCATGGTTCTGTTCTCAGAAATTCGGAGAAGAAGAACAGTCACAGCCGCATCAAATCTTCATTCCTCAGCGCATGGAAATCTTTATTCCCACAGCGCATCAAATCATTTCCACAGCGCATGAGTTATTTATTTTCCAATCATTCCTCAGGCGCATGAGATTTATTTATTTCCCAATTATTTCCCACAGTGCGTGAGATTGTTTATTTCCCAATCATTTCCCATAGCGCACGAGATTTATTTCCCACAGCCGCATTCCTCAGGCGCATGAGATTTATTTATTTCCCAATCATTCCTCAGGCGCATGAGATTTATTTATTTCCCAATTATTTCCCACAGTGCGTGAGATTGTTTATTTCCCAACCATTTTCCACAGCGCACGAGATTTATTTCCCACAGCCGCATTCCTCAGGCGCATGAGATTTATTTATTTCCCAATCATTCCTCAGGCGCATGAGATTATTTATTTCCCAATCATTTTCCACAGCCGCATGAATCTTTATTCCTCAGGCGCATGAGATTATTTATTTCCCAATCATTTTCCACAGCCGCATGAATCCTTATTCCTCAGGCGCATGAGATCATTTATTTTCCAATCATTATTTATCTCCCAATTTTATTTTCCGAATTTGGCATTAGTTAACATTGATTGTTATCTTGATTAATTATCGATCATGCGTTCCTAGATGGAACTAAGAGGCTGGCTAGTCGTCTTATTGAATTGAATGGAATAAGACACGTTCATATTAAGTATGAACTACTATAATCGATTGGCCGATCCCGAATATTGACATACAGGCACACATGCAGGCTTCAATTTATTTATTTATTTATTTTACTATAAAAGAAGCATGTGTATTTTATGGTCAAGGCATGATTGTTCCGTGGTTAGTTTGGATTGTTGTATTACGCTATGTAAGACCTACAACCTAACCGCACGGACATCGTTGTAGAGCTGGGCATATCGTACTTTGTACGGAAGTACTCATTCTGAATGACCAGGACCCACGGTATGGGATTTCACTTAACGTAGAGGCTACTAAGTTAAATAAAATAATGATTGCATGGAGAGAATGGATTTCCGAGTTCTTACATGGCAGCCCTCTTTGGGACTATTAGTTCCCAACAGGCCGGCTGGTTCCCACAGATACTGCAAATCTGCCACACGGACAGGGAGCGGTATCTGCTTATATTATTGTATATTGTATATTGATGACGGACGTCCCGCTGGGACTCGTCTAATTCATGATTGGCGCAATTGATTGATTGGATAGACTAGCCTTGCTTGTCCATAGTAAGAACTGAGAAATCCTTTATTGCATAATTCCAGGATAACTTGGGACTCACAGTAGTAAGCCGTAGTAGTTGCATGACCGGTTAAACTGATTTGTTTGTGTACTGTGCCTACTCTGTTAACTAACTAAGATAATCAGAATGTTAGGATATGACGAGCCAACTTCTGTCCTTGTTTGGTTGGGAGGTTGGTTCGAAGTGTCGTGACATTATGTGAATCCTAGTAGCAAGCAGAGATCTATATCTTATTCTCTTATTACTGGTTTTAACTCCTCATATCGTGCTTCCTTGCGGTACTTGCTATTAGAGGTCTAACCTCTCTGGTTTTGCATGGCCAGATTTAGAGCCGGTTCCCGAGGACTCAACTTACTTCTACCTCCAAGATGGTCAACACTAGAGGGATGATCGCAGGAGGACTCGAGTGGGTTTCTTACTTCCCCGCTCGTTTTGTTATTTACCTTATACTTTGCCGTTTGGCACCGACATGTTAGTCGGATCGTCTTGTACTTACTTTTACATAAGTGTAACTAAAGTCAGACTGCAGCTGATAACAATTGTGTATATTTTTGCTACATCAGATCTGGCTATGTTTTGTAAAGCCAGATATCAAGAACATTTTGACAGAGCGTTTGGGACGCCTTACTGCTTTATCTTACATGTTCTCTATTACTGTTTCTTGTTCGAATGATTGAGACAATAGATGTGAAGTGACCATAGTGAGACCTTTATGTAGTATGCACCCCCTCGTCTGGTTAGACAGCATTGATCGTATTATACGGTATTCATCTACCCGTAATACGTAGCTGGCTGAGTCATTCCCCCGCTCTCCAGTATTCTGGTTCTGGGGCGTGACAAGGTTTTAGTGGTGGCCCATGCAGGTCTGATTTCAGACTTGTGGGGTGTTTTAATTTATAGGATGTCTCAATCACACATGTTTCCCCTTGATCTCCTGATTCGTATTCTCGATTCCAGCTTGACATTCCGGTATCCTTTGACTTCATTGACCTTCCCTGTCCGACCGTTTGATTATTCTCTTGTCCCTTTTTCTTAGGGGCACCTCGTCCGCATCTGTCAGGATTGGACAACAACAACAAGGGCAGCATGGGCAACCTGACCAGGTTGGTCAGCAACAAGAGCCAGTACAACCTCAAGAGGCTATTCAAGAAGAGGTGATAGTGGAACCAGCAGTTGGACCGCAGTATCCGGAGGTTCCAACACCACCAATAGTTCCACCTACCCCAGTGGAAGTGGACACACCAGCCCTTCTGGAGATCATGAGAGGGATGATGGCTACTCAGCAACATCAGATGTTGGCCCAGCAGTGCATGCACACTCAGTTGCAAGAGCAGAATATGTTGCTCAACCAAGGATTGCAGACAGCTTTAGAAAGAGGGGCAAGGCCAGATTCAGGAGCATCAGCCAGGTTTTGCAAGTACAACCCCCGTCGTTTCGAGGGCACGGAGGATGCCATCTCAGCAGATGCATGGCTTAAGGATATTGAGGCTATTCTGACAGCAGCTAAGGTGCCAGCAGAAGAACGTGTGGATCTAGTGAAGCTGTTACTTCAAGATCTCGCACGTGATTGGTGGGAATCAGAGGAGGTAGGCATCAGACGTCCTGTGGCTTGGGACGATTTTACAGCAAGATTCAAGACGAAGTACTATGGAGTTGTGGCGCAATTTGAGCTACAACAGAAGTTTATCAATCTTAGACAGGCTGGCAAGACTGTAGATGCTTATGCAGCAGAGTTCTGCAGATTGAGTAGGTTCGCCCCAGAGATGGTAGCAACAGAGAGCCAGAGGGCTATGAGGTTCCAGCAAGGGTTTCATCTTGAGCTCTTGCAATTGATAGAGGGGCACAATTACCAAACTTTTGATGAAGTATTGACAGCAACTCGAAGGCATGAGATCACCATTCAGAGGCTTGCGACAAGGACTGGGGGTCAGAAGAGATCCCACAGTCAGATTGAAGGAGAAGGGGGAGCAGCACCCCGAACAACAACACCATCCACTGGCATTCGTATCCACGATGTGGCGATACGAGGACCAGTACCACCAAGGCAGCAGCAACAGCATCAGAGGAAGAACCAGCAACCCCCAGCGGGCTGCACTTATTGTGGGAAGATAGGGCACACTAGAGATGTGTGTCGGACATTGAACGGGCAGTGTTTGATATGTGGAAACCCAGATCATCGGGTTACCACATGTCCCATGAATTCGAGGTCAGGAGGACCAGTACAACAGTTTCCTGTTCTGCCAGCACCAGGGGCAGGATAGTATCGAGGACCAGCGGTAGCAGTGAGGCCGTTGGCACAGCGCCCGTTCATGACGCAGGCTCAGATGTTTCGGCAGCAGTGACCGCCGATGCAACAACACCAGCATAGACCATCCCAGCATCACCAAGGCAGGGGCCAGCGGCAGCACCAGGCTAGGCCGCAGCATGGGAACCAGCAAGGAGGTCGAGGGCAGGCATTCACTCTGTCCTTGGAAGAGGCATTGGCATCGGGAGATGTTGTGGCAGGTAACATTCTCGTCGCCTCTTATCCCGCAGTAGCATTGTTTGATTCGGGAGCATCACACTCATTTATATCTGCACAATTTGCAACACGGCTAGGAATGGAGTTCGAGGCATTGCCAGGGAGGTTGAATATACTCACTGGTAATGGGCTCGTAGGAGTTAGTAGAGTTATTCTAGCGTGTAGCGTTGTAGTTTGCGGGCATTCCTTACCCGCCCGGTTGATAGAATTTCCTGTTGAAAATTTCGACGTTATCTTAGGCATGGACTGGCTGAAAGACAGTCATGCGACAATAGATTGACGTAGAGGGAGTGTATCTTTTGATATTCCAGGCATGAAGCGGTTCACCTTAGTCAGATCAGTAGCAACTCAACAAGAGCAGGGAGTAGTGACGACAATGGAAGAAGTTCAAGTTCCGAAGGTAGTTGAAGAATTTCTGGACGTATTTCCCGAAGAACTTCCAGGTCTACCACCAGTTAGAGATATTGAGTTCAGTATAGAATTGGCACCTGGAACTAAACCGATATCAGATCGGGTTTACAGAATGGCGGATTCAGAGCAGGCCAAGGTATATCGGCACATAGAGGAACTGAAGGAGAAGAAGTTCATCCAAGCTAGCGTGTCACCATGGGCAGCACCAGTGGTACTTGTAGGAAAGAAGGATGGGTCATCCAGATTATGCATTGATTACAGGAAGCTTAACGCAGCAACAGTGAAGAACAAGTACCCACTACCCAGGATCGACGACTTATTTGATCAGTTGAGCAGGGCCAGAGTTTTCTCCAAGATAGATCTTCGTTCAGGGTATCATCAAGTGAGGGTTCGGAAGGAAGACATTCCCAAGACAGCATTCAGGTCGAAGTATGGGCATTATGAATTCTTAGTAATGCCGTTTGGTTTGACCAATGCTCCAGCAATATTTATGGATTTGATGAACCGCATCTTTATGCCGTACCTGGATCAATTTGTCGTTGTGTTTCTCGACGACATTCTTGTATATTCAACTAGTGAAGAGGAGCATGAAGACCACCTCAGGAAAGTGTTACAGGTTCTGAGAGAGAACCAGTTGTATGCCAAGCTCAGCAAATGTGAGTTTTGGTCGGATCACATTTCATTTCTGGGTCATATCATATCAGGAGCTGGAGTAGCAGTGGATCCCAAGAAGGTAGAAGCAGTAGAAAGTTGGCCAGTACCCAAGATCGTAGCAGATGTGCGGAGTTTCTTGGGATTGGCAGGATATTACAGAAGGTTTGTATCAGACTTTGCAAGGCTTTCAGCACCCATGACTTGCTTGACACGGAAGGACGTGCCATTCGTCTGGTCGGCAGAATGCCAGGCATCATTTGAGAATCTGAAGCAGAAGTTGATATCAGCGCCTATTCTTACATTGCCAGTTGGACCCGGAGGTTTTACTGTTTATTGTGATGCGTCAGGTAAAGGACTTGGATGTGTCCTCATGCAACATGGGAAGGTGATAGCGTATGCATCTAGGCAGCTTCGAGACCACGAGAAGAATTACCCGACTCATGACTTGGAGTTGGCAGCAGTAGTATTTGCTTTGAAGCTATGGAGGCATTACCTATATGGTGATCGAGTGGACATGTACACAGACCACAAAAGTCTGAAGTACATTTTTACTCAGAAGGAACTGAACATGAGGCAGAGAAGATGGTTGGAGTTGATTAAGGATTACGACGTAGAGCTTCAGTATCATCCAGGCAAGGCTAATGTGGTAGCAGATGCTCTCAGCAGGAGAGGCGGCGCATTTATGTTAACAATACAGAAGCACATTTTAGAAGACCTTCAGGAGATGGGCATCGAGGTTATACTTCCTAGTGATGTAGGAGTTCTGGCGAGTCTACAAGTTCAATCCAACTTGGTAGATAGGATCAAGGCAGCTCAGACACAAGACCCAAGGATTCAGAAGCTTAGGACAGAATGTGAGTCAGGACTCAGGAAGGAGATGAGAATTCATGAAGATAGTACACTTAGGTTTGGGTCACGTCTATGTGTGCCTAGTGGAGATATCAGACATGAGGTTATGACTGAAGCTCACAGTTCCCAGTATTCTGTACACCCTGGAGGGACCAAGATGTACCAAGATATCAAGCAGCACTTCTGGTGGAACGGGATGAAGAAGGAGATAGCTAGATTCGTTTCCCGTTGCTTGGTATGTCAGCAAGTGAAGGCAGAGCAGCAGAGGCCAGCTGGATTATTGCAACCGCTTCCTATCCCGGAATGGAAGTGGGAGCATATTACAATGGACTTTGTGACCGGTTTACCGAGATCCCCAAGTGGTAAGGATGCTATTTGGGTAATCGTAGATCGGCTTACGAAGGTGGCACATTTTCTTCCTTTTAGAGTAGGTCAATCTACGAAGAAGTTGGCAGAATTATATATGCAGCAGATAGTCAGACAGCATGGGGTCCCAGTCAGTATTGTGTCAGACAGAGATACCCGTTTTATATCACATTTTTGGAAGAGCTTACATCATAGCTTGGGTACCAAGTTAAGATTTAGCACGGCTTACCATCCACAGACGGATGGGCAATCAGAAAGAACAATTCAGACTTTGGAAGACATGTTGCGAGCTTGCACTCTGGATTTTGGAGGATCTTGGGAGAGCCACCTGCACTTAGTCGAGTTCTCGTACAATAACAGTTATCAAGCAAGTATCCAGATGGCGCCATTTGAAGCACTATATGGTAAGAAGTGTAGGTCGCCACTAGCGTGGGACGATATTGGAGAGAGAAAGATGTTAGGCCCGGAGATGATTGTTCAGACAGTGGAAGTAATTAAAGGAATTAGAGAGCGACTTCGAGTTGCGCAGGATCGGCATCGTCATTGGGCAGACCAGCATCGTAGGCCGCTAGAATTTTCTGTTGGGGACCACGTATTCTTGCGGATCTCACCTACCCGTGGGGTCATTAGATTTGGCATTCGCGGAAAGTTGAGTCCCCGATACGTGGGCCCGTTTGTTATCCTTGAGAGGGTAGGCGATGTTGCATATCGTTTATCCCTTCCACCTTCGTTACGAGAGGTGCATGACGTATTTCATGTATCTCAGTTGCAAAGGTATGTATCGGACCCAAGCCATGTCCTTGATCATTCTGAGCTGGTTGTTGGTACCAACCTGTCTTACGAGGAACAGCCTGTGTCTATTTTGGACCGAAGAGAGAAGATACTCAAGAACCGAACAATTAACCTTGTCCGGGTTGCTTGGGGTCATCACTCTTTAGGAGAGTCAACGTGGGAACGTGAGGATGATATCCGTTCACGGTATCCGCACCTGTTTAACTCACAAGGTATATTTTCTTCTGTATACCTTGATTGTCTTAACTCCTCATGCTTGTCACCTTATGAGTAGAATTACTTAATGTTGTAGATTGATTAGATGTAGATACATTACTTGTTATTATCATTGTAGAATGATTGCTTACTCAATTGTTTATACTTAGATTAGTTTAGCTTCGATATTTCTATCATGCTTAGATCTGAAATTCCGAGGACGAAATTTTTCTAAGGAGGGTAGAGATGTCACTTCCCGTTCCCAGAATACGTATTTATTTAATAGTTACCATGTATTATTCTGTATTTAAATTTCTGTAAATTTATGTTAGTTAATTAATCTGCTCTTTAAATTTTCATGTTAATTTATTTCCTGCAATTTTATTTCTGCACTTTATTTCCTGCTTTTATTCCTGCATTTATTTTCTGCTTTTACCTCTTTGCTTTGCTTGCGGGTTGGCCTTGGATGAACCCATTGGACCCGGCCCAATACTCCCACCTACCACCACCCTTTCATTTAAAGCCCAAAACCATTTCTCTCTCTTCATTACTTCTTTCCATTTCACTTCTTCTTCCTCATAACTCTCCCACCAACCTGGAAGAGATAGGCAAGTGCCAACTTGCTTCTTGATGGATCCCCATTTTTATTGTTCCATCATCTTCTTCATTTGATTCTAAGTCTCTTTAGTACTTAGCATTTTCAATTTCCATGGCTTATTTGTTGTAGATCTAAGTTTGATACATTTTCGGATTTCTTAGGTTTTGATCTAGTAAACTTTGTTATCTTCAAGTTTCGATGGTTCCATGTTGTAGAGAATTTCGTTCTACCCAATTTTGACCTATGGAAGTCCATATTTGGGCTTGGGATGAAGGATTTATGGAGCTTGGAAGCAATGGCTTCCATGGTTTCCATGGTTCTGTTCTCAGAAATTCGGAGAAGAAGAACAGTCACAGCCGCATCAAATCTTCATTCCTCAGCGCATGGAAATCTTTATTCCCACAGCCGCATCAAATCTTCATTCCTCAGCGCATGGAAATCTTTATTCCCACAGCCGCATCAAATCTTCATTCCTCAGCGCATGGAAATCTTTATTCCCACAGCGCATCAAATCATTTCCACAGCGCATGAGTCATTTATTTCCCAATCATCCCTCAGGCGCATGAGATTTATTTATTTCCCAATCATTCCTCAGGCGCATGAGATTTATTTATTTCCCAATTATTTCCCACAGTGCGTGAGATTGTTTATTTCCCAATCATTTTCCATAGCGCACGAGATTTATTTCCCACAGCTGCATTCCTCAGGCGCATGAGATTTATTTATTTCCCAATCATTCCTCAGGCGCATGAGATTTATTTATTTCCCAATTATTTTCCACAGTGCGTGAGATTGTTTATTTCCCAATCATTTCCCATAGCGCACGAGATTTATTTCCCACAGCCGCATTCCTCAGGCGCATGAGATTTATTTATTTCCCAATCATTCCTCAGGCGCATGAGATTTATTTATTTTCCAATTATTTCCCACAGTGCGTGAGATTGTTTATTTCCCAACCATTTTCCACAGCGCACGAGATTTATTTCCCACAGCCGCATTCCTCAGGCGCATGAGATTTATTTATTTCCCAATCATTCCTCAGGCGCATGAGATTATTTATTTCCCAATCATTTTCCACAGCCGCATGAATCTTTATTCCTCAGGCGCATGAGATTATTTATTTCCCAATCATTTTCCACAGCCGCATGAATCCTTATTCCTCAGGCGCATGAGATCATTTATTTTCCAATCATTATTTATCTCCCAATTTTATTTTCTGAATTTGGCATTAGTTAACATTGATTGTTATCTTGATTAATTATTGATCATGCGTTCCTAGATGGAACTAAGAGGCTGGCTAGTCGTCTTATTGAATTGAATGGAATAAGACACGTTCATATTAAGTATGAACTACTATAATCGATTGGCCGATCCCGAATATTGACATACAGGCACACATGCAGGCTTCAATTTATTTATTTATTTATTTTACTATAAAAGAAGCATGTGTATTTTATGGTCAAGGCATGATTGTTCCGTGGTTAGTTTGGATTGTTGCATTACGTTATGTAAGACCTACAACCTAACCGCACGGACATCGTTGTAGAGCTGGGCATATCGTACTTTGTACGGAAGTACTCATTATGAATGACCATGACCCACGACATGGGATTTCACTTAACGTAGAGGCTACTAAGTTAAATAAAATAATGATTGCATGGAGAGAATGGATTTTCGAGTTCTTACATGGCAGCCCTCTTTGGGACTATTAGTTCCCAACAGGCCGGCTGGTTCCCACAGATACTGCAAATCTGCCACACGGACAGGGAGCGGTATCTGCTTATATTATTGTATATTGTATATTGATGACGGGCGTCCCGCTGGGACTCGTCTAATTCATGATTGGCGCAATTGATTGATTGGATAGACTAGCCTTGCTTGTCCATAGTAAGAACTGAGAAATCCTTTATTGCATAATTCCAGGATAACTTGGGACTCACAGTAGCAAGCCGTAGTAGTTGCATGACCGGTTAAACTGATTTGTTTGTGTACTGTGCCTACTCTGTTAACTAACTAAGATAATCAGAATGTCAGGATATGACGAGCCAACTTCTGTCCTTGTTTGGTTGGGAGGTTGGTTCGAAGTGTCGTGACATTATGTGAATCCTAGTAGCAAGCAGAGATCTATATTTTATTCTCTTATTACTGGTTTTAACTCCTCATATCGTGCTTCCTTGCGGTACTTGCTATTAGAGGTCTAACCTCTCTGGTTTTGCATGGCCAGATTTAGAGCCGGTTCCCGAGGACTCAACTTACTTCTACCTCCAAGATGGTCAACACTAGAGGGATGATCGCAGGAGGACTCGAGTGGGTTTCTTACTTCCCCGCTCGTTTTGTTATTTACCTTATACTTTGTCGTTTGGCACCGACATGTTAGTCGGATCGTCTTGTACTTACTTTTACATAATTGTAACTAAAGTCAGACTGCAGCTGATAACAATTGTGTATATTTTTGCTACATCAGATCTGGCTATGTTTTGTAAAGCCAGATATCAAGAACATTTTGACAGAGCGTTTGGGACGCCTTACTGCTTTATCTTACATGTTCTCTATTACTGTTTCTTGTTCGAATGATTGAGACAATAGATGTGAAGTGACCATAGTGAGACCTTTATGTAGTATGCACCCCCTCGTCTGGTTAGACAGCATTGATCGTATTATACGGTATTCATCTACCCGTAATACGTAGCTGGCTGAGTCATTCCCCCGCTCTCCAGTATTCTGGTTCTGGGGCGTGACACCTTAGCCTTTCGAACTCTCTTGCTGATCCGAAGCTCGGATTGTTTTTCAACTAACCGTGAAGAGCTCTCCTCACGAGACTCTTCATTAGCAGGAATTTCAGGATCCTTATTCTTAGTAATAAGATTCTCGAAAAATTCCACATCTCTGGATTCGACAATAATGTTAGACTCTAAGTTTAAAAGTCTATATGCCTTACTATTGGCGGCATAACCTACAAAAACACTTTTGATTCCACGAGGACCTAATTTGGTCCTTTTAGGATCCATATTTTTGTAATAAGCTATGCACCCCCACACTCTAAAATAACTGATATTAGGCTTACGGCCTTTCCATATCTCATATGGTGAAATACCAGTTTTCTTCAAAGGAATCCGGTTCATTATATGACATGCAGTAAGTAAAGCTTCTCCCCATAAACTAAATGATAATTCAGAATGCATTAGCATTGCATTTATCATTTCTTTATACGTTCTATTTTTTCTTTCTGCTAGTCCGTTCTGTTGAGGTGTCCGTGGTGCAGAACATTCATGAATAATACCGTTTTCTTCACAGAAGGTATTAAATTCAAAAGAAAAATATTCACCACCTCTATCACTTCTAAGTATTTTAATCTTTCTACCAAGTTGATTTTCAACCTCTGATTTATATATTTTAAAAGCATTAAAGGCTTCATCTTTATGCTTTAATAAATATACACATGTAAATCTAGAGCAATCATCAATGAAGGTAATAAAGTATTTATTACCTCCTCGAGATAATGTGCCATTAAATTCACATAAATCAGAGTTAATTAAATCTAGTAGATTAGTATTACGCTCTACACTGTGAAAAGGTTTTTTTAATTATTTTGGATTTTGCACAAATTTTATACTTATCTAAATCTTCAGAATTGCATGAAATTAATCCAGATTTAATTAACCTTTTTATAGTGCTAATACCTATATGCGCTAATCTACTATGCCATAAAGTAGATGACTCAATCATGTAAGCAGAAGTAGAAACTTTATTAATATTATTCTCAATGATACAAAGTTTTATCATACCCTCATCGGTATATCCCTTTCCAACAAACACTCCATTATGGGTCAATATTAATTTGTCCGACTCAAAGACAGACTTTATTCCAGGTTTACCCAACAAGACTCCACTGACGAGGTTCCTACTCATATCCGGGACGTGAAGTACGTTAGTCAGAGTTACTTTCTTCCCGGAAGTGAATTGGATTTTCACATCACCTGTTCCCACGACCGTTGAATGTCCTTCATTTTCTATCTGAACTTCTTGTCCATCATTGACTTCAGAATAGGTCTTGAATGCTGCTTTGTCGTAGGAAACATGAACGGTAGCACAAGTATCGTACAACCATCCTGGAGCCTTCCCTTTGACCGTCATGAGTTTGCTCACCGTAGCAATTATGTCCTCTGTCTCAGTGAGATTTACCTCGCTGTTTTGGGTCTTTCGAACCCGACAGTCTCTGGCATAATGTTCTGCTTTGCCACATACAAAACAGCCGATCTTGGGTCCTTTGGCATTGCCGGAGTTCTTGAACTTTTGTTGGTCCTTCTTAGGATCGAGAAAGTTCTTCTTTCCTGCAGTCTTCTTGCCTTTCGCGCTCACCGCGTTGGCTTTAAAAATTCCGTTGTTCTTGGATTTTTGTCTTTCCTTCGATTCCTCTTCGATTCGAAGGTGTTTTTGAATCTGTTCCAGTGAAAAATCCTCAGAGCTGTGAAGTAGTTTCTTCCGATAACTATTCCAAGATGCTGGCAATTTAGTAATTATAGCACCAACTTGGAATGGTTCCGGAAGTTCTATCTTCACTGCCATGAGTTTGTTGACTAGAACTTGTAGTTCGTGTACTTGGACCAGTATAGGCTTTGTATCAACCATTTTGTAATCAAAATACTTTGATATAAGAAATTTCTTTGTACCTTCTTCTTCTGCTCTAAATTTGAATTCCAGAGCCTTCCAGATGTCAATTGCCGAAGGATTTTCTGTGTAGAGGTCGTACAGTCTGTCCGACAGGGTGTTCAGAATGTGACCACGGCACAGCAGTTCGTCCTATTTGCGCTTTTTGCGTTCTGCCTTGACCGCATCAGAATCTGCTACAGTGGGTTCTGGAATGGGTGGCAGATCTGGATCGAGGACGTAGTAGATCTTCAGTGCTGTCAGGAGGAAGATCATCTTGTCCTGCCAGCGTGTGAAGTTGGTCCCGTCGAAGCGATCTAGTTTTACTAGATCTTGATTCATGACCTTGATGCTCGAAATCGCAGCCTCGGACGCCATTATTTGTAACACTTTAAGATTGTTAGAAATTGATTGTACTTCACTGACCAGTTCTGCGAAGTTGAATATGTCGTCGAGGCTTGAATCGTGCATTTAGCAGCACTTTCCTTAAAGTGTTTCGGGCACTTCGGTAACGTCCCAGGATAAGACAGCCTTTCTGCCGGAGGTTCACTAGACGCTGTGAGACACCGGCGTAGGGAAGAACACCTTTCTGGAAACTTTGGAAGAGAAAAAGAAGAGGAATGAATACTCAGATTCTGTGTGTTTTGAACTCAAAAATCTTAAGTGCACAAGTGCGTCTACAATGCGCCTCTATCACCTCTATCGCCTCTACGCCCCTATCGCCTCTACGTCCGAGCCGGCTACATTTTCATGAAGAGGTTAAAACAACAACCATTGGTCACCCACTAGAGCAACCCTTTGGTGGTTGCACACTCCACATGAGTGCACATTCCTATTTAAGTACTCCCAAAACCTTTCTCTTTTTCGATGTGGGACTAAAGTACTTTTTCTTTCCTTTTCATCTTTTAAAAACAACAAGAGAATTAATTAATTCCAACAATTACAAGTTACAACCATGGATTGTGATGCAAATTTGGCTGGAGTTCTGTTTGATACCATTGGCTTACTACCAGACCGATGCCTGGAAAAAAAAATCTGACATCTTACTGAAAAAGTTATGGGCTGCGAGTGAAATCATGAAATGAACTCTTGAATATTTCGGTAATAATGGATGAATTCTATTTTCTTGTAGCAAATTGTATAATCTTAACCAATATTAGTAGCAACATCCGGGGTTTGGTACCAGTAATAAAGCCGTTAGGCTGAAAAGCTATTTCTCTTTAAAGATGAGGTTCATCTAATTGATTTACTACTATTAAACTTGTTAGTAAGTTCGCGTGAGTTTTCACGTAAAATATTTTTTTTTATCTTCTGGTATTGTTGAAAAATAATTTATATATTTAATGTATTTGAATTAAGATTTGTTGTATATATGTTTATATTTTAATTAAAATTTATTATAGATTTGTTTATATTTTAATTATAATTTGTTATTGTTATATGTGAATAAAATAAATGGTTTTTAAGAAAAGAGAGAGAAAAAATAATTTTAGAATTATTATTTAACGTATTTTGCTAATTAGAGGATTTAGGAAAGTCTTTAGCGTGCCATTATATATCGAAAGTATACATGCCACCGAGGCTTAAAAGGAAATCAAAGATCAGCATCTCCTGAAAGTAAAAATGAAATGACTTATCAACAAAAATAAGCATAAAAGAAAAACTAGATGTTGACGAAGCAATTAATTCTAGACAAGTGATTAGGGTTGTCGAAGAGCCCAATAGAACGTGTTTGGGGTGCATAAATTGATCAATCGGATTATATTTATACGGTGGGGACATATCCGATTTAGCAATTTTTTTTGCAATTTTTGCCATAATGTTCAAAACTTTGTGTACACTAAGTTGCATATCTTTTCAACTCCCACAAATTTTTATAAATGAAAGGAATAATAGACGTCAAATTTGGCGAACCCCATCTGCGCTTCCATTGGAGCAATCTTGTGTTAGAATTAAGAGAACTAACATATATGTATGCACGTATTATAACATTCTTTTAATTAATTTAAAAAAACTGGAAATTGCTGAGAAACCCAATTTCGGGGTGGACTTTTATGTAATGCCCACCCGCTGGATTATTTTTATGAAATACCCAGAATTAAGTATTTTCACGTTAAATATTTCAAGATTCTCTATAGATGCTCTGTATTTACAAAATTTGCCATTATCATAGTTCCAAAAATACCCCTTTGCGCAAATTTGGACATCTATATATAATTTTGAATTCGCAAACTCAGATTTGGATTGGAAAATTCGTATTCTTCTTCTTTAGGAAAAATTTGAAATCCATTGATATCATCTTTATCAGAGATCGCAAAATCGTTCGTAGTTCATTGTGGTTTTCGTCAGTAGAACGTCGATCATCCTTCATCATCATCGATCATCATCATCATCATCATCTTCGTGGTTTCCGACGATTAGGTCAATTGTGGAGAGAAGATCTTCTTCTTTTCTTTTTATAGATCTTAAAACAAGGTGAGAGTTTAGATCTGTAGAAATTCATCCATCAGCTTCGTATATCTCGAAATTTATGCTGAATTTGAATTTGTTATGCAGATTATTAACTTAGAAAATGTTAGAGAGATATTTAATCTTATTATTTTGTGCGAATAACATTCTCCGTTATATTTTAACGGAGAATGACAATTACTTATGAGAAAGATCATTATCCGTATGTTTTTATACGGATAATGAGCATTATCCATAAGTTACAGACAGATAATAATTATTCTCCGTTATATTTAGACGGAGAATGTCTATTCTCCGTGTATTTTAGACGGAGAATATCATTCTCCGTTTTACTTTAAACGGAGAATGATCATTCTAAGTTAGTTCCGAACGGAGAATATTTATTCTCCGTTATATTTAGACGGAGAATGATCATTATACGGATAATGAGCATTATCCATAAGTTACAGACAGATAGTAATTATTCTCCGTTATATTTAGACGGAGAATGTCTATTCTCCGTGTGTTTTAGACGGAGAATATCATTCTCCGTTTTACTTTAAACGGAGAATGATCATTATAAGTTAGTTCTGAACGGAGAATATTTATTCTCCGTTATTTTTAGACGGAGAATAATCATTATTAGACGACAATTTTATTGTTCTATTTGTGACCTCTTATGTTTTTATGTTATCAGGGGGGAAGGTATGGAATCAAGTTGTTTAGTTAACATTTGTTTCAAGGGAGACATAGTTTCCTGCCGTGTCATACATGAAAGTACCATGGATTTTTTAAAGATTAAAGTGTGCGATCGATGGACTTCTTTGGATCCACTTTCCTTCCGTTTCAGGTTTTTGCACTCTGATGGGACTGAACTGTATGTTGAAAGTGATTTTTGGCTTCGCTTATTGGTTGGTGGTTTTAACGGTACTCATGATGTGAGTTTTGATATATTTGTGGAGCAAATATACTCTCCATGTTCTTCATCAACATCTTTTCCTTGTCAAAGCTTTCACATGGGACCTTCGTCTTCCTTCTCTAGTTCTTTGAGTAGATGTTCTCCTACTGTAAAGGACAAACGAGTAGTACAATTTTATGAGGGCTCAACTGAGACAGTGAAGAAGAGGAAATCGGATATGTGGCCTGGATCAATTACTGGTGTTGGTCAGATTTTTCTAAATGGTGTTGAAGAAGTTAGGAATGCTGTTAGAAAGGTATGTTTTGAATCTCGTCATCCATTCCACATTTTGAAATCTGAGCCGGGGAGGTATACTGTTTGCTGCAAGAATTACAAGACACATGCTTGTTTGTGGAGCTTCCATGCTATATCTATTTCGAAAGATAATCAAATTTTTGATGTGAAGAGGTATGTGGGAGAACATAATTGTGGAGCTGGCTATATGGATAAAGGTAATCTGGTTGTTCCAGCAAAGTTTGTGAAAAGTTTGGTTAGTGACATTGTTCGGATGCATCCTAAAAAGTCCGCAAAATCTGTTGTCGATGATTTCAAGATCGACTACGGTTTATCTGTTACATATGGACATGCATACCACGAAATTAGGCTGGTGCACCAGAAAATGTACGGAGATGATGCTAGATCTTACAGTGACTTGTGTTGGTATGTCAACAAGGTAAAGGAAACCAATAATGGTTCCGTTATCGACTTCCAGAAAGATGATTCATCAATGAGGTTTGAGCGGCTTTTTCTTTCATATGGGCTTGCGTAGAAGGCTTTCAATATTGTCGCCCAATGCTATATTTGGATGCTACTTTCCTTACAGGGAGGTTTAGAGGATGGTAACCAACAGTTCTACCCTCTTGCATACGGTATAGTCTCAGGTGAAGATGGTGACAATTGGAAATGGTTCCTTAGAAATCTAAAGAATGTTGTTGGATGTAGTAGGCGTATTATTTTTCTTTCGGATCAAGGCACCGGTCTAGTTTCTGAAGTCCCTAAAGTGTTTTCTAATGATTACCATAGCTATTGCTATTATCACATGAAGAATAATATACCGCTGAAAGAGAAAAGAAATGAAAGAGTGTATCCGCATGTACTTGAAGCTTGGAGGCAAGCAGTATATGCTCTAACTCCAGGTGTGTTAATGAGACAGATATATGCACATTTTCTATGCATTTATCATTAATTTAACACGGAGAATGACCATTCTCCGCGTCAGTAAGACGGAGAATAGTCATTCTCCGTACGTATTACACGGATAATGACCATTCTCCGTTCTGCATAGAACAGAGAATATCATTCTCCGTTAGCTTTTGAACGGAGAATGGTATTATCCGTCTTGTATAGTACGGATAATGTTCATTCTCCGTTTCCGTCACACGGAGAATGACCATTACCCGTCTTGCATAGAACGGAGAATATCATTCTCCGTTAGCTTTTGAACGGAGAATAACTATTATCCGTCTTGCATAGTACGGATAATGTTCATTCTCCGTTTACGTCACACGGAGAATGACCATTCTCCGTCCTGCATAGAACGGAGAATGTCATTCTCCGTTAGCTTTTGAACGGAGAATGACTATTATCCTTATTTTAAACACGAAGAATGCACTTATTTTTCATAATTTTGTGAATTGACCTAATTCTTTATTAATTATTTGTTTTTCTCTATAAAGGTGGGTATAGACAAGCAATCAAGAAGATTTATGATCTGAATTGTGGTCATGTTGTGAATTGGATGAATAAACAAAAACCTGAACACTGGTCAAATGCATTCTTTCCGGGATGTAGATACGGTGAGGTTGCTTCTAGTTGTGCAGAGTCATTCAATGCATGGATAAAGGCTGAGAAGAAATTGCCTATATCAGCAACTGTAAATGTCATCCGTGTGAAGATGATGAAGATGATTTCGGATTGCCACAAGGATGCAATTGGTTTGAATAGCAAATTGACTCCATACGCTAAGGATATGCTGAAGCAGCTTACAGATGATGGCATGTGTTATAGGGTATATCGGTCTGGTGATTTCGAATTTGAGGTGATCGCAGATACTTACTCCCACATGATGAATCTTCTTGATTGTCATTGTAGTTGTCGTAGATGGAAGGTATATGGATTCCCATGCAGCCATGCAATATAGTGCATCAGAGTTGGTTCAGATAAATCTGTTTACGACTTTGTGGAGCAGTATTTGACATCAGATTATTACCAGAAGTTATATTCATGTGCTATTCGTCCAGTTCCAGATTGTGAAAAACAGTTTGAAAATAATCCCACTGATGTTGTTCTACCCCCTGTTCCGAAACGTGGTCCTGGACGTCCAAAGGCGGACCGTTATAAGAGCAAATATGAGAACAAGGGAAAAGAGAAGAGAAAGATAAGGTGCCAGAATTGTTTTGAATTATGCAATCACAATCGCACAAATTGTCCTCTGCCTCCAAGTGCTGCTACGGTGTTCGATGGGGCAGCGCCCCCTCGTTAATACATACACATATATTCCTTCTTTTATATAATTGTTTTTTGAATACATATGTTACATTTTTTGATATCAATGGTAATAGTTTGAACTCTGCATATCTGATGTTTCATATATATACTAACAGCATAAAAAAAAATATATATATATATATATACTAACAGCATAAGAACTTATTATCCGTTATACTCTGATTTTATAATGCATTGAATGACCATTCTCCGTGTATCTAACACGGAGAATGATCATTCTCCGTATGAGATACACGGAGAATGGTCATTTATAGATCAAAATACAAGGAGAAAGTCATTCTCCGTGTGTATTAACACGAAGAATGACCATTCTCCGTTTAATTTGACACGGAGAATTACATTCTCCGTGTTAGATACACGGAGAATGGTCATTTATAGGTCAAAATACAAGGAGAATGTCATTTTTCGTGTATTTTAACACGGAAAATGACATTCTCCGTGTTAGAAACACGGAGAATGCTCATTTCTAGGTCAAAATACAAAGATAATGTCATTCTCCGTGTATTTTAACACGGAGAATGGTCATTCTCCGTGTTAGATACACGGAGAATGATCATTGTCCGTGTTAGATACACGGAGAATGATATTTCTAGGTCAAAATAAACAGAAAATGTTATTCTCCGTATATTTTAACACGGAGAATGACATTATCCGTGTGTATTAATACGGAGAATGATCATTCTCCGTGTCAAAATACACGGAGAATGACATTCTCCGTGTCTAAAACACACGGAGAATGACATTTCTAAGTCAAAATACAAAGAAAATGTCATTCTCCGTGTATTTTAACACAGAATCAAACAACAGAACTTTAACAAAACAGATTTACATATATAGAACAAAGTAAATTAGTCGAAAAACTGAGTTTTATTACAAAGGACAACAAATACATTACAAAAGAAACCTGACAGACAGAATATATATAAGGAATTTCTTAGCCAATTTACATTGTCATTTTATTTTATGATACAAAAGGAATTGCACAGTCACCCATAAGCAAAAGTTTAGCCAAAGTTAACCTGCTCTTTACAATAATATCGTGAACTGCTTTGTTTGTTTTCTTTTGTAAATCAAATGTAGCTTTCGAAAAGTTTTCAATATAATACGCAACATACAGCAGGCAGCTGGGTGATAGTTGCTGTGGGCAATCTTTACAAACCTTGAGCTCTGTTGTTTCATATTCCTGAATTGCTGGACTTTTCTCCCTCATCAATGCAATCTTCTTCATTACAATTGGCTCGATTTTATTCTTCATGTAATTTGCATCCTCGATTCCCTTAGCGCCCGTGTTTTTCCTCAATGAGTTGTAGTGTGTCCAAACATAGGAGCTGAAGTTGAATGCCAGCAGTGTATAGTGTTTATTCTCTTCACGGAAGAGTGGTACGAATAACCATTCGATGTCATCCTCCAACTCCATGATAAAATCTTCTATTTCAGCTTTGAAATTGTACAATGCTCCAGATGTTGGGTTTTCTACATCGGCAAACTTAACGGTACGCTGTTTTCCAGAAAAAAAAAACAAATCATGAGTTAGTTTTTTACAACAATATTAGTAGGTGTACACATTAATATTTATTTTTCAGTTTTGATTCTTACCAATGAATGGGGCATCATGATTGCAAACCAATTACATTGTGCACCCTGCGAGCTTGACTGAACGGTACGTCTTGTTTCGGCTTGTAGTTCGTTCATAATCTTTATTGTGAAGTTCATAACATTGGCCTCTATTTCTTCCATATTTAATATGTCTTGTACTTCTTTAGCATTAAAGATCAAGGTAACATCATTGTTCCTTCTTCTTATTTTACAATCTTCTGGAGCAGTTGGAAAGTATTCGTATACATTTTCACTGCACATAAATTTAGTTTTGATTATGTTAATAATATAGGCTAATGATATAATTGTAAAAAAAAGTAACTCCAACAGAGAGAATGATCATTCTCCGTTATGAATTGGACGGAGAATGACTATTCTCCGTGTATTATAACACGGAGAATGACTATTCTCCGTGTATTTTAACACGAAGAATGATATTCTCCGTGTATTTTTACACGGAGAATGATCATTTCTAGGAAAAAATACACAGAAAATGTCATTCTCCGTTTACTTTGATACGGAGAATGGACATTCTCCGTGTTAATACACGGAGAATGACCAGTTCTAGGTCAAAATACAAGGAGAATGTCATTCTCCGTGTATTTTAACACGGAGAATAACATTCTCCGTGTAAGAAACACGGAGAATGCTCATTCTCAGGACAAAATACACAGAAAATGCCATTCTCCGTGTATTTTAACACGGAGAATGGTCATTCTCCGTGTTAGATACACGGAGAATAGCCATCTCTAGGTCAAAATACAAGGGAAAATGCCATTCTCCGTGTATTTTAACACGGAGAATAACATTCTCCGTGTTAGATACACGGAGAATGACTATTCTCCGTGTTAAAATACACGGAGAATAAATATTCTCCGTTATGAATTGGACGGAGAATGACCGTTATGAATTCAGAATGACAATTCTCCGTCCGAATTACACGAAGAATATTCATTCTCCGTGTTAGATACACGGAGAATGATCATTCTCCGTTGTGAATTGTACAGAATTTGGTTCAAGTTTAGAATACTTACGTTGGAGTCATCCTTCTTGGGTATACGATGCTCCTGTATAGATGCTTCAGCTGATCGTCTGCTTGGTTCCAAAGCCTGAGTTTTTGATATTGCATCAGCATTTTTTCCTCTTTCACTAGCTTGGCTGTTTGAGGAGAATCTTCTTCAAGTTCTTCATTTTCTGACATCTTCTTTTTATCGTCTACCTTCTCGGGACTGGAAGGAGCTTTTCTTTTCTGTAGCTTCCCTTCCCGAAATTAATTTTCTTTTTGAAATATTATTTTTATTATTATTTATTTATTTGATTAAATGTGATTTTTCTATTTTTTTAATTATTATAGTAGAAGACCCTCTAGCCTAGTGGTTAAGATAGATGCTATCAGAATGGAGTTGAGTTTGTTTTTTTTTGTCATGTTTGAGCCTTTTGAGGCATATTCGAACTGGAGTCTGAAGAGTAGCTTCTGGTTGCTTAGTTTATGGTACAGTACCCTGGTTGCTTAGTTTATGGTTCTTCACCCATCCATCATGCCCACTCATTATTCTGGCCGAGCAATGTCTTGTTTTAAGTTTGAAATGCAATTTTGACACTTGATGGAAGTATAAAATAATTTTGGATCTGGCTTTAGAAAATTAGTGATATGGGTCAAAATATTGGTTGCTCTATTGTGTAGGTTCGTCAGCTCGTTAGAGAACATCTGAAGTGTCTTAGGTACACCTGGAAGGCAGATATAGACTGCAAGGAATATTGGGCTTGGTTTTCCAAGATTGAAACAAACGCAAGCATGCAATCTAAGTTGAGAGCTGGACGAGTATATTATTATCTTGAATTGTACGAGATTTTAGGTGGCCTTTTCGCTTAACAACTGTGAGCCATATTTCGACTGAAGTCTCTTGCGAATAGTTCGTTCCTCTGAATTGCTTCTTTGTTCTTATGATACGTGTTGCTTCTTTCTATTTAATTTCTGCCCGACTAATATTGACCTATAATTCCTCTTTCCCCAGAACAGGAATCCCAAGCCAGCAACCCACACCCACCTTTTTAACAAACATAAAGAAAACAAATAGGATGTAATATATGCCTCTTTTGATGAAAGTGGTTATGTAGATGCAGATGCAGAAGAAGGACAAAAATCAGATATTATCTGCATGCTTTGCTAAACTGTACGCCTTTGTGGCATACATTTGATAAAACTTCTATGCGGAGTAAGACAATTAATCTAACTAGAAGTTGGGGTATCTGTCAGTATCTCCAACGACATGTGCAAACACATTTTGTTTATTGAAGGAAAGAATATGCATGCGTTTTTCTATATGCATGCGATTCCTATATGCATTTTCTGATAAAAAAACGAGAATGTAGCATTCCTTTCTTCATCATCTTACTCTCGTAATTTAGATACAGTCACACGTGTTAGCTAGATGGATGTTCAGAAAAGACACGTGTTGCCATGCTCCTGTATCTGAACTAGGGAGTTGTCATATGGAGCATCCATGTGAATGTTGGAATATGATATTTAATGATCACGTCTGTGTCAACAAATTATATGTTTATACTTGCACACCCAAATTTGGAAGATGTAACCGTCTTTGCATCCATGTACTCAATTGATAGCTGCAAGCCCCAAGCCCGTCAAAACCCGACCAGGCCACAGGCCCAAGCAAACCAAGACTGTAAGCCGAGCGCTTACACCCCGACTTCTTAATAGCCGCTGTGAATATATATACGCGCGACGACGATTCATGACACACCGAAACCCTAACATCCCAACGCAACCATCTGGGCGCACCCCTCGACCGCGGCGCCGCCTGGATCGCCGCCGGACACGGCCGGAGCAGGCCGGACACGCGCGCGGTGCGCGGGCAGCAGGACAGTAGCAGTCTTTTGCGAGGCCAACTTCGCGCCGTACGTTCTCGACGCACGCTCAATCATTTTAGAATCCGATTGCTCAGGTACGACCACAATATAACCAACTTCAAATCCCTTTAAATATTTCGATTTGTTCTACGTTATATGCATCGTAAAACGAGCACGAACCTTACCCGAAAAACTGTCAAAATATGACATATACGACAGTCCAGGAACCTACATTGGCGGATCGATTCCGATCGATCCAATAACTTTTTAGAAATTCCACCTGAACACAATTATAGACAACCTGTAGGACTTTACGACCCTTTTCGTGGATTTGGAAATCGTTGACTACGTGTCGAGAAATCGAATCGCGAAGTTCAGGAAAAATCTGTTTTCAAAACTAGAAAATTGTTCCACACGACGTGCGTCACGCCAATCGGGATGACGTGGTCGCGAATCGAAAGAATCGAAAGCTGCGTAATGGCTTCGTGGTCGTGTGGGCTTTGACGGAATTCAAATTGGTCGCGTGTGCGCGACGAATTTGATGCGTGTCCGTCGAAATTTACCGTATCGTGCACTTTGCAAATTTCTCAATTACTTCGTGCACGCTCATCGGATCGAGACGAAACTTGCGCCAACAGGACCGTATCATTTTTCTGGTCATGTATGCCAAGTTTGGTCCAATTCTGAGACCGTTGACAAAATCACCTTTTTGCGGGCCCCACGGTTCTACTCAACGGGCGATTTTGTGCACGGCCCGCCGGAATCCAACTCTGGACATACGGTTGGGTTCGTATCGGAAAACCGGATCCGTAGAAATATAGTTTGATAACTTTAGAGACCAATGACTCTGGCACACTTTTCGGTGCAAAGCGGATCCAACGGCGGACATCGTTTTTGCCCAAAATTACCGTTTTACCCCTGTGTCCAGAATTGGACTTAAGGACAGGCAATCCTAGCTAATTTGACTATTCTGAGAATGTTGGCGATGTTTGTTTCAGCTTTCGGAGATAGTTGTGATGACTTGGACTGTATGGCTTACCAGTTGACGGTATTTATTGGTTCTTCGCGCTGCCACCAGGCAAGTATACCTTGCCTCCCTCTACAGTTTTATTTACATGCATTTTATTTTAGTTTTCAGCTTTAGGATTATTTATGGACATGTACTTTTTCGTGTTATTTTCTGTGGAGTTATTTTTATTGTTTATAGCCATGTTCATGTTTTGGCCTTGTGTTTCACATTTGGAGTTTCTCGTCAGTACCTTGCTTGAGTCGTGTCATAAAACGAGTACGTGTAAGTGAACTGCTAAATCCTTGACATTGTTGTCCTTGGCACCAGAGAGTCCACACACGGGACGAGGGTATTTTTCTTGATCTGTTTACATCTGTGAGTCCACACTAGGGACTAGGATGTCGATTATTGCACCAGAGAGTCCACACTCGGGACGAGGGTGTAGACTTGACTTGACTTGCACCAGAGAGTCCACGCTCGGGACGAGGGTGTTTACATCAGAGAGTCCACACACGGGACGAGGATGTAGTATTTGCACCAGAGAGTCCACACTCGGGACGAGGGTGCCTTGCCGTGAACTAACCAGAGAGTCCACATTCGGGACGAGGGTTAGTACTAACCAGAGAGTCCACACTCGGAACGAGGGTTAGTACTGACCAGAGAGTCCACACTCGGGACGAGGGTTAGTACTGACCAGAGAGTCCACACTCGGGACGAGGGTTAGTATTTTAGTTCAAACCAGTGAGTCCACACTCGGGACGATGGTTTGGTTTCTTCCATTGATCATCATGTTTCGTTCATCCGGCAGTTCATTATGTGTAGTTGTTCTAGTGTTCGTGTCCGTGTTTATGTTCGTGTTCGTAGTCATTTGTCATGTTCCTATTTTCTTGTTTATTTCCTTGCGCATGATAAAACTGTTAGATAGGCATGTATATTATGTATCTTGCTATGTCCTCTGAGGACCTGATGATCTCCTCAGGTTTAGCGATTGCATGGAGTTAGCTAGTAGTTCTGGATGGCGGAGGATTTGCGGTTCTTGCGGGATTCAGGTATCGTTATCGTGTTTATTATCCGCTCGTGCTTTTTATTTCTTATCATGAGATATCCTGTTCCTTGTTTCAGTTGTAGACTCTTGTTATATTCCTTAGAGTCTTATCGCATATTTATGCTAGTGGGCTGCAGACCACGACCCATACTTGTTCATTCTTGTTCATTGTTCTTATTGTGGATTGAGATATAGTTTTGCCTTGCCATGATTTGCCAGTTTATCCTAGCCGTGACAGCGTTTACGTATTCGAGTCGGGCTGGAGTCCGCTTGATGCGTAGCTGGCTTGCTCACGAGCTCGCGTCCGAAAAGCAGGTGCGGGTCGTGACATTTTCTCACCAGAAGTTACTTTCTTATTGGTACTGGAAGGAGCTTTTCTTTTCCGACCAGCAGCTACATTCTTACTTGTAGCATCAGCTGTTTTTTTCTTTTCCAATGTGGTAAAATCATCATCCGCTGGAGCATTTGATTGTTTTTTAATCCCTCCTGGTTCTCTTGCTCTTGTGTAATGTTTTTGAGGAACTCTTTAGTCTCCCCAAGCTGCAATGCTTTGGCCATTGCTTCAAGGTTAACAATTGTATCATTCTTCTGTTTAATTTCGTCATTCAATGATGCAACTTCCTCTAGAAGTTTGTTGTTATCACTAATGAGCTTTTCATTCTCCTTTCTGAGATTGTCTGTTTCTTTCACTGATATAAAAACAAACAACAACAAGAGGTATGATGTCAATATTATATAATCTTTTTTTTAAAAACAATGGAAAATATTATTATCCGTTTACTTTAATCCGGAGAATGTCCATTCTCCGTGTTAAGATACACGGAGAATGATACACGGAGAATAACATTCTCCGTGTCAAAAATACACGGAGAATATCATTTCTAGGTCAAAATACAAGGAGAATGTCATTCTCCGTGTTAAGCTAAACGGAGAATGATCATTCTCTGTTAGACTTACAAGGAGAATGGGCATTCTCCTATAACATAAACGGAGAATGACTATTCTCCGTGTTAAGATACACGGAGAATAACATTCTCCGTGTCAAAAATACACGGAGAATGTCATTCTCCGTGTTAAATTAAACGGAGAATGTCTTTTCAAGGTCAAAATATAAGTAGTGACATTCTCCGTGTACTTTTACACGGAGAATACCATTCTCCGTATATTTATACACGGAGAATGTTATTCTCCGTGTCAAAAAACACACGGAGAATGGCTATTTCTAGGTCAAAATACAGAACGTCATTCTCCGTGTTAAAATACTAGCGGAGAATGTCATTCTCCGTGTATTTTAACACGAAGAATGTTATTCTCCGTGTATTTTAACACGGAGAATGCTCATTCTAAGTGTGTATTAACACGGATAATGACATTCTTCGTGTATCTAAATACGGAAAATAACATTATCCGTGTTAGAAACACGGAGAATGATCATTTCTAAGTCAAAACACACAGAAAATGTCATTCTCCGTGTACTTTGACACGGAGAATGACATTCTCCGTGTTAGATACACATAATTACAAATTAAAATTTTGAAAAAATAGAATATTTTACCTTTTAGAAGTAGCTCCTCAACATGTTGACGAAGCTTCTCATTATCAGCAGTAAGCTCAGATTTCTACTTTCTAAGGGAGTCTAGTTCCTGTTCCGACCCCTTTGCCTCCAGTTCTTCAACTCTTCTACGGAGTTTCTCATTATCAGCAATAAGGAGCGATTTTTCGTTCCTTATAGAGTCTAACTCCTTCTCCAAGCCATCAGTAACGAGCTCCACAACACGTTGTTGGGCTACATCTGCCTCTAGTTTTTGGGCTCTTTCTTGGAGTTGCTCATTCTCAGCGATAACCTGAGATTTCTCCTCCAAGACACGCAACATATCTTCATTCTCAGCTATGTTTGTTGCTGGTGCTTGGGCTTCAGCTTGTGGTTCTTCTTCATCAACAGCATTATCTCCACCTTCTATACTATGCTGCTCTGCTGGGTCTTCTACTTCTTCAACAGTCAATGTAACGAAATCTTTGAATATCAATTCAGAATTCGTTTGAGCCCCTTGATATTCGTTTTTGAGGAATATAGAGATTCTATTCCCATCCCATGTGTAGAATCTCGGGTATGTGCTTATTGGTTTGCACTTTCTTTCCAACAGTTGACTGTGCTCTGCAAACCAATATAAGAAATATATCGTACAACCTTCAATCTTCTTGTACGATATCTCAATGTCCCCATCTTCAGCTTTTGTAACAGCCCTCTTTATGCTGTCCATGACGTACCCCAAAATAATCCGTGGCCAACAGATGCTTTTTATAACATCTATGCTCTCCACCAGAGCGAAGAACTTGTACGACAAGTTCGACCCACCCATTCTGGTGAAGAATGCTGTTTGGCACAAGTTGAATATTATTAACCTGGCCAACTCATCAGGACTTGCATTTCTGTCCCCCAACAGCTCTAAGATCCTTTTCTTAACTTCTGCATTTGATACTTCTGCATTTTTTCCCTTGGAATTTGTCAGCAATCTTTTGAAGTGTTCTGTACACATGTTGAATGAGTCTGCTGGTGGGGGGTCTTCTGTTTTTCAGTGATAATCTTTAGATACTTCTCATCAACTTCCCTGTCATCATTCATTGGCAGACCGAAAATGGTTGCCATCTCATCAGCAGTTGGTGCTACCTTGACACTGCTGCTCAACTGAAAATATCCAATGTCATCTTCTTCTAAGTAAGTCCCCATCAAGTTCTCCAGACCTTGTGTGACTTTAGATAGTTCTGCCTTTTTCACCTTGGATCTGTAGAATACATCTATGAAATTGTAGAATCCAACATTCTTCAAGGTTTCAATAACTGCTTCAGGCAAATGGCCACACTTTTCCTTCACCTCATCCATAAGAGAGAGTATTGGGGTGAATGTTGCACGAAAAAGTATTTCTTCTTTGTTCCTGACAGTTTTTTTTCTAAAAAAACAACAATTAGGTTTATGTCAACATTCTTCTTTATTATAATAAGGAGAATGACCATTCTCCGTATATTTTTACACGGAGAATGATATTCTTCGTGTATTTTTACACGGAGAATGATCATTTCTAGGACAAAATACACAGAAAATGTCATTCTCCGTGTATTTTAACACTGAGAATGAGCATTCTCCGTTTACTTTGACACGGAGAATGGTCATTCTCCGTGTTAATACACGGAGAATGGCCAGTTCTAGGTCAAAATACAAGGAGAATGTCATTCTCCGGGTCAAAATACAAGGATGTCATTCTCCGTGTATTTTAACACGGAGAATAACATTCTCCGTGTTAGAAACACGGAGAATGTTCATTCTGAGTACAAAATACACAGAAAATTCCATTCTCCGTGCATTTTAACACGGAGAATAAATTCTCCGTATTAGAAACACGGAGAATGGCTCATTTCCAGGACAAAATACACAAAAAATGCCATTCTTCGTGTATTTTGACACGAAGAATAACATTCTCCGTGTTAGATACACGGAGAATGCTCATTCTCAGGACAAAATACAAGAAAATGCCATTCTCCGTATATTTTAACACGGAGAATAACATTCTCCGTGTTAGAAACACGGAGAATGCTCATTCTCAGGACAAAATACACAGAAAATTTCATTCTCCGTGTATTTTAAAACGGAGAATGGTCATTCTCCGTGTTAGATACACGGAGAATGGCCATCTCTAGGTCAAAATACAAGGGAAAATGCCATTCTCCGTGTATTTCAACACGGAGAATAACATTCTCCGTATTAGAAACACGGAGAATGGCCATCTATAGGTCAAAATACACGGGAGAACGTCATTCTCCGTGTATTTCAACACGGAGAATAACATTCTTTTATGTAATGTCCACTCCTTGTTAGATACACGGAGAATGGCCATCTCTAGGTCAAAATACAAGGAAAAATGCCATTCTCCGTGTATTTCAACACGGAGAATAACATTCTCCGTGTTAGAAACACGGAGAATGGCCATCTATAGGTCAAAATACACGGGAGAACGCCATTCTCCGTGTATTTCAACACGGAGAATAACATTCTCCGTGTTAGATACACAGAGAATGCTCATTCTCAGGACAAAATACAAGAAAATGCCATTCACCGTGTATTTTAATACGGAGAATAACATTCTTCGTGTTAGAAACACGGAGAATGCTCATTCTCAGGACAAAATACACAGAAAATTTCATTCTCCGTGTATTTTAAAACGGAGAATGGTCATTCTCCGTGTGTATTAACACACGGATAATGTCATTCTCCTTGTGTTTTAACACGGAGAATATTCATTCTCCGTGTTAGATACACGGAGAATGACCATTTCTAGGTCAAAATAAAAGGGAGAACGCCATTGTCCGTGTATTTTAACACGGAGAATGGCCATTTCTAGTTCAAATGACACAGAAAGGGCATCATCCGTGTATTTTATAGACGGAGAATGATCATTCTCATTTGCCGCGTCAATATAAACGGAGAATGAACAGGACTCAAAGTTTTAACCTTTTTTTTTCCCCTTCTTCTTGATCTTCTTCTTCTCCTCCTGCTACTTCTTGTTGTTGTTCTCCGTGTTCTTGTTCTTCTACTTCTTCTTGCACTTCTTTTTCTTTTGTGATGTTTCGTTTACGAGCAACCCTCTTAACTTTCACCCCTTGTTTCTTTTGTTTTCCAACATCCACTTGTTCTCCGTCTTCTCTAACTCGGTCTACATCCATTGATGATGATTGCGACATTGTGTGAAACTTGCGAATGGAGATTTGCTGGCGCTTTCTTGTAGGAATTTTCTAAGATTTTTGGTGGAGATGACCTAAAATCGAAAGCGAACAGAGTATGGAAGAAGAGGGAGCGAACGAAACGTTTTTTTGAAGAGTTGGTGGGTTTGTATGTAATTCTTCCTATTCTGGAATCGAACCGTTTTTCTGAAGAGTTGCTGGGTTTGTGGATATTCTTAATAAATTAGAAGGGCAAAAAGGTCATGCCGTCCCCTTTTATATATATTTTAGATAATGCTGGACACGCGATGAAAGTTTCTTTTGGGGTAGGTTTTTCATAAAACTTTTTAAATTTTTGGGCATTTCATAAATTTTTCCTTTAAAAAAACTACTTAGAAAGGCCAAAAGACGGTCTTCGTAATTACTAAGTTGTCCCTTGTTAAATTTAATGAACTATTTTAATGAGTATAAATATGCAAAGTACTTTTGGACTATACAAAGTCGTCTCTCTTAACCTTTTATTTTCTCTTTTATATCCCGCCAACATTTTTGATTCATTGTCTTTTCTTTTTCGTCGTCAGAAAGAAGAGAGAGAGAGGATCTCGTATATGAGAGAGGATCTGCTGGTGAAGGGCCTCGCCAAATCCACCCCACTATGGCTCAGAGCCATGGAAACAGTACGTTCCTTCTCACTCTCTGACTCTCCGATGATGCCATTGTATGGAAAAAGTTGTTGTTACTCCTTATTATTCCCCCCTCCCGGCCCGCCACCTGTTTGTTAGAATGCCTCTATCACAGACCTTCAACCTCCATGTACTCCTGGAGTACCAGGAAAAGCACAAACACCAAACATCCATTTCTCGCGTCGTATTTGTGTCCGTGTAACTTGTTGGCGTATTGTACTTGTTTGGAAGCTAATCTTCAGGTTGCCGATATTAAGCATGTCATTATTCATTTATGCCCGTAGATTTACAAATTTATTTCTGAAATCACTGGCTACTGATGGTGCTTAGTGGTCGTGATATGGGAATAAGAAATGTCTTTAGGCGCATGCTCGGAAAAGAATCATATACCTTTGGGCCTCTTGGTTCGCGGAATCTTCGGGTTGGAAAAGGAAAGTGATTACTTTTCTATGTTTGGGCGCTAAAGGAATTGAGGAGAAAAGGAAAGAGATTCCCAATGGAAGGAAAATTAGGAGAGAAAGTGATTCCATCCATCCAAGCAAGGAATCACTTTCCCACATTGAAGTAATCACTTTTTTTTTTTCCAAATTCCTTGGCATTTTCAAACATCGGAAAGGAAAACCAATGGAAAATAAAATTTCCCAAAGGAAAGGAAATGACAAGGAATTGATTTCCTTTCCCTTCCATTCCGCGAACCAAACGAGGCCCAACACCGATTAGTCTATTCTTTTTCTAACCTCAGTTGAATTTGGATTAGTCTATTTTGCACAGACACATATATGATACAATATGGACACAAAATTGGTTTCGTGCTTGAGGAGTCGGACGCAAGACTGATTTATGGAACGTCCGTGCTTTTGGCATGTCCAGGCACCCTGCATCTAATTTTCTTACTATTTTGATCGCTAGTTGAATGCTACTTCTTGTCTAGTCTCTAAAATGGAAGATTTTCAAGTGATCTTTTGGCATCAGAATATGAACAAGTACAGAATTGGCACTTAGTCCTGCCAAACATATTTCTGTGTCTGTCATCAAAATCGCTTTATTTGTAATTGTCACATTTCTAATCTCTGTTTTTACTTGAATATGCAAATAGGTGATTCTGCCTCCAAGCCAGAATATTTTTAGTCTGGTTAATTTATTCTTTGTTTTGTTCGATCATTTTAGTCTATTAATATAATACTTTAATAATACAACAACGGCAACGTCTTTATCCCAAAATTTTGGTGTTAGCTGTTTCAATCCTCTTCTTCCATTCGGCTATGTTAAGGGTCATGTCCTTTGTAACACTAACAAAATTCATATCATTCTTTAACACTTCAAAACCATGTTCTTTAGGCTTACCTCTAGTCCTAGAGGCTTCATTAAGTACTATATTATTGCTCTTCCTTACATGAGCATATATTGGACTGCGTTGCGCATGTCCAAACTGCCGAAGTCGATTTTCCCTTGTGCTGTCCTCCATTGGAGCCACATCTAACTTTCCACATATGGACTCATTTCTTATCCTAACCTTTAATATATTGCTGCTGATATATCTTAGCATTATCATTTCGGCTACACTAACTTTCTAGACATCTTTCTTAATAAAGATGGAATCTTATTGTATTTATATGATCAAGTTAGAATATGTATGAGTAGACCCAAACTTGGATTTGTTAGTTTCATAATCTAAGTTCTAGACATGTAAGCACCCCATGTCATCCCAACAACATTGTTCTTCTGAGAAATCAAAATGTGTGGGTATTTAAGGAATCACCCCTATGTTTGATTTAACTAAGCATTATTAACAAAATGGATAGAGGAATACAACATAAAGATATGGAAAAACTAGGTCGGTGGTTCAAATTTTCCAGATGCGCTATGCTCTTTAATATTAAATGGGGAAAGGACATTCAGGTAGCGGCTGATCGAGAGTCGAACTTGGAGGAACTTGAAGGATCGTGTAATGGACAATAATGTGATCAATCCGAGTGGAGCATGCGATGAAGATTGACCCGGTAGATTTAGAGAGGATGCATAACTCAGAAAAAGAGAATTGGTACCAAACTTGCTAGGTTGCGAAGTTAACGTAATAAAAAACCTGCAGGGAAGTAGGAGTGTGTGTGTGTGTGTAGCGAACATACCTCAAATTGCCAATATAGCGAACGTACCGCAAATTGCCAATATTTTCCTATTAAATGGTGGTGTCAGTGATTTTAGAACTCACATTTCTAAGAATGATTTCCACTTCTTCCTTAATTCTTTTGGAAAGTAAAATGTTCTATAATTCTTTACGAAAGCAAAGCCTTATGTATTTTCTCTCGCTGGAATACTCTGTAGTTCCTTTCTCTATATGCCAAGTGGCCACTACTAAGCCTGTCTTCATTAACTCGGTTATACTTGATTTCTTCCTGCAGTGCTTAAGTATCTCTGCTACCTCTTACTTAATCTTGTAGCATATCTTATTTTTGCATAATGAGTTTTCTGTTTGCACAATTTCCAGATGCATGCAGATTTAAGCACGCTAGAAAAATAAGTGATCCCTAGTTTGCACTTCAGATTTGTAGAGACTCCATGTGCCATCAGTTAGAATATTCCATTTGATACATCATAGCTAATTGTCTGTCTAACTGCCCCTTATAGGGACATGCGCTCATTTTCATATTGTTTCCTTTGTACAACACCACCTTGGGCAACCTAGACTAGACTACCTAACTTTGGTGTAGATACCTCCTTGATAACTGATTTGAATGTGAATATCTTTGACTTATCTCCTTTCGAAATGCAAAAATCATATCTCTTTGCTATAGATAGGAACCTTTGGATAACTAGTTACCTGGAGATTACCAGGTATCCAGTTACCATCTTCTATGATTTCTTGTAATGTAGCATTGGAACCAATGACAGTGGGCCGGTCTTTCTATGATTCTATCACCAGTAATACATGGATCAAAGCAAATGGAAGTAAAACTACCTTTGCAATGGCCTTCTGCTACATATTTGTACTTGGGCCCTCTTTTTCATAATGGCCTTGAAGGTTCCTGAACTATTGTTATCTACAGATCCTACATACTTCTATTTTTCAAATATCTATTTCTCTTCCAGTTAGCCCAAAAGGATTTCTCAGTCACTATCTTCCATAACAGCTTCAAGGGACATGCCTCTTTAATATGCAGTAGACTTCTGAGACCTAAATCTCCCAGAATTTTTGGTTAACGCTTACATTCTTCCAAATAAAATCAGTACAGAGTCTTTCACTAGTGTTCAATATATAAGAGCGGATTTGAAAGATCTGCATCCTGTACTGGGTAACTGCACTTCGGCCAATGAATTATTATAGGTAAGTTTGCCACCCTTCAATTCTCTTCCTGCAGTTTTCCACCATAGCATGATAGTCTTGATGGGACAAGTAGTTGAATGTGAGTGGTACTTCTAGGTATTTGACTGGCAATACAGCTTCTAGACCCATTGGAGTTGGCTTGTGTGAGACTAGTAAATCATCTGCATAGATTAAATATAGATTAGATGAGACACTGTAGGAATGACCTTAGGATATAGAGTTTCAATCTTTCCTTCCAGACTTTTCCTTCTAGAGGTTACAACTCTATTGGACAAGTGAGATATTCCATTACCAGAGTGAATAAGTATGGAGATAGTGGGTCTCCTTGCCTCAACCCTTTACTGCTTGGAATAAATCCTTATGGTTCCCCATCCACTAGCACTGAAAAGATTGGAATCTCTTGCATTCTTTCACCAGGTTAATCCATTTACAACAAAATCCCATGGCTGCCATAAATTGGCATATACAACAAAATCCACTTACAATATGCAACGTTTGGGATCTTTTTTTGAAATTTTTACCAACTAAGCAATTATCTGCAATGGCCCTTCCCTTTATGAATGCAATTTGATTCCAAGTTATGAACCCTTCTTCTGTCAGTAATGGTCTTATATAAGAAATTGCAACATCCAATTGGTCTAAAATCAATTATACTAAGATGTTTGTTTTCCCTTTTTGGGTACCAAAGTTATAAAGGTGTGATTGAGGAGCTTCCCTTTCCTAAAGAATTCATTGATAGCTTTAAAAAAGTCAGACCGAATTGTTTCCCAATTCTCCTTAAGAATTTGGATGTTGTGGAGCTTTATTTGGATTAGCCTCCTTATTGATGTTTCTATTTCGTCCATGGTGATTTCCTTCTCTAGATGTCTATTTCCTTCTGGAGTAATCACCCTTTTGCATAAAATCTGAATACCTGTTTGCCTTTGCTGCATGTAAAACCAGCTGAAGTAGTTCACTGCCTCCTTCTTGATGTCTTCATCATTAGTAATATTTAGCCTTGGGACTTGGGAGTCAAGCTATGTTGCATGGACACGGAAAAATGATGTCCGTATTCGTATCATGTCCGTACCCGTACATCGTACAACATAAGTAACTACCTTTGTACCTACTTGAAAATGGCTATATCCTGTACTCGTATCATGTCCGTACCCATATCCATGTCCGTACTCGTGCAACATAGGAGTCAAGTAAGCTATGCAATTTTTGGATTGTCTAGCTTGTATTCTTGCATGAAAGAATTTAGCGCATAAAGTTGCCCTCCTTCAACCAATTACATATACTCTTTGCAGTAGCTTAATTTTCTCCATAGACATCCTTTCTTAGTTTTTCGAGACTGAGATTCCTCTCTAACAAGTGCTTTATCAATGCAATGCTTCATGTACCTTGATGATCTTTACTTTCCATTTTTGTAAGCTACTTTTCTAGCATCCTTTTTCCACTCCTGGAGAGCAAACTTAGCAGCCTTAAATTTGTGAGTCACCTTGAATAGAGCAGCACCTTCAATGTTAGTTTAATCCCCTTAGATTGCAAATGGAGATTGACATTAATGCTGCTTGGTCCCCTATTGATCTGACAAACATCCTAGAGGAATAAGAGTAGTGCTCATTGATAGAAGACTTTATCTTCTTCTTGCCCTTGCTTGTTTTGTCCTCAAGCATATGTCTCCCATTCTGGATTTTGTGTTGTCAATCCTTGGGGATCTTGTCCTCAACTTCTACCTTCTCCATCTAAATTATGCTTGTTCAAGAGGTTGCCACCAGGCATATCCTGGACCACTTCACTCAGGAGGGGGCCGACAGGCTCCTCCTGGACCTCTCCACCATCACCATTATCTTCTTTGGCACTAATTTGGGTAGTTTCCAGACTTTGAAGGGAGCTCCTCCTGTAAGGAAACCTGTAGCATAACACATTTATTAGTATCTTTGTTACCTTGTAGGATGATGTGCTGCATATAGCTCTCCTAATTGTCTCCTTTGTGCACATAATGTTGTGGAGTCTGCTATATGTCCTTCATGTACCTTAAAATTTTCACTTTGTTGATTGGGGCTTGAACTACACTCTTTGACCTTAGAGAATTCATCTCCACTTACTGGAATGGTAGTCTCAGGCAGTAGCATCACTCGTCCATGCAAAAGAACACTACTTTCTTGCAATAAGTAGGTCCTTGGCTAGGAGAATGTGATTTACGAAGATCATCTTCTATAACTCAAATCTTTTTGGCTGTTGCTAGCATCAGGTACTGGTGCTGCCGACTCCATTGTTTTGTGGCAGTAAGATTCCTTTCTCACCCATGCTTGTGTGGAAGGGCATTGGTTTTTGGTATGACCAAAGCATATATACTGCACATATGATGGGGGTATCCATTCATACTCCATAACTTGTTATGATATCTCATCGTTTGGATGTTTGATCCATATTGTTCTTGGAAGTGCTTTTTTAGCAGATATGTCAGTAAAGACGATGGCCTAAGCTAACCTTTGGTATTTGGCAATAGGGGGAATCCATCTTGATTGATTTGCCTATGACACTTGCCAATTTTCCAAGGATATTTATTCCATAGTTTAAAATCAAACGAAGGGAAGTGGCCTATATTGCAATTGAAGATAGTCCCTCTCCAGTTCGATGCTGGGTTCCCGTTTCTTGACTACGAATAGTCATCCGTTAAAAAACCATGGGCCGAGTTCAATATTCTTTCGCATAAAATCAGTGTTGGAGAAACTAAAGAAAAAGGAACTCCATTTTTTCTTGAGTATAATTCCATACAACAGGCTTCCATAGCCTTAGAGGAAATGCTTTAATTTGTTGACAGAAAGACCTATTTCCCAAAAGGATGCCATCAATGTATGCTGCCACTGATTGGCAAGTTGTCCTCATCAGTGATGACTGCAGCAGTCTTACCATCCTCTTTGGATGGAGAGGAGAAAAAGATAGTGTATGTACCTCACTCTCTGTTATATGACCTACACGGAAGCCCATGATAGAGATTTAGTATATTTGGATATTTTATGCTTGTATGAGATGCTATGTTGCACGGACACACAAAAATGGTGCATGTATCCCCTATCGTGTCCGTACCCATATTCGTGCTCGTACTCGTGCAACATAAGTGATTACACTGGACATATTTGAAAATGCCTGTATCCCGCACCTGCATCGTGTCCTTATCTGTATCTGCCTGTACTTGTGCAATATAGATGAGATGCTATTTAGAGTCCCTTCCCCTCTTTGATGTTCCTACAGATGACGGGTACCTGCAACCCTAGTTCCTTGTGCACAAGCTTCCTTATTTCGTTCCAGTAGGGTCTTGGATTCCCCTATTGGAATGGTTTCTTTGATCATATGCTTTTTTCCTGAACACAATAGTTCATCCTTTTCATATACTTTTGCCTGTGCTACTTCGGGGAGAACACTTGTCCCCTCTCTCCTCATTCGTCCCTTCCTGATAGAGCTGAAGAAGAATTCGTAGACTTCCCTTTATATTTCACGCCGATCCAGAGCTTTGTCCAGTATCTAAACCTAGGATTTTGGAAACCCTGGCAGAGAGGAAATCACCTTGAACATGGCCACAATTTGTTCATCTTGTACAAATTTTGTTCTACTCTTTGCTCAAGAATCTTCCCATCAATTCCATCAAGACAGTAAATGTAATTCATACATGTGCGCTCATGCAATCGTTGCATTACGATTGATTAATTTTATTCGAACCACGTAAAATATTCAAAAACTGGATTCAGATCGGTTCATCTTTTAGTTTTCTTTTCCACCTTGATAATGCAAACCTTATCTTTGGACTTTCTTTGTGTAAGGAAATATAAAGATATTTCACATATCAATTAAGAATGTACCATGTTCACGTTTCATGGATGTTAAGGGATTACCCTTTCATTTGATTTAATTGAGGAACTTGTGTACCAATCAAAATACATATCATAGATGTTAAAATCCCTGCCGACACCAAAACTCCAGAGTTATGGTGAGGATCGAAGGTTAGATACTTATATTATCCCAACATGCCACCATAGGTAGAATACCCATTTTCTGGTCTAAGGTCTGAGTTCACATACAACGTATCCGCTTAAAATGCCGGCTAGAGAGTTTTGAAGCTGGTTGCTCTTGTACCATGTTAAAGTCACTGCCACAACACCTTAGTTCCAGATTTCTGGCGAGGATTGAGGAGTTTGGATATTTATATTGTTCCAACAATATAGTCATAGACCTTGTTCATTTTATATGATTCTGTTGTAGTCTTGGTTCAAGAATCTTTCCATCGTGTTCATAAATTCAAGTATAAGATCCCGGGAACTTCCATCTATCCAATCATTACATTCCTCTGATCCGCCTATTCATTTAAACATTCAAAGAAAGGGGACAGATCTTTTTGAAGTCATATTTTCTTCCCCAACTTTAGAAGATTTAAGACTGGCAATGGGATTTATTTTGGAATGTAAGCATACTCTTTAATCTCCATGGATAAAGTGGACTTAGGTGCACCCTTTATTTTTGTTATATTTTACTTTGGGAAGGGAATTGAAAGATATCTTCTTTCACATACAAAATGTGAAATGGTACATAACTTTTTTCGGATATCCACTGATGTGGACACGGGAATCTTCCGAATCCCTCCTATAATATCACATTGTATAACTTGTAGGTAGGAAGAGTACATGTTCTTCCTTTCTCACACTCGATCTCTTCCTTACGTACTAGTAGTATATTGTTAGAGCATCCATTTTTCTAGCATTAGTAGAAATCAATAATATTCTGGAAAAAGCTCGTCTAATATTAGTCTCTTGCATGTTAGTCGATGAGAGTTTCATTTGGGGTTCCACATAGGTCATTGAACATATATCCGTTGGATGTCTTTTATTTATTCCTCTACAGTCAAGACACGTTCAATAAATCCTATCTTGGCTGATGAAGCCTTGTTTTTTGATCTGTAAAGTAGAAGATATTAAATATGATCTGTTGTTGGCACTGGTGCATATTAGATATTTACTTATAATTTGTAATTAGTTATTACTAATGTACTTTTCTTTCTGAATGTTGATCAAGGGAGAATGTTACTGGCTAGATGGTATTAGTTGGGTTTCCAAATGGGTTCCTTTCTTCACAAAAGGCTATTGTTTATATGCGAGGAGCATCTAATTAGAATCCTATTCTTAATATTAGGCAAGTTGACTGCTTCTATATAAGCATCGGATTAAACTACTCTCATGTCTCTCATGATTTCAAGAACAAGATTCGTCCTTGATGTTGTCTCTTCTAGCTATCGAATCAACGAAATTCTAGATGGAAAGCGAAAGCCTCTGCCATGACTACATTTCGATTTTAAATAGTTCTCAGCTTAGATAGTAAACTTCAAACGAGTCTCTTTAATCGTGTCATAAATACTGTGTGTATATGATAATATGCATCAAATGAAATCTTTCTATTTGCGTTTTTCTTTCTTATTTATGCTTACTTTTGGGTCACTTGTTCCTCTTGTTGCCTTCGAAGCTGTTTCTTAGACTTCCCAAACTTAATATCTTGCTTTTCTTGCATAGGGCACCTCCTGTGACTTCTTCTCATACTGATGGGGAAAAAAAAGATAGAGATGTCGGAAGATGTCTATGTTAAGAGGTCTTCAAGAAGCATCCTGATTCTTTATACCATGATGCAGTCAGGTAATGTTTCATATGCGATCTATTCTTTAGCCCCTTCCAAATAGTTCACTTCTCATGCAGGTTTCAAGCCATATTGAAAAATTGTGCATTAAGTTTTGGTGTGATGTAGGATTTAATATTCAATTCTTTCCTGCTTTTGTCCGCAATAAAGCACTTTTTTCCCACATGAAATTTTGTGATTGTAATTTTGATCAGCATATCTTCTAAGAAATGTTGGTCTGATTATTAGTCAGCTAACATGTATATATATATATATATATATATATATATATATATATATATATATATATATATATATATAGTCCCCTTCCTATACAGGAATAACTTACGGGATGTAGTTACGAGATAATTTAAAAAAAACCAAATCTTTACTAAGAGAACAAAAAACCAAAATCAATTCTTACGGAGAGGAGAGGAAAAAAATATGCCTCTAAACTCTCCAAATCTGTGGTCAAAACAAATGTGTCCCTCTTTCTTAAAAAATCTAAATATTTCCTTAAAAACAAATCTAACAAATAATGTATCTTTCAAAACAAATCTAAAATAAATTTTCAAAAACAAACCAACCTTTTAAAACAAATCTATATTTAAATCAGATCTTTCCTTAAAAACAAATCTAACATATAATCTGTCTTTCAAAACAAATCTGAAAAGCAATTTTTGTTTAAAAACAAATTTATTTTAAAAAATATTAATTTAATTTAATGTTAATGTTAATATTAATATTAATTTTAATGTTAGTATTAATATTAATATCAATATTAGTATTAATTTTAACTTTATTTTTAATTTTAATGTGAATGTTAAATTTTTAAATGTTAATATTTTTTTAAAGATAGATTCTGTCAATTTATTAATTTAATGTTAATGTTAATTTTAATATTAATATTAATGTTAATTTTCTAATGTTAATGTTATTGCTAATATTAATATTAATGTTAATTTTGGTGTTAGTTTTAATTTTAGTATTAATTTTAATTTTAATGTTAATATTAATATTAAAACTAAATTAAAATTAACATTAAAATTGACATTAACATTAAAATTAACATTAAAATTAAAATTAACACTAAAATGAAAATTAATATTAACACTAAAACGTTAAAATTAACATTAAAAAACAGATTTGTTTTGGAAGATAGATTATTTTTTAGATTTGTTTTTTTGACAAATCTCTATATTTTAAAAATAAAAACAAATCGATCTCTCCGTTTTAAAAAATCAATCTCTATTTTAAAATTCAATTCAATGGATAGGACTTGTTTTTTAATGATAGATTTGTTTTAAAAAAAGATATTTAATTTTTTTAAAGAAAAATAAATTTGGAAGAGCAATATGTATGTTTAGTGTTCCCATAAAGTAAATCCCATATAGGAAGCTTGCTATCTCTCTCTCTCTCTCTCTCTCTCTATATATATATATATATATATATATATATATATTTGGAACCAGGTAAATAGTTTCTGGAATCGCTCCCACTGGGATTCGAACTCCTGACCACCCGGGCCGCATGCATCTCTCCCACCCGGGCCGCATGCATCTCTCTTAACCACTAGACTAGAGGTCATTTGCTATATATATATATATATACACACACACAGAGCAAAAATAAGAATAAAAATATATATATATATACACACACACACACACACACACACACACATACACAGCAAATGACCTATAGCCTAGTGGTTAAGAGAGATGCATGCGGCCCGAGTGGTTAAGAGTTCGAATCCCAGTGGGAGCGATTCCAGAAATAATTAACATTTTTCAAAAAAAAAATATATATATATATATATATATATATATATATATATATATATATATATACTCGCCATAAACGATCGCAGGCTCGATCGTAAGGGCGTCGGCGATTGTCGCCAATATGCGCGTCGTGCGCATAGAACGGGCGGCTGGGCGGAATCGGTAGTCGCAGTCGGCAGGGAATCAGTGGTCGTCGTACGGGCGGTCACCCTTAGTCGTCGAGGGCGTCTCTTTGGCGTCGTGGGCAAAGCAAGGTGTTGAGTAACTTCCGTCGAAAGACGGTGTGCTACCGAGCGGAGCTCTGGAGCGCGCGGAGTGCGCGGGGTGCGTGTGCACGGCGATGATGACAACCAACGGACTACGTCCGCACTCCAAAAGTCGTTCCATACGACAGGCCAAGAATCGTGTGCGTGGGACACGATTATACTGAGCCCGCACGCGTTGGAAAATATATATATATATATATATATATATATATATACACACACACACACACACACACACTCTCCGCTATATCCTTCTATGTTTATACACCAGAGTTTTGTTCTTTTTTGGGAGATATCCATGAAACACAGACTTGCTGTTTTAAAAGCTATCTTGCTGTTACAATTATAATGTTGCCACATACTAGTTTAGAATATCATTTTCATATCATCAGTTCATCACAATCTAAGAGTTTACCTGTTCTATTATAATTAGGCCAATTGTGGAGCACTACTTAAAGTGAAGAAATCTCTACAAATGGACTGAACTGTTGACTTATTGAATACATAATTAAAAATAATATTGTCTCTGATCTCTGCAATTTGTTTTTGATGGACAAAGCATAGAAAATATAGTGGGGGCAGGCAAGCATACTACCAAAAGTTTTGATCTTCTGGTGCTCTGATTTAGTTATGCACCTTTTTTTTTTTTTTGGTGTCTAATTTGGTTTGAATCAGATTCTTTATTCAAACGACAGGTAATCTGTAATCCAATTGTCAGCTATTTACCTGCATGTTTCTTGCTTTATAAAGGTCTAGAAAATAGTTTCTACCTTCTGTTGGTCGAATTAAGATATCTATTTTATAGTGAAGTATGTAGGTAGACCATCTGCTGAAAGACATTTTACAGGGTTCCTACCATTGTGGTTTTCTTGAGAGGTGATTCATTAGTTGACGCAGTTTTTGCTATGAATTTGATAGGCTCGTTTAATTTATAACAGGATAAGCGGATTCAATCCCCCTCCAGCTCGAGTTTTTGCTTGGCGTATACTTGAATTGAAAAACCAGGATGTAACTGAAGAGGATTGCTGATGTACGTATCATATTTGCAAATCCTATAGCAAAATATTCCTTTGTAATCGCGTTTAATTTATAACTTCTGTACTTGACATGCGTCTTCTTAGTGTAGATGATATATCTGGCAGAGAGGAAAGCTAAGAAGAAGGCCTATACTGAATTGAAGCAAAATTACCGGCTCCAAAGGAAGAAGCCACCTCCAAATCCGTTCCCAAGCGCCATTAAGGAGATACAAGCTGAACAGCAGAAATATATCTGTGAGCGATTCACCAATCCCAGGATGTTTGACATTGTGAACAGAACGAAGGAAGAAAAGCTTGCTGAGATGCAAGAGCGCAGAAACTGGAATGGGGGCGGTCTTGGTGGCCTGCCCTAGTTAGATAACATCATAACCGAACCGTTCAATGCTCGACGATCCCTTCGGTAATAAAACTTATGGTTTGGCTTATGCTTTACACATTTTCAAAATGGATTGGAGATCAATAGATGGATTGCAGAAATTGAGAAACATCCAATTTTTTTTGTTCTGTTTACCGCGGTGAACATGAAAACATTTGAGTTCAGTTTACAAACTATAGTGATTAACATGAAGAACTTGATTCTTAGCCTTTGTGATTTGCGTGGTGTGGTTTTAATCAAACACATTTTTAGTGCTCTGTAGTATCCTGCAGATGGATGCACAGGAGTTGGCTTACAACCAGAAATGAACAAGCGCCTGCTGCTTAATGCCTGCAAAGCCGTGATGCATGCCCTTGAGCTGCAGTTGCAGCTAACTAAATAAGATTTTCATTGAGTAAGGGGGACACTTTTCTTGACACACTCCGTAGCTACACTGATGTGGCAGTGCATTATTGGATGCCAAGAGAAGCCTTAAAAGGGAGGTAATAATTAACATCCAATAATGCACTGCCACGTCAGTGTGGCTATGGAATGTGTTGAGGGAAGTGTCTCCATAGCATTATTGTTCTCAATATAGCTTTGTTAATCTCTCTTATTATTACTTTTGCTTACTTTTCTCATATACCCTTTTCACAGACATGCCATCTGCATCCCCATTATTATTTGGGAATATCAAGCTCAGGCTCAGCAAAGGGCAGGGAGCAGAATAAAAATTTAAGAGCAGGAAAGGGAAAAAAATAAAAAAAGAATGGGAAAGAGAAAAGGAGAGGAAGTGCATGTGAGAGAGGGGAGACAAAGGAAGGAGGGGAAGGGGCATGCAAAACGCAGCACATGGGAGAGAGGTCATTCTGATCCATAGGAAGTGTTGCCACAACAAAAATATCAGAGGGAAGTTTGTGTAAAAGCTCGACATTGAACTGGGATTCTCTTTGACTCGAAATTATTCAGTGGGACGGGCTCACGTGACAGCTCAGTGACATCGGTGAGCCTTGAACTCCCTCCAATAACATAATGACACACCACATTCCACACTCTAATATGTGAGGCTATACTACGCCAAGAAAAGAGCTCACATTTTAGTTAATCAGAGTTGGAGCATCTTCTTTAGTTTTCTTTTTCTTTTTCTTTTTTTCCTTTCAATTAAGGATCCTCTTTATATTAACTAATGGCCACCATTTTTTGTGCAAGAGTTTGAATTTCTTTGTACCTTGATATTGTTTGTTAATTATCATGAATGAATTAATGAAACACGGAGTAATTTTTTCCCCACAGTTTAGTCTAAGAAAAAAAGATGATCAACCATTTTCTCAGGCAATATTGACAAAGAGAACAATAATACTTGGACACTCCTTTTACAAAGGGAAAGGGATAGAAGACGTAGCCTGCAAGGTGTGAGATGGGCTTGGCGGCCCGGTTTCCGGCCCGGTCCAGACCATGGTCAGGACTGGGTTTGAATTTTTTTTCAATTCGGCCAGCCTGGTCCAGACTGGGTTTGAATTTTTTTTCAATTCGGCCAGCCTGGTCCGGTTCTCCATCCAGTCTGAGCCCTCTGGCTCAGTCTAGTCAAATCCGGTCAACACTAGGCCCGGACCGGCCCAGCCCAGCCCGACCCACCTCACACCACACCACACCACACCAGTAGCCAAGGCTAACCATTCTCTTGATTGCCACATGTAAATTGCGTTCGGATGTTTTGAATACAACCCATCATTATAAACAGATAATTGGGTGATTAGTATGGTTATGTATATTGATTAATGGATTTCTTTATGTCCCTTCCTCTGCGGTCTAATATGTTGTCTTCATTGCTAGGTTTTTCCTTGAGCAATTGTTTTCAAATATTGTATTTTTCCTTTTGAGAATATAAATAGACCCTTTTTCTTGACATAATTTGTGGCTCTATTGTCCAGTTTTGAATACAACCCATCACTATAAAGGCGACAAGAGCACCTACAACCATTTGACTGGCAAGGTAGATATCATGCAACCCCTCCCACAGCAATAATGATACTACAACCCTTCACTACTTTGTAGTGTAAGATTATGTCTTAGAATTGACATTATGTGTTTCTGTTATATCCTGCAGATACTACATTTGTTAAGAATATATACCACACTTATGAACATAACTTAGATAACTTAGATGATCGCCACTTATATATGCAAGAATAATTTCGGGTAGTGTTCTGAGCCCCACCCATATCATGTTGGTTTTTATGTGTTGTTGCTTGGGAAGCAACTTATATGTCATTCAAAAAGGCACTCCATTCTTTTAGTCCCACATGGGAAAGGAGAAAAAGTTCTCCTTTCCATATAAGGCTTTCCCCTCCTTAGTGGGTTAGTGGGTTGTGTAGGGGATGAGCTATATCCCATCCAACCCGCGAGCGGGTGCGCAATTTAATGTGCGTTTTTGACGCGTTTTTGACGCGCACTTAGCACGCTTGCGCGCCGCGGACCGGACCAGGGGTATAAAGGTAATTTTTTATCTCATTTTTTTATTTGATTTATTCTTTTTGTTTCGTTTGCCTGGTCTTCCGTAGAACTGTTACCACGTAATCCCGTTACGGGATTTGTGGATCGCGGAGATAATTCTGGCCACGTACAGAGAGATTTGATTTTAAATCAAATCAGTTGATCCGTTTTGAGAATATACGAAAAATCTTTTCTCTCTCTCTCTCTTGTTCGGAACTCTGTTCGTGCAGAAGAGACATCGCAACCAGAATCTCTCTCCTCTCATCCGTTCAACTCTTTCTCTGGGCAAGGCTGTGATCGATCGAGGGATTCACTACCGGTTGCACGGTGCTGTGGATCGAAGGATTCGTTGTATCTTGGGGATAGATCGCCTGGAACCCGCTGCACGATTGTGGGGGCGAAATTCTATTCTAAGGACAACGTTTGTAACGTGCCTCGGATCCTAAACTCTTAATTCATGTTCTGAATTTTACTTCTTCTGATTGCATGCTTTAGGAATTCTGTCTAGTGATTTTTCCAACAAGAATAGAATTTTAGGTTCTGTTTACCTTCTGTTTGTTTTATTAATTCCTAAGCATGATGAATCCCACAACAGAGGAATTCTCGACCAACATTCACAACTCCTCCAAACCGGAGAAGTTTGATGGTCAGAATTTCAAGCGGTGGCAGCGCAGGATGACCTACTGGTTAACCTGCCTGAAATTGTCTAAGGTTCTCAAAGAACCTGAAACTCTGCCTGGTTTACACGAACCTGCTAGGACTTTTGAATTAGAATCATACAATGAGACAGACTTTATTTGTCACGGGAAAATACTGAGTTGTCTGTCTGACACGTTGTATGATATCTACTGCACAACTACCACTTCTAGAGAGCTTTGGGAAGCCCTCGATAAGAAATACTCCAATGAAGGAGCAGGTTCTGAGGTTTACATTGTAGACAGGTTTCTAGAGTTTAAGATGGTTGATGAGAAGTCTGTTGTTGAACAAACTAACACCCTGCAAACCATTATTTACGAGATGTCTCAGAAAGACATGCCACTAGCTGATAAATTTCTTATTGCTGCCTTTATAAATAAATTGCCTCCGTCCTGGAAAGCCTTCGGCTTAAAACTAAAACACAATAAGGAACCCATGTCCTTAGATGAACTGTTTGTCTCTCTCCGCATTGAGGAAGAGAGTAGAACTAGGGACAAGGAACCTCTGAGTAGTGAATTCGAGGCAAAGTTACATATCGCTGAGTCCAAGGAAAAGCCTAAGGGCCAACCTTTTCAACAGAGGAGTAACCCCCAGAACAGAAATCCAGCAAAGAAACAATTCCTGAAACCAAAACCTGTTATTGGGAAAGACAACAGGCCAAAGCGGGAATGCTACAACTGTGGCAAGCCTGGCCACTTTGCTAGGCAATGTCGCCACAGGAAGAAGGGTCAGGGATTCCAGAATCCTGATCGTCGAACTCCTGCTGCTGACGCTCATGTTGTTCCTCAGGCTCACGTAGTCATAGCCGGGACCAAATCTATCGGTACCGATGATCATAGGTTTGTAATGTTCTGGTTTTGAAACCTCGTATCAGCCTACTGATTGGTGGGTTGATACAGGGGCAAATGTCCATGTATGTCCTAATATTGATTCATTTTCCTCCTACCGACAGGTTGAGGAAGGCGAATCAGTAGCTATGGGAAACTCGAGTGCTACCAGAGTGCTTGGAAAGGGAAGAGTGAATCTCAAGTTGTCTTCGGGCAAGATCCTCCCTTTGCATAATGTGCAGCACGTACCGGACGTGAACAAAAATCTGATTTCTGGATATTTGTTAAATAAACATGGCTACAAACTAGTTTTTGAGTCTGATCGAGTTGTAATCTCCCTAAACGGGAATTTTATTGGGAAATGCTATGTTTGTGGGGGTCTATTTAAACTTTTTGTTGATATTTCTTGTAACTCTTTTACTTCTAGTTTAAATAACATTGCTTATAATAATGTTTCTGCTGCAAATGCATTATCTTCCAATATTGATAGCTATAATGTCTGGTATGGTCGCTTGGGACATGCGAATTTTAATTATGTAAAGAGAATGTCTGTTTTACAATTAATTCCCAAGATTGATATGAGCAGGAATGATAAATGTGAGATTTGTACTCAAGCCAAACAGCCTAGAAAATTCTTTCATTCAGTTGAAAAGAATTCTCAGCTTTTGGAGCTTATTCACAGCGACATCTGTGAATTAAACGGTGTCCTCACTCGTAGTGGTAAGCGTTACTTCATAACTTTTATAGATGATTATTCTAAATACTGCTATTGTTTACTTGCTTAGAACAAAAGACGAGGCTCTTAGTAAGTTTGTTTCTTTTAAAGCTGAAGTTGAAAATCAGCTTGAAAAGAAAATAAAAATTCTTAGGTCTGATCGTGGGGGTGAATACATCTCTGCTGATTTTGACTCCTTTTGTGAATTACATGGAATAATACATAAAGTAACTGCCCCTTATGCTCCTCAATAGAATGGGGTAGCAGAAAGGAAAAATAGGACTTTAGTAGATATGATTAATGCTATGTTAGGTAGCTATGGTTTATCTGATAATTTGTGGGGGGGAAGCCTTACTTTCTGTATGCCATATTCTGAATAAAGTTTCTTTTAAAAAGACTGATAAAACCCCTTATGAATTATGGAAGGGCAGAAAACCATCTTTGAAATATTTCAAAGTGTGGGGGTGTCTTGCAAAAGTCTCTGTCCCTCCTACTAAGAAAAGAAAATTGGGACCCAAGACCGTAGACTGTGTATTTTTGGGTTATGCTCAAAACAGTATTGCTTATAGATTTCTTATTATTAAGAGTGAGGTTAATGGTATTGATGCAAACACTGTTATGGAATCTAGAGATGCTACATTTTTTGAAAATGTCTTTCCTTTGAAAAATAGAACCCCTAGATCTTCTATATCTGCACAAGTTCCTATTGCAACTTCTAGTTCTCAAGTAGAAACCCTAGTAGAACCTAGGAGGAGTAAAAGAACCAGAAGAGAACCAAACCTAGGAGAAGGGTTTTTCACCTATCTTGTTGAAGAGGACCCTATATCTTATCAAGGGGCTATGTCTTCTGTAGACTCACTATTTTGGAAAGAAGCCATTTACAGTGAAATAGATTCTATTATGTCAAATAGAACCTGGGATTTAGTTAACCTTCCTGTAGGTTGCAAACCAATTGGTTGCAAATGGATCTTCAGGAAGAAGCTAAGACCTGATGGGTCTATTGAGAAGTTCAAAGGAAGGTTAGTTGCTAAAGGGTTCAAACAAAGGGAAGGAGTAGACTTCTTTGACACTTACTCTCCAGTTACTAGAATTGTCACTATTAGAATGTTAATTGCTATTGCATCTGTTCATAAACTGTTTATTCATCAAATGGATATAAAAACTGCTTTTTTGAATGGAGATTTACAGGAAGAGATTTACATGGAACAACCTGAAGGGTTTGTTGTTCCAGGACAAGAACACAAGGTATGCAAATTGATTAAATCTCTTTATGGGCTGAAACAAGCGCCAAAGCAATGGCATGATAAATTTGATAAGGTAATTCTATCTTATGGTTTTGCTATTAACGATTCTGATAAATGTGTATATAGCAAAACTGTTGGTAGTTCATGCGTAATATTGTGCTTATACGTTGATGATATTCTTATTTTTGGCACTGACATGGATATTATTTATGATATCAAAAGTTTTCTGTCTCAAAATTTTGATTTGAAAGATTTATGACCTGCTGATGTGATTTTAGGACTTAAATTAAGTCGCACTTATGAGGTAATTGGTATCTCCCAATCTCACTATATAGAAAAGGTCATGAAAATTTTTAACTATTTTGATTCTAAACCTGTAAGCACTCCATATGATGCAAGTATCATGTTGAAGAAGAATAAAGGAGACAGTGTGGCTCAGCTGAAGTATTCTCAGCAAATTGGATGTTTGAACTATATTGCTAACCGTACCAGACCTGATATTTCCTACGCAGTAGGAAAACTTAGTCGGTACACAAGCAATCCGAATAGTTCACACTGGACTGCCTTAGAAAGGGTAATGAGATACCTGAAGGGCACGTCATCCCATGGATTATTCTATGGAGAATACCCATCTGTATTGGAAGGGTACACTGATGCAAACTGGATCTCAGATACAGATGAGACCAAAGCCACAAGTGGATATATATTCACATTGGGAGGAGCAGCTGTCGCTTGGAACTCTACCAGGCAGACCTGTATATCTAGATCGGCTATGGAGGCAGAGTTCATAGCTCTTGACCTCACCAGTGAGGAAGCAGACCACTACCAGAATAAGTCGTTTTAGCGACGCCTAAAGACGTCGCTAAAACGACAAATTTCGTCGCTAAAAATATTTAGCGACGAAATTACCGACGTTTTGGGCTGGTCGCGGAAATGTAAGTCGCTGATCTTCAAAAAGTCGCCAAACGTCGCTAGTACCGACGTGTACCGACTTATTCATACGTCGGTATATTACCGTCGTATCGTCGGTAGTTTAGCGACGTGTACCGACATATACATACGTCGGTATATTACCGACGTCTACCGTCGTATCGTCGGTGGCGTAGCGACGTGTTCAAAGTCGCTACACGTCGGTAAAATCCTGGGATGATTACCGACGTTTACCGTCGTTTAAAATGTCAGTAAATGTCGGTAATTTCTGGGATGATTACCGACGTGCATCGACATTGACCGACATCCTCCGACGTATAAGGACGTCGATAAACGTCGGTATCCTGGAAAATATTGCAGATTTACCGACGTTTACCGACGCAAAGTTACGTCGGTAAACGTCGGTAAACGTCGCTAAATCTGCAACAAAATAAAAAAAATAAAAAAAATAAAATACACAATGTACATTTCTCCCTGCAGTTTAAAAAGATAACCATTTCTCACTGTAGATTAGGATCCAAATAATCACAGAATGTCCATTTCTCACTGTACACAGGTTTCAGTCCCTATAACCAAGTCTACAACAATCACACAATGTCCAGTTCTCAGAATGTCCATTTCTCACTGTACACATGTTTCAATCCCTATAACCAAGTCTACAACAATCACACAACAACAAGTATCCAAATAACCAAGTCTACACCAAATAACAAAGTCTACAACCAAATAACCAAGTCTACACCAAATAACCAAGTCTACACCCAAATAACCAAAGTCAACAACCAAATAACCAAAGTCTACACACAACCAACAAATAGAATAGGATCCAAACATCCAAATCTACACAACCAACAAATATCCAAGTCACAAACAAAGAATGAAACAAACACAAACAAACAGTCCTAACTAGGACTACTAGAAATCTGGTGCACCAGGGGCACCGCCGCGACGAAGGGATAAGAACAACTCATACTCCTCAAGTGAAATCGATACCGATGGAGCAGGCAGTGACGTCGGTGGAGTCGGTATCGAAGAAGAAGGCGGTGGAGGCGGCGGAGTCGACGACGATGAAGGCGCACCCGGAGGACCAGCACGCTCCAACGTTGTAAGTCGCTGGTGGTATGAATCCATGATAGATAACATTCTATCATTGTTCTGGACCATCGAATCCTACGCCAATCTCAGCCTCTCGGCCATGGTCACCTGTCCTGTCTGCAGCTCCGTCACCGTGCGCTCTAACCCTCCAACGGTGCGCTCTGTCCTCTCAGTCGTCTCCATGAGGTCCATAATGTCGCGGTCGAGCGCATCCAATCGTGCTAGCAGCGCAGGATCGTCCGTAGGGTGCTGAGACTGCTTCTTGATCCGTCGTAACAGGTCGTCACGGAGAGACTCCATCATCTGGTGGACTCGGGCAGACTCCTGGGACGGCTGTGGACCATGCACACTAGCAGGAGATGTCCTAGAGGACTGGGTCGCAACTAGGGCGCCATAGGATCCCGTACCGTAGTACGTACCCCTACGGAGTCCACCAGCGGCGGCAATCCACAGCTCGTCCGCCGACGGAGCTTGAGTGGGCTGCGCGGAAGTACCGGCCTCTCCTGCATCGGGTGCACTAGCAGCCGCCCGTTCCCGCAGCCTCTGATACTCGGCCTAGAAAGTATGGATAGTACTCTATAATTTCTAATTTCTAATTAATGTACTTATTATTACTAACTACATGAATATTTATTTGCATCATATTTACTAAGTTATATTAAAATTGACACGAAGTATTATATTAAGATAACGTATTGTAATACTTACATAGGTCTGCTCGGCCCTCTCGTCAATAAGGTCTTCGCCCTTCCGATGGGTGGCCAGGAAGACGGTCATCATGTCGGCGTTACCGACCTTCCTTACCTGTAATTAAATATATTATCTTAGTAATAATTTATCGGTTTTGTATTAAAATAATATTTTTAAAAGAGGAAGACATACTAGACGACGGAAATGTTCCGTCATCGGAATCGACCCACCGCACCACTTCGAGGCATGTTGCCTAGACGCCTTGGCCTTCTCCGACTTCTCCTTGTACCTTGGCTCGTCGAATCGAGCCTTCATCGCATTCCACTGATCAGGGGTGATCCAATCTTGGATCGGCTTTCCGGCACGATCACGATCCTTCTGATCATTGATAGCGTCGCGGATCAGCTTGGCAGCGACGGCATGAAATATCCCCTCGATAAGCTCGGCCCGGTGCGGTGGATAGAAAAATATATCCTAGAAGAGCGCAAACCAAATATTTATCAGTTATATATAATATGAAAAAATTATATGATTCATGTTAAAAGCAAATATATTTTAACCTTGAAGCGCGCAAACCAGAAGGCCTTCCTCTCGTCCGGAGCATCAGAGTAGTTAATCCAAGCACCACCATAATTATGCCTCAGCATGTGGCCTAGACGTCTCTGTACCTCTGGGGGACGATATCTATACAAACATATTATATTCATGAAAAAAGTTAATTTATGATAAAAATAGAAAGAAAAAAATTATAAACCAAAATACCTACTTTGTACCGTCGGCCCAGATCTTCGTCCTCCACTCCTCCGGAGGTACGCATGCATCATCTGCATGATGCTGGTCGACCGTCGGCGCCGTCGCCTCGGCCGTCGCCGCAGCCTCCGCCATCTGCTCATCCGTCTCCATCGTCGTATCAACATCAGGAACGCTAGACGGGCGAGCACTCTCAACAGGCCTGGAACTACTCGTCCCAGGAGATATGCCACATGACGTCGTCCCAGCAGGCCCGACTACTGTCTGATATGGAGGAGTAATCGGCGACGAGGATCCAGAGCCGGTACCATTATGAGGTACCGAAGGAAAACTCCGTCCTCTAGCAGTACCTGTAGGAAGTACCGGAGGATCATGACCTCGTCGTCCCCCTCGCAACGCTCCGCGACGACCTGCCATACCTGATAATAGAATATGATAATACAACAAATAATAGAGACTAGAAATATGAAAGTACAACAAATAATAGAGACTAGAAATATGAAAGTACAACAAATAATAGAGACTAGAAATATGAAAGTACAACAAAGACAAGATAATAACTAAGACAACATATGATGATACATTCTACAATAAACATCTAAGTCCAGATAATATATTCTAGAAGAAACATCTAAGTTCAGATAAGTATATCTCTCTCAATCATCTTCAGAATAATCATCTTGTTCGTCTTCCTCGACCTCATCTTCCTCTTCCTCCTCATCTTCACTTTCATCTTCGCCTTCGTCGGCTTCGTCTTCCTCTTCGGATAATTCTACATCTTCTACATTATGTGTCGTGTAATGCGTAACTTCCGTGGAGTCCACATCGACAATATTGGTTACAAGAGGTAGCTCGTCCTCCTGGTAAGCTTTTTCGTCAACATCAAAAGTATCTCTAGCTTTAGTCTTGCATACTGCCCACCAGTCAGACTTCGTTACTCCCCGTCTCGGATAAGCTGTGAAGTACACGAGCTGAGCCTGAGTTGCTAGGACAAACGGTTCGTAGCCTTGATATCTACGCTTGTAGTTTATATCCAGAAGACCATGCTTGTCAATTTTCCAACCTTGATTTTCAATCAGATCGAACCATTCACACTTGAACAACACGATCTTTGCAGGTTCTCTGCCATTATTATATGACAACTCCACAATCTCTCGTAAGATGCCAAAGAAATCATTTCCTGGATCGACGTCTTTGTAGTTCGAAGACTTGATACACAAACAACTGTTTTTCGTGGAATCAAGATCCAGGAAGCTGTCTCTGATCGAAGCATTTGTCGACTTGAACCGAAAGCCATTGACACAGTAACTTGGCCATATTTTAACAAAAGTAATTGGTCCCTTGGCAAGAGTTCTAATTAATTCAATCTCGGGTAAAATTAGACGATCGACCTGAATATCAAAGAAGCGATAATAAGTTATTTATTGCGCAGTTGCATTAGAAGAGGCCAGTAATTACCGAGCTACTTACATATTCGCTCAACCAAGAAGGAAAATGACGTCTCATTTCTTGTTCTAATGCTTCGTCTGTTAGGTAGGGTCTAACCAGCCTCAACTCATCATTATATGTGCTGGAAAACAACGAAGCAATCGTTGATTAGTACAATAATATTAGCTTATACTATTACATTGAGATGACGTAAACTCATCATCCTGAGTTACTTACCCCTCTAGCTTCTCCACTTCATCCTCGTCGTAATTGAGTAATACATACAACTGAGCAGCCCTTAGCTCTTCGTCATTCAAATATCTCTTCTTCATTTTCCCCGAAGGCTTTTCGGACGCATTGAATACTTTCAGTATTCCATCATTAAATTCTTGATATCCGTCGTCGTTTCTCGGAGCCCTCGTTCTATTCGTAGCAACATGAGGTTTGAAATAGAAGGAGCAAAAATTTGTAATCTCCTCGAGAATATAGGCTTCACAAATAGAACCCTCGATCCGAGCCTTATTTTTTACCTTTCTTTTTAGGTGATTCAAATGTCGCTCGAACGGGTACATCCATCGATATTCGACGGGTCCACCAACACGTGCCTCGTAGGAAAGATGAATCGGCAAATGCTCCATAGAGTCGAAGGATCCAGGAGGGAACACCCTCTCTAGCTTGCACAGTGTTATCGCAATGTCCTTCTCTTGTTTTTCTAGACGATCAACGAACAATTTCTTAGAACAAAGGTCCCTGAAGAATATGCTAAGCTCCGTCAATGGATCCCAAACTGCCTGCAGTAAGAATTTTCGAAATGCAATCGGAATTAACTGCTCCATGAATACGTGACAATCATGGCTCTTCATACCTGTCAGTTTGTTCTCCTTGAGGTCGACGCATCTTCTCAAGTTCGAAACATATCCATCTGAAAATTTCAGACCTTGAATCCACCTACAAAGCCTCACTTTATCCTCCTTCTCCAGTGAGAAAATTGCCTTAGGCTGCTTCAACTTCCCATTCCCATCCTCTATCAAATGCAATGCAGGACGTCTACATATTTCTTCCAAGTCCAATCTAGCCTTTGGATTGTCTTTCGTCTTCCCCTTTACGTCCATTACAGTATTAATTATGTTGTCAAACACATTCTTCTCGATATGCATGACATCAAGGTTATGTCTAATCAGATTGGTGCTCCAATATAGAAGATCCCAGAATATACTCCTCTTCGTCCAGTTATGAGTGCGACCAAATCCGTCACACTTGTAGTCCGTAGCAGGCTGCTCAATAGCTCTTGGTAAATCTTTTACCTCTTCCCATATCGTGTATCTGGGCCACCTTGGCGGGGGATTAGCCTTCTCCACAACGCCAGCACGAAAAGCATTCCTGTTCCTCCGGTACGGATGATCCTTCGGCAGGAATTGTCGATGACAATCGAAGAAGCACGGTTTGCCTCCGTGTTTCAAACAGAAAGCCTTAGTGTTGTCCATGCAATACGGACATGAAAGACGACCATGCGTGCTCCATCCAGATAACATTCCATAGGCCGAAAAGTCGTTGATGGTCCACATAAGTGCTGCCCGCATCTGGAAATTTTGTTTTCTAGATACATCGTACGTGTTGGAACCTACTTCCCACAACTGATTCAACTCATCAATCAACGGCTGTAAATACACATCGATGTTCCTTTTCGGATTGTTCGAACCTGGAATAATAACGGTGAGAAACATATACGGAGTCTTCATGCACATCCAAGGCGGTAGATTGTACGGGGTGACGATCACAGGCCAACACGAATACTGGGATACCGAAAGTCCGAATGGGGTAAAACCGTCGGAGCAGAGACCCAATCTGACATTACGCGGATCAGAAGCAAAATCTGGATACTCTCGATCAAAGTGCTTCCATGCTTCTCTATCAGATGGGTGATCCAACACTCCTTCGGTATGTTCCCGCTTATGCCAACTCATGTTTTCTGCAGTTTTCTTCACCATAAACAACCGCTGCAACCGCGGCGTCAACGACAAGTAGTGCATCGAAGAGGTAGGCTTCCTGGCACCGACAGACTTTTCTCTACCACATGCCTTGTAGCGATCGACACCACAAAATCTGCAGGCGTCTTCATCCTTGTCGTCTTTGTAGTACAACATGCTCCCGTTGCGACAGGCATCGATTTTTTCGTATCCCATCCAGCGCGATCTAACCATCCTCTTAGACCGATAGAAGTCTTTAGGCAACTTCGCACCCTCAGGCAATATTTCTATAAGCAACTCCATAAGACGGTTGTAGCAATCTTGCGACATGTTAAAATCGGACTTGATGCTCAACAATCTTGTAACCACCTCCAACGGTGAATGATCCTCACAACCAGGATATAATGGAGTCCTTGCATTCTCCAGCAACTGCATGAACTGTGCAGCATCGGGGTTCGGTGCCTCCTCAGGTGCATCATGATCATCCGGATCGAAACTAGGCCCGGCCGCGTCGAAAACCATGTTCACCAACCCATCGTCGTAAGGAGCGTTGTTGTGGACATCCACATAAGGCTTGTACTCCGATGCTAAAGACACAAGTTCTCCGTGCTCGCTCCACTGATAGTAATTCGGCGTGAAACCCTTCGAGTATAAATGATACGTGACATCCACTTCTGGATGATATTTTAAGTTGCGACATCTCACACACGGACACTTAATTTTGGTACCATCCATGTACTGAGGGAACGCCTTGGCAAACTACTGGAACTGGTGTACACCCTCTATGAATTCATCCCGCATACCGCACATGTCATCAGGATGACGGTTGTACATCCACGTACGATTCCGCAGATAGTAATTCAGCTCCATAATTCTGTAAGATAGATACATCAAGGTAGTGAATGATATGCAGTGTCAAAGCTTTGAAATAATAGCTCAACCGAGGGATAGAGTTAATTGGAGGAAGTTACTGGGGAAAGTGAAGACCGACATGAACTGATGACGCACGAAAATGAGGGTCTCAAAGCTAGAACAAGTCAAGTTGTGCTTTGGAAAAAGAACTCTTGCAAGCTCTTTGTTCACAAAGCAAGCTATAAATAGAGAATACAGAACAAATAACGAGTTCTTAACTCAAGTATAGAGCATACAAGAGTCGTAAACTCGAGAGATGTTCTGCATTCGTTATATCTTGCTTTGTGCACAAAGAGCTTAACAAGAATAGAACATATCCGAAACACAACTTTACTTGTTACAACTTTGATCCCCAAATTCTCGTTTGTCAGTTCATGCGGTCTACACTTTTCGCAGTATATGTACACATGACATTTTACGTTAAATGGTCAGAGATTTTCGGTCATCTTCTTTTCGCATTGCTAACTTTTGTTTCGCGTGTTTGTGCGTGCGGTGGTCAGAGATTATCGCGGCGGTATATCACCCGTGTCTACAATATTTCATATAGGCTGAGTTGTATAAGTCAAGTTTTAGGATATTAGTCTATATATTATGTATAGTCCAACCGAGTCAACTCTAAGCTAAACTAGTCCAACTTGGTCAAACTAGCCATTTCTAAGTTGTATAAGTCAAGTTTTAGGATATTAGTCTATATATACTAGTCTAAACTCTCCCTCCTCTCCAAATACCTGGTACTAGTTAACCCTCTCCCTTTCTCCCACTAGACACACACATACATATACATGATGTATACAACCACACCATAGTTCCCAGGTTCTTTTAACCTAACTTTCCAGTTGGTACTAACCTCAATAGAACAAACACTCTCACAGCTGAAAATACTAACACATGCTCACGCCTTACTCTTGTGACACTCCCTTTCAAACACAAACACACACCTATATGTTCCCTTACACATATTGCCATGTTACCTGTAAAAATAGGAAACCCTTGTTGTCTAAAATAAGACACAATTCTACAAAGAGAACCATACTGTAGAACTCACACTTTAAGACAATAGATGAAGGAAGACTTGTATGGAGGATCGTCTACTTTATTCATGGAGTTGTCATAGGGTGTTGAACGATGTCATTTTATTCTTTTCTTCTTCTTCTTCTTGGGACTTTTGAGTATTGGATCTTGAGACATATATAACTAGAACTTACGAAGAATGGAGTACCATACTTCAACAAATAGATGTTGACTAATTGGTTCATATACTTAAAATCTCCGGCCATTGGGGATATTGGTAAACTAATATACCTAGATTACCCAAAAGTACACTTGCGAACTAGGATAAAATAATTAGTTGTGTACTAAACGTCTCTAAGTGTAGGAATGTTGCAAGGTGAAACAATGTATCAAACACTATATCGAAACCCAAACCCAATATGCAAATCCAAATTAATACGAAAATACACAAGTGTAAGTAGGGAATTAAGTGTACAGAGGTGAAGTACATATATATGCATGCTTGGAGGTGTCCACGTGTCCAACAAATGGACACAAAGTGTCCAAAACCTCACGAACACACTGTATCAGTGAACACATGGTCGTATGTGTCTCCGTGTCCATTTTGGACACGAAAAATACCTCAATTAGGGTTAGGGTTTACCTTCAGTCTCCTCGCGGTGGTGGAGGAGGAGGAGGAGGACAAGTTCGGTGGTGGAGGAGGAGGATCTCACGGTGGAGGAGGAGAAGGGGCTCGCGGTGGTGGAGGAGGAGGAGAAGGGGCTCGCCGGAGGGAGGAGAAGGGGCTCACAGTGGAGGAGGAGGATGAGCGGCGCCGAAGGGAAGGGGGTCGGGCTGTCGTCGAGGTCGGGGGAAGAGGGGCGGGAACAAAAAATTTGGTGAGAGGGAGAAATGAAAAATCGAACCGAGAAAACCCTATTAGCAGCAAGTTAGCGACGTCTGTAAATACGTCGCAAAGCGTCGACTTTCCTTTAATATTCGACGACGCCATAAACTTTGCGACGCTAACCGTCGCTGAACTAATAAAACTGGCGACGTTTTCCGACAAATCAACGACGTTGGTTTTTATTACACTAAAGGTAGTCGCCATATGTCGCTGTTTGTCGCTATCAGCGATGTATTGTGACGCTTAGTTTTGGCGTCGCTAATTCCACAAATATTAGCGACATTTTAAGTTGGCGTCGCTAACTTCGTCGCTGATATGACTTATTTTGGTAGTGGACTGGCTCAGGAATCTGGTAACAGATATTCCTCTGTGGAGCAAACCAGTTCCTGCTATCCCTGTACACTGTGACAGTCAGGATGCAATAGCAAAGACTCAAAGGACAAGCTATAATGGAAAATCCAAACATATACGTCTGAGGTACAATCGGGTGAAGCAATTGCGGTCCAGTGGAGTAATTGCAATTGACTTCGTCATATCAAAGAACAATCTAGTGGATCCTCTAACTAAAGGTCTCTCGAGGAGACAAGTGTTGGAGACGGCAAGAGGAATGGGGTTGAAGCCCATAGATTGAGTCACCTCAAAGGCAACCCAACCTTCGATTGGTAGCACCAAGAAAAGGTTCAATGGGTAACAACAAAATTGATGTGTGACTGGAAAGCACTATATGGATATAATTGTAATAAACCATTCCTCTACTATATAGTGCTGATCTGCAATAAAAATGAGGTAGATTGTAAAATCTTAATGAATCTGTGGCTTGTAAAGCAGGGTATATAAATTGCAGAATATAAAAAAAGATTCACCTATTTGGGAGTGAAAGTGGGGCCGCTTTCTATGGGAACTCGGATTGTTCTCTAGAGCTCTCAAGAAACCGAGATAAGCACATGGCCGAAAAGTGCACAACTGTTGATACGATCAAATGCCTGCAATGTGTTTGTGTGTACGTTGAGTCTGTACAAATAAGATCCTAAGTTCAAGACTTACGTCACTTTGGGTCCGTATAGATGAAATGTACAACACTAAGGGGAGGTTCAAGTCCGGAAGACACCCCATTCAAGTGTGTACGTTGAGTCTCCTTTCCATATAAGGCTTTCCCCTCCTTAGTGGGTTAGTGGGTTGTGTAGGGGATGGGCTACATCCCATTCAACCCGCGAGCGGGTGCACGATTTAATGCGCGTTTTTGACGCGTTTATTTGTCGCGCACTTAGCACTTTGCACGCTTGCGCACCGCGGACCGGACCAGGGGTATAAAGGTAATTTTCTATCTCATTTTTTTAATTTGATTTATTCTTTTTGTTTCGTTTGCCTGGTCTTCCGTAGAACTGTTACCACCTAATCTCGTTACGGAATTTGTGGATCGCGGAGAAAAATCTGGCCACGTACAGAAAGATTTGATTTTAAATCAAATCAGTTGATCCGTTTTGAGAATATACGAAAAATCTTTTCTCTCTCTCTCTCTCTCTCTCTCTCTCTCTCTCTCTCGTTCGGAACTCTGTTCGTGCAGAAGAGAAACATCGCAACCAGAACCTCTCTCCTCTCCTCCGTTCAACTCTTTCTCTGGGCAAGGCTGTGATCGATCGAGGGATTCACTACCGGGTGCACTGTGCTGTGGATCGAAGGATTCGTTGTATCTTGGGGATAGATCGCCTGGAACTCGCTGCACGATTGTGGGGGCAAAATTCTATTCTAAGGACAGTGTTTGTAACGTGCCTCGAATCCTAAACTCTTAATTCATGTTCTGAATTTTACTTCTTCTGATTGCATGCTTTAGGAATTCTGTCTAGTGATTTTTCCAACAATCTTAGAATTGAATTTTAGGTTCTGTTTACCTTCTGTTTGTTTTATTAATTCCTAAGCATGATGAATCCCACAACAGAGGAATTCTCGACCAACATTCACAACTCCTCCAAACCGGAGAAGTTTGATCGTCAGAATTTCAAGCGGTGGCAGCGCAGGATGACCTACTGGTTAACCTGCCTGAAATTGTCTAAGGTTCTCAAAGAACCTGAAACTCTGCCTGGTTTAGACGAACCTGCTAGGACTTTTGAATTAGAATCATACAATGAGACATACTTTATTTGTCACGAGAAAATACTGAGTTGTCTGTCTGACACGTTGTATGATATCTACTGCACAACTACCACTTCTAGAGAGCTTTGGGAAGCCCTCGATAAGAAATACTCCAATGAAGGAGCAGGTTCTGAGGTTTACATTGTAGACAGGTTTCTAGAGTTTAAGATGGTTGATGAGAAGTCTGTTGTTGAACAGACTAACACCCTGCAAACCATTATTCACGAGATGTCTCAGAAAGACATGCCACTAGCTGATAAATTTCTTATTGCTGCCTTTATAAATAAATTGCCTCCGTCCTGGAAAGCCTTCGGCTTAAAACTAAAACACAATAAGGAACCCATGTCCTTAGATGAACTGTTTGTCTCTCTCCGCATTGAGGAAGAGAGTAGAACTAGGGACAAGGAACCTCTGAGTAGTGAATTCGAGGCAAAGTTACATATCGCTGAGTCCAGGGGAAAGCCTAAGGGCCAACCTTTTCAACAGAGGAATAACCCCCAGAACAGAAATCCTGCAAAGAAACAATTCCTGAAACCAAAACCTGTTATTGGGAAAGACAACAGGCCAAAGCGGGAATGCTACTACTGTGGCAAGCCTGGCCACTTTGCTAGGCAATGTCGCCACAGGAAGAAGGGTCAGGGATTCCAGAATCCTGATCGTCGAACTCCTGCTGCTGACGCTCTTGTTGTTCCTCAGGCTCACGTAGTCATAGCCGGGACCGAATCTATCGGTACCGATGATCAGAGGTTTGTAATGTTCTGGTTTTGAAACCTCGTATCAGCCTACTGATTGGTGGGTTGATACAGGGGCAAATGTCCATGTATGTCCTAATATTGATTCATTTTCCTCCTACTGACTGGTTGAGGAAGGCGAATCAGTAGCTATGGGAAACTCGAGTGCTGCCAGAGTGCTTAGAAAGGGAAGAGTGAATCTCAAATTGTCTTCGGGCAAGATCCTCCCTTTGCATAATGTGCAGCACGTACCAGACGTGAACAAAAATCTGATTTCTGGATATTTGTTAAATAAACATGGCTACAAACTAGTTTTTGAGTCTGATCGAGTTGTAATCTCCCTAAACGGGAATTTTTTTGGAAAAGGCTATGTTTGTGGGGGTCTATTTAAACTTTTTGTTGATATTTCTTGTAACTCTTTTACTTCTAGTTTAAATAACATTACTTATAATAATGTTTCTGCTACAAATGCATTATCTTCCAATATTGACAGCTATAATGTTTGGCATGGTCGCTTGGGACATGTGAATTTTAATTCTGTAAAGAGAATGTCTGTTTTACAATTAATTCCCAAAATTGATATGAGCAGGAATGATAAATGTGAGATTTGCACTCAAGCCAAACAGCCTAGAAAATTCTTTCATTCAGTTGAAAGGAATTTTCAGCTTTTGGAGCTTATTCACAGCGACATCTGTGAATTAAACGGTGTCCTCACTCGTAGTGGTAAGTGTTACTTCATAACTTTTATAGATGATTATTCTAAATACTGCTATTGTCTACTTGCTTAGAACAAAAGACGAGGCTTTTAGTAAGTTTGTTTCTTTTAAAGCTGAAGTTGAAAATCATCTTAAAAAGAAAATAAAAATTCTTAGGTCTGATCGTGGGAGTGAATACATCTCTGCTGATTTTGACTCCTTTTGTGAATTGCATGGAATAATACATGAAGTAACTGGCCCTTATGCTCCTCAACAGAATAGGGTAGCAGAAAGAAAAATAGGACTTTAGTAGATATGATTAATGCTATGTTAGGTAGCTCTGGTTTATCTGATAATTTGTAGGGGGAAGCCTTACTTTCTGCATGCCATATTCTGAATAAAGTTTCTTTTAAAAAGACTGATAAAACCCCTTATGAATTATGGAAGGGCAGAAAACCATCTTTGAAATATTTCAAAGTGTGGGGGTGTCTTGCAAAAGTCTCTGTCCCTCCTACTAAGAAAAAGAAATTGGAACCCAAGACCGTAGACTGTGTATTTTTGGGTTATGCTCAAAACAGTATTGCTTATAGATTTCTTGTTATTAAGAGTGAGGTTAATGGTATTGATGCAAACACTGTTATGGAATCTAGGGATGCTACATTTTTTGAAAATGTCTTTCCTTTGAAAAAATAGAACCCCTAGATCTTCTATATCTGCACAAGTTCCTATTGCAACTTCTAGTTCTCAAGTAGAAACCATAGTAGAACCTAGGAGTAAAAGAACCAGAAGAGAACCAAACCTAGGAGAAGGGTTTTTCACCTATCTTTTTGAAGAGGACCCTATATCTTATCAAGGGGCTACGTCTTCTGTAGACTCACTATTTTGGAAAGAAGCCATTTACAGTGAAATAGATTCTATTATGTCAAATAGAACCTTCCTGTAGGTTGCAAACCAATTGGTTGCAAATGGATCTTCAGGAAGAAGCTAAGACCTGATGGGTCTATTGAGAAGTTCAAAGGAAGGTTAGTTGCTAAAGGGTTCAAACAAAGGGAAGGAGTAGACTTCTTTGACACTTACTCTCCAGTTACTAGAATTGCCACTATTAGAATGTTAATTGCTATTGCATCTGTTCATAAACTGTTTATTCATCAAATGGATGTAAAAACTGCTTTTTTGAATGAAGATTTACAGGAAGAGATTTACATGGAACAACCTGAAGGGTTTGTTGTTCCAGGACAAGAACACAAGGTATGCAAATTGATTAAATTCCTTTACGGGCTGAAACAAGCGCCAAAGCAATGACATGATAAATTTGATAAGGTAATTCTATCTTATGGTTTTGCTGTTAACGATTCTGATAAATGTGTATATAGCAAAACTGTTGGTAGTTCATGCGTAATATTGTGCTTATACGTTGATGATATTCTTATTTTTGGCACTGACATGGATATTATTTATGATATCAAAAGTTTTCTGTCTCAAAATTTTGATATGAAAGATTTAGGACATGCTGATGTGATTTTAGGACTTAAATTAAGTCGCACTTCTGAGGGAATTGGTATCTCCCAATCTCACTATATAGAAAAGGTCCTGAAAAGATTTAACTATTTTGATTCTAAACCTGTAAGCATCCATATGATGCAAGTATCAGGTTGAAGAAGAATAAAGGAGACAGTGTGGCTTAGCTGAAGTATTCTCAGCAAATTGGATGTTTGAACTATATTGCTAACCGTACCAGACCTGATATTTCCTATGCAGTAGAAAAACTTAATCGGTACACAAGCAATCCGAATAGTTCACACTGGACTGCCTTAGAAAGGGTAATGAGATACTTGAAGGGCACGTCATCCCATGGATTATTCTATGGAGGATACCCATCTGTATTGGAAGGGTACACTGATGCAAACTGGATCTCAGATACAGATGAAACCAAAGCCACAAGTGGATATATATTCATATTGGGAGGAGCTGCTGTCGCTTGGAACTCTACCAGACAGACCTGTATATCTAGATCGACTATGGAGGCAGAGTTCATAGCTCTTGACCTCACCAATGAGGAAGAAGACTGGCTCAGGAATCTGGTAACAGATATTCCTCTGTGGAGCAAACCAGTTCCTGCTACCCCTGTACACTGTGACAGTCAGGCTGCAAAAGCAAAGGCTCAAAGGACAAGCTATAATGGAAAATCCAGACATATACGTCTGAGGTACAATCTGGTGAAGCAATTGCGGTCCAGTGGAGTAATTGCAATTGACTTCGTCAGATCAAAGAACAATCTAGCAGATCCTCTAACTAAAGTTCTCTCAAGGATACAAGTGTTGGAGACGGCAAGAGGAATGGGGTTGAAGCCCATAGATTGAGTCACCTCAAAGGCAACCCAACCTTCGATTGGTAGCACCAAGAAAAGGTTCAATGGGTAACAACAAAATTGATGTGTGACTGGAAAGCACTATATGGATATAATTGTAATAAACCATTCCTCTACTATATAGTGCTGATCTGCAATAAAAATGAGGTTGATTGTAAAATCTTAATGAATCTGTGGCTTATAAAGCAGGGTATATAAATTGCAGAATATCTAGAAAGATTCACCTATTTGGGAGTGAAAGTGGGGCCGCTTTCTATGGAAACTCGGGCTGTTCTCTAGAGCTCTCAAGAAACCGAGATAAGCACATGGCTGAAAAGTGCACAACTGTTGATACGATCAGATGCCTGCAATGTGTTTGTGTGTACGTTGAGTCTGTACAAATAAGATCCTAAGTTCAAGACTTACGTCACTTTGGGTCCGTATAGATGAAATGTACAACACTAAGGGGAGGTTCAAGTCCGGAAGACACCTTCCTCTGATACACAGTGTAACTGCCCATATCTTATTCTCTTTCCTATCGTTCTATCGATCTATATCCTTTTTGTCCCTTTTTGAATCATGTGGGGGATTGTTGGTTTTTTATGTGTTGTTGCTTGGGAAGCAACTTATATGTGATTCAAAAAGGCACTCCATTCTTTTAGTCCCACATGGGAAAGGAGAAAAAGTTCTCCTTTCCATATAAGGCTTTTCCCTCCTTAGTGGGTTAGTGGGTTGTGTAGGGGATGGGCTACATCCCATCCAACTCGCGAGTGGGTGTGCAATTTAATGCGCATTTTTGACGCGTTTATTTGTCGCGCACTTAGCATTTTGCACGCTTGCGCGCCACGGACCGGACCAAGGGTATAAAGGTAATTTTCTATCTTATTTTATTTTTATTTGATTTATTCTTTTTGTTTCGGTTGCCTGGTCTTCCGTAGAACTGTTACCACGTAATCCCGTTACGGGATTTGTGGATCGCGGAGATAATTCTGGCCACGTACAGAGAGATTTGATTTTAAATCAAATCAGTTGATCCATTTTGAGAATATACGAAAAATCTTTTGTCTCTCTCTCTCTCTCACGCGTTCGGAACTCTGTTCGTGCAGAAGAGAAATATGGAACCAGAACCTCTTTCCTCTCCTCCGTCCAACTCTTTCTCTGGGCAAGGCTGTGATCGATCGAGGGATTCACTACCGGGTGCACGGTGTCGTGGATCGAAGGATTCGTTGTATCTCGGGGATAGATTGCTTGGAACCCACTGCACGTTTGTGGGGGCGAAATTCTATTCTAAGGATAGCGTTTGTAACGTGCCTCGAATCCTAAACTCTTAATTCCTATTCTGAATTTTACTTCTTCTGATTGCATGCTTTAGGAATTCTGTCTGGTGATTTTTCCAACATATCATAGGTTAAAGAGTGGGACCTTATTTGCTTAAACTTAAATTAAAAATAAAATAAAATCCAACATGAAATGTAGAATATGCTAAGTATTAATTACAATACTTTTATAATGTCCCTCAAATTTCGTTTGTACATCTAATTGCGTCTGTATATTTTATTTTACGATGCAGAATAATTCACGTCTAACAAGCAATGGATTGCTACTTGGTTGATCGTACGTGGATGTACATACGACACCATGAGAGCATGATTGGTTTGAGTGACGAATACAAGGAAGATGTTGAAGTATTTCTCAAGCCGCAAGAAAATTCGATTAAACATGGATGACCCAAAAAATCAAGTGTCCATGTGCTTGTTGTAAGAATAGACGTTACGATGAAGTGACGGGCATGAGGGAGCATTTGACCTTCAATGATTTTGTACTTGATTATGCCATGTGGACACCACAAGGTGAACTTTATGCGAAAAGGCAGTATGCTTTGTTATGGATATTGCAATGGATGCCAACGTAGATTATATTGAATATGAAGACCATAACTTCACACGAGATATGGTGTTTGTCGCAACATGACTTAATTTTAATCCAGAGGATTCGAATCCTAATGCAAAGGAGTTTTAAGATATGTTCAAGGATGCATATACTCCTTGTGAGACCCGTCTCACTGTATCGATATTTTATACGGATACGTATTTATTTGAGCCGTATTTCGTATTTATCGATTTGCGTGATATTTTAAAATTTCCTAAGTGTAGGATTTCATGACTTGGTTTAACTTGGATTTGGTTTTATTTGGTTCGGTTCCACTTTGACTTGGTTTGGTTTCTCATGAGAGAGGTGTATGGTTTAGATTGAGTGGAGAGGAATGAATGGTGGAGATTGCTTGGGCTTGTTATATAAGCCATTTTTTCTCTCTCCCTCCTCATTCACCATCATTCATTTCTTTTCCACCAAACCCTAGCCATTAGAGAGAGGCAAGTACACCTTGCCGAATGTTGGACGATCTTAATTTCGTTTGTTCCATTCTCTTCCTTATTATATTCTAAGCATGTTTAGAACTTGGAGTTTTCCAATTTGATGGCTAGATTCTTGTAGATCTAGATTTACATTATTTTTAGTTTTCATGGGTTTTGATCTATTTGATCTTGTTATTTCCGAGTTTTGATGGTTTTATGTTGTAGAGCATTTCATTCTGCCCCGTTTTGACCTATGGAAGTTCGGATTTGGGCTCCGGATGATGGAGTTATGGAGCTTGAGAACTTGGCTTCCATGGTGTTCTTCTTCTCGAAATTTTGGAGAAGAAGAACTGTGCCTGACTTGACCGCATGAACATTTCATGCGGCAAGTGTTTTCCCAGCCGCATGCATAATCGAGCCGCATGAGATCCTGAAACCCCGTAGCCGCATGCGCCCCCTTACTGTCAGTCGCATTTGCACCCATCACTTCTAGCCGCATGAATACGAATTATTGACCGCATAAGTCCTCAGTCCCTTCCAGCCGCATGGGGTCCAACTCGCCCTCAGCCGCATAGACCCACTTCTCTCCTGGCCGCATAGGCTGAGTCTCATTCCAGCCGCATGAATGATCTAGCTCAGTCTCATACGCCCCCTCTTTCCGCTGGCCGCATAAGACTTTACTTGACCCAGCCGCATGAGAACTTCTTCCCAGCCGCATAAGACTCACTGAGCGCAGCCGCATAAGATCCCTTTATCCCCTGGCCGCATGGAATCCAGCAATCTCGAGCCGCATGAGTTTCTACTTTCAGTCGCATACACCCTGACCTGTCCTGAGCCGCATGAATTCATCCCCTGAGCCGCATGGACTTCCCTTGCCTTGTTATATTATTATTATTATTACTCTATTATTATTAGTATGATAACTAGGCACGTGATTTATTGAGTATTTTTACGCCCATTTTATATCCTTACGCCTTTTGTCCTGAACTTGATAAATTACGATTTGATTGACATGATTGAAATGACAATTGTACATGACCTGGTGTGACAAGGAACTAGCATGACTTGATAGTGACCCTGAGCCGCAGGGCTCCTTCCTGTGCCTCGTCCAGCTATTTAATTATTGTTATTATTATTATTTCTCTATTGTTATTTGATCTTTACTGATGACTTGTGTCTTGTAACCTCAGCATAACTTGAGTCTCCTGATTGAATGCTTACACTATACTGTCCGGCACATGTACCCTGAACACGACAGTGACCCGTAGTGGTGCACTCCTGATTAATAACCTGACATGACCTGATAGTGGCCCGTCGTGGCGCACTCTTGACCAGTAAACTTGACATGATAATTCTTGATAGTGGCCCGCCGTGGCGCACTCTTGACATGATAAACCTGACATGATACTCCTTGAAATGCTATTGCGACGGCTAACCTGACATGACCAGTATGAATGGCTTGGACACCGTGGATGATTGTGTTTGTACAAATGAACCCGTCATATCTTGCATCATGTCTAGGACATGAATCCCTGGTTTCCCACGGTCAGGGATTCATACTGAATATGGCTAGAATTAATGACTAGATTGATCAAATAGTTCATGGAGAATTTTTCAGTTACCTGTTGCCCCTTTGGTCCTGGCCTTATATATATATATACATGGGATTTGTTGCTATCCGTCGAGATGAGCGCACTTCCAGCCCGCCGTCGAGCGTGGTACCTTAGGACACATGTATCTTACTACAGTGTGTCTGCTATATCATGCTATCTTTTCCTTTTCTTGCTGGGATCACTCAGGTAGTAACAAACAGGTAACCGGACTTGGAATTCTCATTGCATCTTGCTAGTAACTAGGCCTGTGATAACCCTAGTTAGTTAAAGTATCAAGTCGTACTTATTGCTTGGCCGTGAATGTTGGATGGAGTTCAGTCTGTCTAGTCTTGTCTTGATCTTGTACATGATTGTTACATGTCCTGATTTCTTATTTTATCTTGCCCATAAATGGTGGGAGAAACCAAGTTCTGTTCAGACGAAGGGTTACAACCCCGGTCCTTGTTTGGTTTACGGGTTGTAACCTGGTTATCTGAAAAGTCCCATGGTTATTCCATCGTATATCACCTTTCCAGTCTAAGTCTTGTCTAGATCCAGTTCCTAATTGTTCCAAGGTAATAATTGCAATGATTGTCACTCTAATGTATTGTACTCTGTATTGTCACTCTCTCACTGTCACTTAATGATTGTCACCTCTAGCAATAAATGATCAGAGACCAAGTTCTGTTCAGGCGAAGGGTTACAATCCCGGTCCTTGTTTGGTTTAAGGGTTGTAACCTTGCTTCTGGAACAGTGCCTTCGTCCTCTCTTCGTGTATTGCCTGGCTCTACTTATTTAACATGTTCTCCAGTTTACTTTATGTCAAATGATGAATTACTTACTGTCTTCCTATGTTCGGGATAAGTGCATTGGTACTGCACGAATCTCGATCTTCCTTCACTTATTGCTTTCTCTCCTTGTTGAATGCTAATGATTGTTGGTTTTAAGTTCATAGTTCGGCCTCCTTTGTGGTACTTGCTATTTGGGGTCTGACCCCACTGGTTTTGCATGGCCAGGTTCTAATAGAAGAGCCCGAAGGATCTACCGCACCATCTACTCGACGGTGACCAGCCGGAGCACTAGAGTGCCTCAGTGGGTTTCTTCTTCATTCTTCCACTGATATGGAAATTTTCTTCTTGTAACGTTTAGTCCCGAGCACGTGTTTAGCTCGTGTTTTGGTATTTTCCTTGATATTGTAGCCTACGGGCATAAACATGATATGTGTATTCTAGACTATAGCTAGTCCTTATCATGTACGACTAATACTCTAGCTAGTCCTCAGTTCTGTGGTACTGGCTTCATGATCAGTCATGTATATATGGTTCGGGACGCCTTACTATTGTATGTATGATGATCGTACTCCTTGCTCTTGTATAATTGCCTGTGATTGAGATACCCAGGATTGTTAAACCATAGGATTGACTGATGGCTTGTAGAGTAACCCCCATGTCTTAACAGCTTATACGTGATTTCAGAGTATTAACGTACTTTGGGATTGCGTAGCTGGCTATGTCTGCCCCCGCTCTCCGGTATTCTGGTTCTGGGGCGTGACACTCCTGTATATTCGGGTTGTGAGACTCATTTTGCATTGTCGGTAGTGATGTGCTTGTTGAACATAAAGTCTGATTTCAACTTGCTGTAGGCCTACTAGTACCCCTTGTTAGCAATCACCCGAATAAAATGCGTATTATACGCGAATTTTTTCGTATCTTACATAAACGTATAATACCTACGTACGTTTGAAAAATTCGGACTTGTACGCAAATTTTAAGCCTATCCATCCATGCCAATCCTCAAGATCAATCTTTTCGATTGCTAACTCTTGAAACAGGGGCGTCTCGCCTAACCGCTAGGCCATTTCTCAAGGCTAAATCAATGTCAGGATTGGAATCATAGTTCTCCAACAATAATGTCAACACTGACCCCAATCCTAGGGTCAAACCAAAGTCGGTAGTACGGGGTTTTCTACCCAAGCTCGTGTTACTCAGACTTCTAAACATCGAGCATGATCACCTAATTCGCATAAAGGTGCGCGTTGCACATATTCGATTCTGTCCAAATCACCAATTTTAACCAATTCATGTTTTTGATCACGAGGTCGTCTAACTCGACAATATGTTGCCCTCCAATCTCACGCGAGTCTGATTATCCACGGTGGTTCATGAATCACCATGCAACGCTCCCGCAGAATAATCATTCTCATCGGGGCGTAACTCATGCTTGAGTCTAGACTAATTCATTTTTGATACGCGGATTGGACCTATTCACTCCTCAAGTTCAATCGTCAAGCACACGGAGTCATTTCCGAGTCCACCTTCGCGTCAAACCACAAGTCGAAGCAATCAGATTGCCACGCCATGCAAGTTTGATCACTCCCGCTGTATGAATCACCATACCAGCACTCACGCGGAGTGATCGCCCAATCGGCGTGACGCATGTGCGAGGCTGGAGTTGCGCTCGCATAAGACAAGAACGTCAATGTTGTGGTTATCGTCGAAGCAATCCAAACATTTCATTTTTTATCCAAGCCAAGATCTCGGTTCGATAGTCTGACCGTCATTCGTTCAACTAGAAAATCATCGAGCCAAGTGTTGACACAAAGTCACAGTCAACCAAATATTGATAAACATTGACTAAATAATACTTGTGATAATTCAATACGACACACGACGACTACATCCAGTTCAAGCCAGACGACAGCTCATTTTTGCAGATGCGAGTCGTTTTTCGAGTCTGTACTTTTATATTTTATTGAGTCTAGAATGATTGTAAGCTGAGTTATGCTGGGCTCTTGAGACTCAACCCATAACCTATCCAAATCCATAAAACTCCACATCCAAAATCAGCCCACTGGACCCTTGGACCCATTCTGTGCTCTGGAGACAGAGTTCGGGCCGAACTCTGCCTCCACACAGAGTTCGGGCCGAACTATGTCCCCTAAAAATCAGCACCCTAATTTTTAGGGCTTGCTGGTTGCTAGTTGTCCAACGGCCAAATATTTAAAAATTCCTACCAGAATTCTGGCCGAATTCTGCATGATAAAAACCTATAAATAGGCCAAGAATTCTCTCATTTTCAATCATCCAATCTTCTCTTCTCTTCTCTCTGAAGCTCAATATAAGCCATACCCTTCTTCATCTACTAGCCACAAGTTTCCTAAGTCTCGAGTGCTCAGCATCTCTCAGTTAGGAGTCTTGTGCAAGAGTTCAAGAAGTAGCTTGAAAAATTCCAAGCATCGCCACTGCGATCCATTGTAAGAAGTTGACGTGCTCTTCTGAAGTAAAGGCACGGGTTGTAACTACTATTTCACAAATAATGGATTTAATCCTGAGCTAGAGTTCTCAGGCCTGGACTAGTCCTCCACGAGGGAAACCAGGTTAAAATCGGCTGTGTTTGCGTATGCTCTCTTGCTCCTTATTTATTTTCCGCATTTACTCTGATTAATTTTAGATTGTGAAAGAGTTGATTTTTAATTGGTTATTATTACTATAACTCTATTCACCCCCCTCTAGAGTTGCCATCTGTTCTTCAATTGGTATCAGAGCTCTGTTCTCTTTACAAGGACTTACATCCTAGAGCTGATCCATGGCAACCACACAATCCTTGATTTCCAATCACGGTGAAGGACAGTCCACTCATAGGCCTCCCCTATTTGATGGAACTAACTACACGTATTGGAAAACAAGGATGAGTTTTTATCTCAAGTCGCTAGACTTTGACCTGTGGACTATCGTCACTGATGGTTACAAAAAGCCCGCCAGAATAGTTGTCAATGGCGATCTCGTTGAGAAATCACATGACAAATATTCTGACGAGGAGAAGAAACAGGCAAGTCTAGACGCGAGAGCTATTAATGCTTTGTTCTGTGCTATAGACAGGAATGAGTTCAACAGGGTATCTACATGCACCACATCCCACGAAGTATGGAAACTTCTAGAAGTGACGCATGAAGGAACCACCCAAGTCAAGGAATCAAAGATAAGCCGTCTCACTCAAGAATACGAGGCTTTCAAGATGAAGCCAAACGAGACGATCACGAAATGTTCACAAGATTCCTCGACATCATCAACCCCATATCTTCGCTTGGGAAGCAATATTCAAATCACGAGAAGATTCGCAAGCTACTTAGGGGGCTACCAAAAATTTGGAATCCTAAGGTGACAGCCATCATAGAAGGAAATGATCTCACAACCATGTCTATGGAGACCTTGATGGGAAAGCTAATGACTCATGAGCTTGACCTCAAGGACTTCGAAGAGCCTGCTCCTAAGGCTAAGGAGATCGCACTCAAAGCTCACCGACGGAGGGCTGAACCCGAAGAGACGGATGACGACAACTCAGAAGATGATGATCAAGCCCTCATGGTTCGCAACTTCAAGAGATTCCTTCGCTTCAATCGAAGAAAGAAGGAACCATAAGAAGATGAAGAAGAAGAGCCAACTTGCTACGGTTACAAGAAGACGGGACACGTCCGAAAAGACTGTCCATTCTTAAAGAAGAGCAACCGCTATGAGAAGCCACACAAGAAGACCTCCTCAAAGAAATATGCCAACACAAGCATTTGGCATGAAAGCGAAGCTAGTGACTCCGAGGAAGAAAAGAACTCTCCTCAAGATACGGCTAATGTGTGCCTAATGGCGACGTCCGACAAGGTATCAAACGAAACTCTTGACGACTTCACTTTTGATGAACTTGGCGATGCATTCACCGATTTACTTAATGATCACAAAAAGGTCATTGGTAAATACAAACATGCCAAGGACAAAATCAAAAGTCATGAAGTCGAAATACAAAGACTTTCTCTATTACTTGATAATATTAGAGACACTACACCCACGGATGTCACTGATGAGGTATATAAGCTTAAAATAAGCTTACATGATGCCGAGGCACGTATTGAGCAACAAACACAAGAAATCACAACACTCAACACGGAGTTTGCAGAAGAAAAGAGCAGACACAAGATTTCTATTACTAAGATGCATGGTTTGAATGCTAAGATTACTGAATTGCAAGTTGTCTCTAAGAAACTAGAGACTAAATTGGGAAAACAGGTTGCACAACCTCAAGCCCAATCACATGAGACACACACAAAGCATGACACCACTCATACTAGTCAACCACGTCATCCTCATGCTGCTCACAATCATGCTTACATGTACACACACTTTCACAAAGGACACAAACCACATGCACGTAGAAATAATCATCATATGTCACAAAAACATCATGCTACACATAGATACAATCATCACCATGTTGCACAAAGACACAATCAACATCACTCTACATATAGACAATATCATCATGCCATGCCATATAGACAATATCATCATGCCATACCATATAAACAATATCACCATGCCACTCCACATAGTCATCATCACCATGCTGAATCTACATATCATCACACTTCTCCTCATTATTCTGCTTATAGACATCATCAGCATGCTCCTAATGTAAATAGGAATGCTACATGTACTTATTGTGGTTTACATGGACACATTTCACCACAATGTAGAATTAGAAGATTAGTAGATAGAAAGATATATGCATGGTTTCCAAAAACTAACTCTTCAGGACCCTCAAGAACTTGGGTACCAAAGGTCACATCTACTCTTGATGTAGGTGGACCTTCCCTCCTCAACCAAGAGTAAGTGGATTCTCGATAGTGGATGCTCGCGGCATATGACGGGAGACGCAAATCTTTTCGCATCACTATCGATGAAGAGAGAAGGATATGTATCCTTCGGCAACAACCTAAAAGGTTATATTATAGGTAATGGTATTATTGGTTATCCTCCCTCTCCCGTAATAAAGGATGTCTGCCTAGTGACCGAGTTAAAGCATAATCTGCTCAGCATCAGTCATCTTGCTGACCATGGTTATGACATTAACTTTGGACAAAACAAATGTCTTATTTATGATAGGTCAACAGGAGACATTGCTTTTGAAGGGATAAGAGAGGATAATATTTATATTTTCTTTTTGTCTATAGATACTAACAATGCAGGTAGATGCCTATATGCTCATAAAGATGAACGGTTACTATGGCACCAGCGTCTTGGTCATGCCAATATGGATACTATATCCAGGCTATCGACCAAGAAGCTAGTTAGAGGCTTGCCCGACATCACATTCAAAAAGGACACCGTATGTGCCGAATGTGAGTTGAATAAGGCAACCAAGTCATCTTTTCATTCCATAAACTCTGTAAGCACTACTAGACCCATGCAACTACTCCATATGGATTTATTTGGCCCTAGTAGAGTAGCCAGTCTTTGTGGAAAACTCTATGCCTTTGTTATTGTTGATGACTTTTCAAGATTTACTTGGGTTTTCTTTCTTACTTATAAAAGTGATGCTATTTCGGTTTTCAAGATTTTTGTCAAGAAAGTTCAAAACGAAAAAGGCTACATGATTACTCGAATCCGAAGTGATCATGGAGACGAGTTCGAAAATTCTGATTTTGAAAAGTTTTGTGATTCCAATGGTTTTGATCATGAGTTTTCTTGTCCAAGAACTCCCCAACAAAATGGTGTTGTGGAGCGGAAGAATAGGACTCTTGGCGATATGGCTAGAGTCATGTTGAACAAATTCTCACTTCCGAAATACTTTTGGGCTGAAGCTGTCAGTACAGTATGCCACATTTTAAATAGGGTACTTATTCGTCCTATTACGAAGAAAACACCCTATGAGCTTTGGTTCGGGAGAACCCCAAATGTTTCTTATTTTAGAGTTTTTGGCTGTAGATGTTTTATCCTTAACACCAAAGACAACTTAGGCAAATTTGATGCCAAAGCTGACGATGGTATTTTCCTTGGCTATGCTGCCAAGAGTAAGGGATATAGAGTTTTTAACAAACGCTCATTAATTGTGGAAGAGTCTACAAATGTGACTTTTGATGAAGATAACAGTGCAGCAGCTACTCTTGATGATGATGTTGAGCCATCAACGTCTACTCCAATGAACACCACAACCGAAACAAATTCTCTGGAAAGCTTGCCTAAGAAATTCTCTTTCAAGCCATCACATCCAGAAAATTTGGTAATCGGCGAGGTTTCACGTGGAGTAACTACTAGATCATCATTAAGAGACTCTATTGCTAGCACTGCCTTTATTTCGCAAATTGAGCCTAAAAACATTTTAGAAGCTTTCAATGATGAATTTTCGATTTCTGCTATGCAAGAGGAACTCAACCAATTCGAGAGGAGCCAAGTATGGAAACTTGTTCCTAGACCGGCTAATCACTCGATTATTGGTACTAAATGGGTTTTTAGAAACAAAGTGAATGAAGATGGTTCAGTCACACGCAACAAAGCTCGTCTAGTAGCCCAAGGATACAACCAAGAGGAAGGTATCGACTACGATGAGACGTATGCTTCTGTTGCTAGATTAGAATCCATTCGGATGCTTTGTGCATTTACAAATTTTCAAAATTTCAAATTATTTCAAATGGATGTTAAAAGTGCTTTCTTGAATGGTTTTATTAAGGAGGAAGTTTATGTAAAACAACCCCCTGGCTTTGAAAATCACAAATTTTCCGACCACGTGTTCAAGCTAAAGAAAGCGCTGTATGGCCTCAAACAAGCCCCTAGAGCTTGGTATGAACGGCTAAGCAATTTCTTGCTTGAGAAAAGTTTTTCAAAAGGGAAAATTGACACTACACTTTTCATAAAATCTTTCAAAGACACTATTCTTTTAGTACAAATATATGTAGATGATATTATTTTTGGTTCTACTGATGAAACTCTTTGTCAAGATTTTACCAAGTGTATGCAGACCGAGTTTGAGATGAGCATGATGGGAGAACTCAACTACTTTCTCGGGCTGCAAGTCAAACAAATGTCAAATGGAACCTTCATCTGTCAGTCGAAGTATACAAAGGACATGCTGAAAAAATTTGACCTTGACAACGTCAAACCAATCAGCACTCCTATGGCTACTTCAACCAAACTTGAACCAGATGATAGTGGCAAACCCGTAGATCAACGTAAGTATCGAGGTATGATAGGCAGTCTACTCTATCTTACTGCAAGTCGCCCTGATATTATGTTTAGCGTTTGCCTGTGTGCTAGATATCAAGCAAATCCTAAGGAATCACACATGACCGCGGTTAAGCGTATCTTTCCATACCTTAAGGGTACGGTTACAGTGGGCCTATGGTATCCCAAGTCAACATCATTTGACCTCATTGGTTACTCTGATGCTGACTTCGCCGGATGCAAGGTCGACCGTAAAAGTACGAGCGGTATGTGTCATTTATTAGGAAAAGCTTTAGTCTCTTGGTTTAGCAAGAAGCAGAATTCTGTCGCACTATCCACAACAGAAGCTGAATACATCGCAGCTGGGCGTTGTTGTGCACAAATTCTGTGGATGAAGCAAACCCTTGAAGACTATAATTTATCTTTCATGCATATTCCAATCTTTTGTGACAACACTAGTGCTATAAACTTGACTAAGAACCCCATTTGTCACTCATGCACGAAGTACATTGAAATTCGTCACCACTTTTTGCGTGATCATCAGCAAAATGGCACGATTAACTTAGAATTTATTGACACTGATCATCAGTTAGCAGACTTCTTCACAAAACCATTATCCGAAGAGCGCTTCAATTTTCTTTGTCGTGAACTTGGAATCTTAGATGAAGCTGTTGTAAATTAAGATAAACTTGCGTAAATATCGAGTATATCTTGATTCTATTATGATGAACTTGCTATGGGTACAAGCCGAAAGGGTCCTTCTGACAACAAGGCATAAAAGCCTAAGCGACACGGTGCACTAGTCCTCAGGACTACCGCTAGCTGGGATCCGGCCCCTGCAGCTAACCCATGGCAGCTTCAAAATATTGAATTACGATATAATTCCTTGTTTATTATATGGTTCATTTTCATTTATCACATGCTGAAATACTATTATTTCATTCTCATATTGCTGCTTCAGAATCAATTTCTGTTATTCTTTTGTTTACTAATTGGGTCTTTCCTATCTTTATACTCATATCTTATATTGGTTTGTCTATTACTTAACCAATATTTTCCTGTTTCTGCCTGATTCCCATTCTGTGACCAGGATCCGAAATTCGGGCCGAATTCTGCTCCTAGCAGAGTTCGGGCCGAATTCGGCCCGACTGTTCCAGAACCGGGAACAGCCCCAGCCGTTGATCAATATGTTGATCCATTGGTCATTATTTGACCCGACCAAGAGAAACCCTTCCCCTATATTCGGTCTCTCTTTCATCTCCTTCATTCTTACCACATTTCCACCTTCTCAAACACAATTCTATCAAAACCCTAACCCTACTTTCTCCTCTTTTGTGCTCCATTCTTCCCCAAACTCAAGGAGAAGGCTTATTTTTCAATTCTCTTCCATAGTTCATCACTAGTTTGAGGTATAATTCCTTACTTTTCTATATCTCAATTTCTTTCATTATCTATTGTGTTATGGCCCCTCGATTGCTCAACCGCGGGAAGAGACTTCGGACTGAGGGCGCATCCTCGTCGAATGCTCCTCCTTCCGTTGAGCCGCCCGTTGCACCACCCGTTGCACCGGCCATTGAACAACAAATCCATCCGTTGTTCAATCCTCCACGTCCCAATGATCCAAACACTTACGACGACCGAATTTTTGTATTACTAGACGCCTCAAATGATTGGTTTAGTGATTTTCGGATACGTCCAGTATTTGCGGGACACCCTATCAACTTTACCATATTCTCACAATATGATGCACTATTTCGTGACCTTTGTCTTGATGAACTCGTTACTTCTAATTCGGTCATTTATCGTAGTGCCATTCAAATGTTTTACTGCAACTTGACCCATGATGACACTCATATTTATTCACGAGTTGCGGGAATTGATATTTCCTTTGATGATTTTGAATTGGCCGAATATCTTGAGCTTCAAGAGCCCAATTCTTGGGAAAAGCTTGTTGAAGCTAGATCCTTTATCTTTCCCGAAGGGATTTTACTAGAGAGCTTCAAGGACGACCTGTGTAGCCCTAACACACGTCCTCGTAAGCTCTTGGCAAAATTCTTCAATCCTTATTTCTATGAGCTTCATCGGATCATTTTCAACACCATTCTACCCAAAGCGGATTCTACCGATGAAGTCACTTATTTTGAGATTTCAGCATTGTACCATCTCCACTTCCATGTTCCCTTTAACCTCCCACGCACAATGATGGATTGGATGATCAACTGTAGGAAGAAACCAAGATCTTTGGTTTATGCATTATACCTTCCTACGATCTTTCGTGCGTTCCATGTACCCCTTGATGAGTGTCCATTCTTACCTGCCCCTGCCTTTCTCTCTAAGGCAATGAGGCTTCAGGCGGCCATCGGCTCACCAGTAGTGTCTGAGCATTCTGATGATGAGCCAGAGGCCTCTCCTCTCGGACAGGATCCTCCTCCTCCTCCTGCCACTCTTGAGTCTCTTCAGGCCATGCTCCGCGATCGATTCACTTTGGAGGACGATCGATGGACTCAGCTGGACTATCGGACTACCTTGCAGATGAGTGTTATCAGCAACTCGCTGCATGATATTCGGTATTCCATGTCTCGTCATCCTTCCATGCCCATTCCTATGGAGCGAGACCCAGGTCGTGAGGGATTCCGTATCGATGACCCTTGGATTCGTCGCTACATGGATCTGGATGCGACTTTTGTGGACCCACGTCGCTCCTTTATTGATGCTTCGGACGACGCCGGGCCCTCTCATGCTCGATGATGGATATGCACCACTTGTGATGCTGCTACTGCTGATCTTAGATTATGTTTATGCATTTTGCTTTAGTTACTTTTCTGTACTTGATTTGTAGTAGACTTCTTATGAGTTGTGCTTTTGAGACTTTGGCAGTACTATTATCAGTTTCCTTGTTCTTATGACTCTTGGTTATTATCTTAGTTTATATGCAGTTTTTCTCTTTTTGGTGTGTTTGCCAGTTATCATTTATATATCTCATATTGCTAAATGCCAAAAGGGGGAGATATGTGTATATTTCTGTTCTGTTTGGTTTATATGTGCTTTTGGAAGAATATTATTAACAGGCCAACAAGATTCACATCATTGTTTATGGGGGAGCTATTCTTAAGCTCGGCACAAATTATGGGGGAGCTATGTCGTTATATGTGTCCAGGTATGGATATTGAAAACAGGCCAACAAGATTCACAGCATTGTTTATGGGGGAGCTATTCTTAAGCTCGGCACAAATTATGGGGGAGCTATGTCGTTATATGTGTCCAGGTATGGATATTGAATATACAATTATTATTTTGTCAATTATCAATATGGGGGAGATTGTTGACACAAAGTCACAGTCAACCAAATATTGATAAACATTGACTAAATAATACTTGTGATAATTCAATACGACACACGACGACTACATCTAGTTCAAGCCAGACGACAGCTCATTTTTGCAGATGCGAGTCGTTTTTCGAGTCTGTACTTTTATATTTTATCGAGTCTAGAATGATTGTAAGCTGAGTTATGCTGGGCTCTTGAGACTCAACCCATAACCTATCCAAATCCATAAAACTCCACATCCAAAATCAGCCCACTGTACCCTTGGACCCATTATGTGCTCTGGAGACAGAGTTCGGGCCGAACTCTGCCTCCACAGAGTTCGGGCCGAACTCTGTCCCCTAAAAATCAGTACCCTAATTTTTAGGGCTTGCTGGTTGCTAGTTGTCCAACGGCCAAATATTTGAAAATTCCTACCAGAATTCTGGCTGAATTCTGCATGATAAAAACCTATAAATAGGCCAAGAATTCTCTCATTTTCAATCATCCAATCTTCTCTTCTCTTCTCTCTTAAGCTCAATATAAGCCATACCCTTCTTCATCTACTAGCCACAAGTTTCCTAAGTCTCGAGTGCTCAGCATCTCTCAGTTAGGAGTCTTGTGCAAGAGTTCAAGAAGTAGCTTGGAAAATTCCAAGCATCGCCACTGCGATCCATTGTAAGAAGTTGACGTGCTCTTCTGAAATAAAGGCACGGGGTGTAACTACTATTTCACAAATAGTGGATTTAATCCTGAGCTAGAGTTCTCAGGCCTGGACTAGTCCTCCACGAGGGAAACCAGGTTAAAATCGGCTGTGTTTGCGTATGCTCTCTTGCTCCTTATTTATTTTCCGCATTTACTCTGATTAATTTTAGATTGTGAAAGAGTTGATTTTTAATTGGTTATTATTACTATAACTCTATTCACCCCCCTCTAGAGTTGCCATCTGTTCTTCAATTGGTATCAGAGCTCTGTTCTCTTTACAAGGACTTACATCCTAGAGCTGATCCATGGCAACCACACAATCCTTGATTTTCAATCACGGTGAAGGACAGTCCACTCATCAATACGTACTGTTAAATTGTAGCATACAAGAAGTCAGATATTTGGAGATGCAAGTGACTCAACTTTCATTTTTTTTAATTCTGTACAGGTTAGCGAAGGCTAAACAACGTCCTGGTGGCGTAAGACGTCGATGGCTACACGGCTTATAGGAGACGCATAAAGCCGTCAGTACTCCAAAGAAATTCTCAAGTAAGCGACGACTGAGCAACCGACGACGACGACGTCTACACGACTCATCGGCAACACACAAAGTCGTCGTCGAGTGACTATCAAAAGGTAATATCAGGTATCTAAAAGTTTTATATCGTCGCCCAACCGTATCACCAATAAGTCACTATATATGGTCGTTATAGGGTCGCAGCCGAATTTATACTTCATAAGGTTAGGCGCGAAGACGTCGTATAGTCAACATCGATTTTTGAATGTCGCTAATAAGACATGGTTCTGTCGTGATAGTGACTGTCGCCAAGTAGCCAACATTTAGTCGAATGTCCGACTACTTGGCGACGACTTGTTAGCGACGCATCGGTTGTTGACACACCCAATCTGTTTAATGTTCGTTACCAGTTAGTTGCTAATGCAATATAATGGTTTACTTTGCGACGGATAAGGACGTCGCTTATCAGCAACATTTTAGTAGTGATTATCATTTATCGAATTTGTATATATAAATCCACAACATTCATCCATATCAACAATGTTTCATTTAAAACTAATGAAGATTAATATATAATATATAAAACTATGTCTATATGTATCAAATATATTTTTGGTTTTTAAAAAGACTTTCTTATTATTTTAATATTTCTGAAATGAATAATCCGATAGTTACTCCAATCCGAAGTTGTCAAAATTATCAATATTAATAATCATAGGATATTTCTAACCTTTGTTTTTTGCCTTTATAACTTCTTAGATAATTTATATTAATTTCTGTCTTGCAATTTTTTTTTGGGTTATTTAGTTTTAGGGTCTCGCACATATATGGATATTAGAATTTTGGTCTCGAAATTTACCGACGTTAGGATATTAGTTTTAGGGTCTTACAATTTTGACCTGCCAATGGGACGACGATACGTGACGGACGAACTGGCCGTATGCGGACAATGTAGTTGGGTTCATTCTAATATCCATGTATATGTGAGAACCTAAAACAAAATATCCCCCTTTTTTTTTTCTCTCTGCAATCAATCTTCGTTTCTTACTAGCCTTCCTCCTCATGATGCGTTCCTATGGGCACGTGTCAATGATTCTGTCTGTTTGAGATAAATTAACTACCTAGGAGCCGCGCCTTTCTTGTAATACCGTTAATCTCTCCTCAATCTCTCTCTCTCTCTCTCTCTCTCCCTCCATACCAACAGCTGTTCGTTAGCTGTTCTCCTCCTCCTCTCATGTGACTCCAAAAGCAAAACCAAACATTAACAACATATAATATATGAGAGAGGGAGAGAGAGAGAGGGGGAGAGAGAGAGAGAGCGCAATAAAAAAGGAGGGAATGCCAAGTATATATGAAGTCTTCTTCAATTCTCTCTCTCTCATGTAGCTAATTATCGATCAACAACATTTCATTTCATTACATACATACATACTCAATGGCCCAACTCCCTCCGAAAGTCCCCACCCAATGGCCCGGCGGTGGAGACCCCTTCGGCCACCAACACCACCCACCCTTCCTCACCACCAACCCTTCGTCGTCGTGGGTCGACGAGTTCCTCGAGTTCTCCTCCGCGCGCCGCAGCTCCCACCGCCGCTCCGTCAGCGACTCCATCGCCTTCCTCGAGGCCTCCCCGCCCCAGCCCGACAACGACGTCGATGCCCACAACTTTGACCGCCTCGACGACGCCCAGCTTATGTCCTTGTTCTCGGACGTCGACGTGGACGTGCAGCCCCCGTCCACGTCCTCCTCGGCCCCTTCGGACCGCAACAGTAACAACGAGGAGAAGGCGGCCACCACCGAGTTGAGCGAATGCAAGACCGAGACATTGGCACAGGGAGACAATGAGCAGTCCGGAGCGGCGGCAACGGCCGAGCCCGTCGACCCCAAGAGGGTCAAGAGGTACGCCTTACTATATATATATATATACAAAAATAATATTTTTGTCCGCCGTTGAACATGTCCACCACTTGACCGCGTTAGCCTCTCCTCCTGCTAGCACCGAAGCCCACCTTCTTAAAACTAGGGTCAGGAGACCAATAGATAGTCGCGGCACAGGTCTGTGAGGGACACGTCCAAAGTTCCCATATATATATTTAATCTTAACCGTTGATTTACCAATGATTAAGATTAGATGACTTAAATTACATCCAACGGATGTGAATATGGAGATGTATGGGGATACAAAAATTATGGAGATGCCTATCCTGCCTCATTATATATATATATATATATATATATATATATATATATATATATATATATATGAGAGTTATATATATATGAGGGATCCGTATTCCTCGACTTTTATATTGGATACAGTTAATTCACTATGACAATTTATGTTGGCCTAATTAATTCAATTATATATATCTTTTGGATGAGATTAGGATCTTAGCCAACCGGCAGTCTGCGCAGCGGTCGCGGGTGCGAAAGCTGCACTACATATCAGAGCTCGAGCGCAGCGTGACGACACTGCAGGTATTTAACAGCTACAAATTAAGCAAGCTCTGCCCTATATATATATATATATATATATATATATATATAGCAACAGTGCATACTCATGCATTCAGTTAACTAAATAGTGAGCTAACTTTTCCAACAATTATTACTCTTTATGACGAAGACCGAAGTGTCGGCATTGTCGCCCAGAGTGGCGTTCCTCGACCACCAGCGCTCGGTCCTCACCGTCGGCAATAGCCATCTCAGGCAGCGGATCGCCGCACTTGCACAAGACAAGATCTTTAAGGATGGTGAGTATAACATATCACCTCACTTGTTGTAAATATATAGGTAAGTTATTGGTTAATAATTCACAAACTTCACATTTGGAATTTGTTAGCTGTAGCTTTGAACAAAAGCTCAACTCATTCATAATAGTCCCACATCGGTTAGCCTTCTATGTTCATATATTCCTCTCTTTCACTTTGCTTCTTTGAAAATTAGTGTGGGAGCCCCATGGTCTACACGCACGCGCCGTCGCTCGACGCGCATAACTGGTGTGGGTACGTGTCCACATCTACGGGTTATTGTATATCACATTTTTAACATGTGTTGTAACGTTTGTAACGTTAATTTTAATAGGCTGATTTAATATCATATTACATCAGCCTATATATTAAGCTCCATTCTCCTCCTTCAGACACAGAGGAATTGTTGGATTTGTGCACGTAGGCACGTAACGAGTTTCTCAGTATTATATTATTAATTAAGCTTGAGTTGGGATGTGAATTTGCAGCCCACCAAGAGGCACTAAAGAAGGAGATCGAGAGACTACGGCAAGTCTACCACCAGCAGAGCCTGGCCGCCCCCGGCCCCGGCGCACCGGCTGAGAAAGAGCTGCTGTGCTAACACATGGATGCAGCTGCGGAAACGCTAATGAACAAGGCTTGCATATATGCGCGCGGGAAAAAAGAGCGAGGTCATCTAATTGCTGGTTTTAATTGTGTGCATGGTGTGGTTGTGTATTAAGTAGAAGGGTTTGTAACTGTAATTGTAATTGTAATTGTAATGATGAAAATTTCACATTTTATTTCATTTTTTATTTTTGTGCAACACAAAGTTTGTTAGCGGGTGGATTGATGGCAATATGTACATGCAGATGCAGTGCAGTGGTCCAATGTGTGTGTGAAAAGGGATTGATTTCGCAAGAGGGCCTCTGTGGACCATTTCCTGTATACCCAAAATAATTGTAATCATAAATCATGTGAGCTTTTTTTTGGTGGTGCGAGATCATGGGTACTGTCCATATGTAAAATGTTCAATATATATATATATATATATATATATATATATATATGCAAATTCTTGATTATTTTGGTAACTAACAGAGGCTTTAATTATTTGAAGTCATCTTTGCTAATTGATGCTACATCGATGTATTGATTAAGATTTGTGTTTGCATTTGTCCAACAAAAGGTAGTTAGGCAACAAATTTCCATCATTTTTTTAGATAAGATCAGTCATTCATGACTATTTCTATCTTGGAGTCTAGATACCTTCGTTGTCCATCCCCCTCCATTACTGGTGGTAATCACTGTTTTAAACATTAGACAAAGATCGACATTGACAATACATTTGATTGGATTAAATCGGTTCAACCAGTTGGTTCAGCCAGTGGTTCAACACTGGATTCATCTAAGTGGTCAAGTTCAATCCTTCTGAACACTAATGTTTACAAAAATATTTATTTACTTAAAAAATAGTCAGTCAACACAGAGCTACTGATTTGCAAAGCTGGGTCTCGTAGATGGGTAGTAACAATTCCAACGTTTCATTGGGGTTACATTACGGAATATCGTGAACCCATGAAGATTTCCGTACCATTTATAGGTTTCACTAAAAAATATAGTAAATTAACGATGAAAATAATTATAAAATTAAAAATAGAACCGTAGCTAACAGTAATACTAACTAAAAATTAACAAATAAATCTGTCGGTAAAATAAGGTGTTGTAAAGAATATTCATCGATAAATGTCGAACAACGGAATGGTACGATGACAAAGAATATATTAACGACTCATATAAGTAACAACCAAAACGAAGACAAAGAATATCGACTACGTTATATGATATCTTCTTCTCGTAATTTTCTTAGCAAGAAATTTGGCAAGACAAAATGTTTGACGTGAGATCGTCATCAGCTAATCGGTCTTCCTCAATTGTTTTCGAGCTCCACATCTAACCTTAGCTCATTAAACCGCAAACGAAATAGTACACATGTAAGAGTATAATTGGGACTTTAAATACTTGATAAAGAAAAACAAAAAATTCCACATTAAAACCCTCCATTTTTTTTTCTCCACCACCATGTTGAGCACTTGCCTGACATCCAAACAGAGAAAGAACATGGCAGGGGGACTGCCTGCACAATGCTGGTCCAAAAAACTACAGTAAGATTGCATTTATGGAAAATACTCAAATATATATAAAATAAAATAAAAATATCAGTAGGTTGCATGTTCAAATTCTCATTGCTCCTCCTTCCCACATGCATGCCAGTCCTAATGGATGAGGTGCCCCCACAAATGATACTCTACCACTTGCGACACTCACCTACAAAATTGTCCCCAAACACGTGCACAGCATGTGGAGATCAGTAAAGAACACATAACAATTAGCTGGACATAATCAATCAAGAGAGTAGTACAGTAGTACTAGCAATGCCTAAGAGAATAAAAACCAACTCAACTCAAATTCTTTGTTGAACACACTAATTTGAAGATCGCAAGGAAGTGTACAAATGTAGCATATATGAGCAGCCTCACATGAGCATTGATGCCTGGGCAAAGATCCTCTGCATTGTTTAGTTGGAGCTCACCTGTACATGTTTCTTAAAATATGGAAGGGAAAAAGTAGCTGGAGTGCAGACGGACACGGGTCCTTTAATTCCCTTTTGACACCAAGGGAGTTGGTTTCCTTCACATGCCCGGACCTTCGACGTGTCGGTGCACGCCAGTGGTATCGGACTCGGAATGTCATGACCACATTCAGCTAGTTTAGTCACAATGTATAATACTTTTTTTGTGTTGGATTGTATCTCGTTTTCTGTTGAGCACCCAAAGGTGGTAACAATGGAATTGATAATTTAGTCCCAAATCGGATAGGAAGTGAGAATGAAGTTTAGATAAGACCTTACATGAAAATTCTATTTTAAGACATGGGTCAATACAATATCACATCTCATAGGCCAACTTCGATTCGGATCACACCGCATTCCCAACAAGTGCTATAAGAACCCAAGGTTACGAAACTAGTTTGGACAGGCTCAAATTGGACGTCCATGCGCATAATCCATTATACGGGCTCTCTTCTCACGGTAAAATTAGGAGCATCCTCCATATGGTGGCCTGGGTGTCGGACATTCGCAAGAAGGCAGACCATATCTAAAAATTAATGTCAACTACACAAATTGACTTTAAAGATGGGTCCGACACATCTAAGGTGGAGCAAGACATTGTGGTTTGCACACAATGATGGTGTGGATGAACGTATCGGTCTGGTTTTATGATCGAACGGACCGAGATGACAATATGTTGGATCTCCTGGGTGCTCGGCTGGCGGAATCGAGCAAAGGTAGTCCGGGTATTTGGTTGCTCGGCTAGTGAAAATATGTGCTAAGGTAGAAATTATTGGATTGTATCTCGTTTTCGATTGAGGGCTCAAATGTGATAACAATGGAACTGAGATCATGAGGTGTAGATAATTGGAATTAGTTCATATCTTACATGAATTTTTTTTAAGACATGTATGTCCAGTTCAATATCACACTAGATGGGCCAACTCTAGTTTACACCACATTTCCAACAGTTTCGTGTGTCATCGCAATCTAAGTTTCATAGTCCACATCTATATTCCTATACCAGTTTGTGTTCATCCTTCATAAATGTCAGCCTACTAGGGCTCTAAACTATAACTACTGCCTGTCACTATATCATAACTTTGGTTAAATGAAAAAGATGTTAGCCTTTCGGTGTAATCTTCAGAGTTCCCCTCCTGTACTAAAAATCCATTCCTGCAGCTTCCTCTGGTCCTTTCTTCCACTTGTTTCCGTAGATCACAAATCCTAGTGGTATCCAATAGTCAGTTGTAGTGGGCAACAATCATTCCCAGCTGTCATTTAGAACAGTCTGTTCTTCCTCAAGTCCCTGATCTTGAAAATAATTCACCACTTCAAGAACAGATCTGTTGTACCATTCTTCTATTTATATAGCTGGTCGTATGTACACTTGGTCTCCAAAGTACAAGCTTCTGCTCAATTAACCATTTCAGAGTACTGCTTCTCACTGAAGACGTACATTTAGATGGTGTTTGGATGAATGTTTGGTATTTCTAGGAACGAAAGTACTTGACAGCCCGCCGAAGAAATCAAGGGCTGAAGCGAGTGTCACGTGGCAGCTCCCTATTGGCCGGATAAACCCCAATGACGTCAGTCCCCTGCTAAAGTTGGCTAAAAAAATTCGGCCAATAAAAAACTGTCACGTGGCACCTCGGTTCAGCGCGGTTTCTTCTGCGGTCGGTATAGTAGAATCCTTCTAGGAATACAGTTCCTATAGCCTTTTCATTAGAAAGTAATTTAACATTTCCATACTCAAATTTAGTTAGATTCAGAATATGCAACCAGAAATTTTTTATTTTTTTCATTATCATGTTTAGTTCAGACAAAAAAATTCATAATGCTACAGTCACTTGAATTTAGCTGATGTCATTGTCCAAAAATTTAAAATTAATGCAGCCAACCAATATTCTCAGGAAAGCAAAAAATATTTACAAGTGGGACCTTGGGTTTTACTTTCCCACGGCTATGAAAAACTAAAGCCTTGCATGTTCCTCCCCAATATCCACTTCCAAACTTACCAAACATGGGTAAAGCACCCAAAATTCATTATCAATCCTCCAAAACTTGAACAAAACAACACCAAGAGCTTTGGTTCAAGATGTTGAGTGGGCCGAGCCAGGCCAAACCAATCCCGATCTTATTCAGGTTTGACTAGGCCTGGGTCAGGTTAGGTCAAACCAGCCCAGTTAAGAAATCCAGTCTGAGCTAGGCCGGGTTCAGAGAGCATAACCAGAGCTAGCATGGCCCGCTACCTGAGAAAAATCGAGCTAGGCTTAACCAGGCTATGTCTGGAGCGGACCCTGGTTGGCTATGTTTTTTTTTTTGCAAAAAATACCAAAAAGAAGATGGGCTTTAGGAGGATATGGGTTTTGGAGGCTATGGACTTTGGGTGGGCTTTGAGTCTTTGACTATATAAAAACTAATAAGAATTTATTTTAATTGAGAAATTTTTAATATATATTATTTTCGTTACATAGGTGTTTGTTGATATGACTAATGTTTTGCGTTTCAGCTTTCAACCTCTTTTCAAACTTCGCTTTGTGGTACCACAAAGGAAGCTTGCAGATAGGTTGAAAGCTTTTAGAGAGCTTGGAGAGAGGTTGAAGCCGAAACATAAAAATGTCGCATAAAAACCCATAAAATATCTATCTAACGTAATTCATATATTTGAAAATAATACATGATAGTTGCAACTAATGATAATAAAACAATAAGTACAGAAAAATTGTTGCAGTTAATTCTTCGAACTGATATATGATTTAATTGCGACTACATAAGTCCTAGTATTAATATCAAAATAAATTAAAATAGACATTTTTAAGAAGATGCAAGAAACTAGATACAATTGTCTAGATCCCTACGTAGTTTTTCTATGCCACAGTTAGGTTCTTATTTGATTCATTTTCCATAACGTGTGCATTGAACAAGAGTTGCATGCGAGTGTCTTCTTTCGGTATCATGCTCATTATAAACTCCCCTAAAGTGGTGTCAAACTTCTGATCTCATCAAATTGTGATTCATTCATTCTCCGTAGCCTAGTGCCTACTGAGGCTGTGTGAGTTGAGGTTCTTATACCCCTGAGGTTGCAACGCGGGTTGAGGATGTTAATGTTGTGGTTGCTACAGTGGTTGTTCATTTTCCATGTCAGTGAAAAATAAACTACTTCATCGAATAGAACACGAGATTGCTTTTGTTCCGGTAAACTTGGATGAAGAAAATCCTACTTATAGAAAAAATCAGGTGCCAAATGACCACAAATACCCTTAGAATATGGTTGTTATAGGAGTATTTTGGTTATTTTCAGCAAATACTCCTTATTAAGGTTCAAAAACGATATTTTGGTCATTTTCGGATGAATTAACTAATTAAGCCCTATTGCATATTCTCAATCTGTAAATAAAGTTAATGAATTTTGATCTTTATCATTCTCATATTTGGGGTCCTTCTCATGTTGCCTGTGTGATAATCATTGCTATTTTATCACTTTCGTTGATCACTTTTCTAGATACATTTTGATATTTTTAATGAAAAGTCGTAATAAAGTCTCTATAATTATCAAAGTTTTTCTTAAAATGATTGAAATCCAATTTTAAAAAAGGTTAAATCTTTTTTTTTTGTCCTGATAATGTTACAAAATATTTACAGAAATCCTTGAAATGTTTCCTATTAAAGAAAGTGACACAATGCATCAAAGTTCATGTCCAATAACACCAAAACAGAATACGGTGGCAGAGAAAAAGAATATGCATTTATTCGAAATTGCTAAAGCATTGTTGTTACACCACAATGTTCCTAAGAAGTTTTGGACATATGACATCTTAACTCACTTATATGATCAATAGGATACTTCTAGAACTATAAAGTTGGAAATCCATAATTTTGCGTTAAGACCCAACTCTGACCTTTTGTCTTGATTCATCATGTCTTTGGTTGTGTGTTTTATCTATATCAAAGATGGAAGATAATCTAAGTTAGAACCTAAAGCTAGTAAAGGAGTCTTTCTTGGATACTTTCTCACTCAAAAGGGTTATAAATTTTGCGATCCTTCTACGGGTCGTAAGTTTATTACTTTGGATGTGACCTTCCTTAAGTTCGAGTCATTTTCTAAACCTATTTAATCACCTGATAAAGTTAGATCTAGTTGAGCTCATCTATGTTATTCCAGTCAATGACATACATGAGGACTTTTGTACTGAGATTTCTACAAATGATATCCAAGCACATGTAATGATGATGGCATTGTTGACATGCAAGAAGATATACAATTGCCAACACATGATCATGACTATTTTAATGCTTCGCAAGGAGACCACGACATGTAATGATGATGGCATTGTTGACATGCAAGAAGATATACAATTGCCAACACATGATCATGACTATTTTAATGCTTCGCAAGGAGACCACGACATGTTGGGTAATCCCTCTACTCCTCTTTTTGGCAATGGTGTAGGTTTACCATCTTCTTTGAGAAAACCTACTCATACTATTCGTGTTCCTTCAAGATTTACATCTCATTGTATCGTACATTCTTTTAAGAATCAGATTGACTACTCTCGTATTTTTCCTTGTTGTTTGGTATACTTGTAAGTTCTTCTCTTTATTGTTCTTACTAGGTTTCTTAAGGCTAAGTATGACCCACATTAGCGAAGAGCAATGTAAGATGAGATGGAAACACATCATAAGAATGGCACGTGGGAGTTGGTTGATCTACCCACGATAACAGACCAGTTGGATGTTAATGGGTGTACACTATCAAACACAAAGCAGATGGGAGCATTGAGAGATAAAGCACGACTTGTTGCAAAAGAGGTTACTCAAATCTATGGGGTTGATTATGTTGAGTCGTTCGCTCCAATTGTCAAGCTCAACTCTATTACAGTGATTCTTTCTTTGGCCACAAACTATTATTGGCATATTCATCAACTAGATGTCATGAATGCTTTCTTCAACGGAGATCTCAAATAAGAAGTGTATATGGAGCCTTCGTTAGAAATGGATGATCATGGAAAAGTGTGCAAAGTTCACAAAGTACTCTACAGTTTGACGCAATCTCCACGGGCTTGGTTTGCCCGCTTGTGTAAAGCTATACTTTGCTTGGCTACAAATAGTCTTCAATCGGCCATAATTTATTTATCAAGGGAGGGGGGGAGACATCTATTACTCTTTTTGATCATATGTGTGGATGATATGATTCTCACAGGTAACAACGTTATGGAGATTGTATCTCTGACAAAATTCTTAGCCTCAGAGATTAAAATCAAGGACTTTGGAAACCAAAACAACTCTCTCTCCATCGAAGTTGTCAAATCCAAGTCTAGCGGATCCATCTTTATCGGTCTGCGAAGTATACCCTTGTGCTGAAGGATACAGGAAAACTCAGTTGTCATCCTGTTGACTCTCCAATTTTTCCATACCACCAATTGTGCATTTATGATGAAGAACCATTGTCATATATTGGTTAGTATCAGAGACTACTAGAAAAACTCTAATACCTCCCTCTTAGACCAGACATAGCCTACCCAGTTGGGATTGTAAGCCAGTTTTTGCATGCTCTACGGTCTACTAATCTACAGGTAGTTGAAAACAATTCTACGATACTTGAAGACACATCTAGAAAAGGGACTCCTTTTCACATAAAAAACTCACAATTTAGTATTGAGTTATATTTTGATGTTGATTTGATGATAGACGCTTTACTTCTGGCTACTGTGCGTTCGTGGGAGGCAATCTTCTCACTTGGCAAGTAAGAAACCTATTGTATGTGCAAGATCGATCGTCGAAGCTGAATATATAGTCATCGCCTATATTATTGACGAAGAAATGTGGTTGAAGAAATTGTTGTTTGTAGTGCCCCGTCCCGCTCAGTCAATCGGAGGAATCGGAACGCTGATGACGTTCGGACTTAGCCTTGCAACGGCTGTTCGAAGACATCGCTCGGTCAAGGCGACCGCTCGCTCAGGTGGGGTAGTTTCGGTGAACTCGCCTCATCTTAGCCTTCACATAATAAATTGCATGTTTTCAACTTGCACAAGTAGGCTTGATAATAAAAGAGACGAATCCACATAGCTAAGGGAATAATTCCGACGGGTCGAATTGGGTTAGAATATGAAAAGGTCCAACGGTCGGCTTAGAGTTGGTGCACGGCGTGCTTTGAAAATGACACTCGGTCCTTCGTCCCGTGGCTTGGGAGAAGGAAAGTTGGTTTGAGTTGGCGATGTTATGAACGTAGCCTAAGTCATAGGCGTCGTCCGCGTGAATGCTTCATAAAAGCAAGCACGGTCCAATGAGTTCTACGGCGGGGTATAACCACATAGTCTTACCGTCTCAAGGCCCGTCATATAGAGTATGACTTGGACGGTGGTGTCGCATAGAGTTCAAGTTGGTTAAGACACGATGTCACGAACTTAGTGTTTTAAGGCACGGACCACGGTTGATTTATTGAGTTTGGAAAGTGCTTCAAATAGTTGTTCTTGAGTTGAATGAAATGATAGGGCAAGAAAGAAGAATACTCGCGACCATGGGTCGTCGAGGCGGTCTCAGATGTGAGAAGTATCGAACATGGTCCTGAAAGAGATGGTAACACTGATAGTAGAATGACTGTGTGAGACGTCAGTTTGAGTCGAATCTTGCATGGTCGTTGGACAACTTGTCGACAAGGTAAATAGTTTTCCCATAACGGCGACCCACAAGGCCCGGGACCGTTATGGCTGAGTATGGAAACAAGGGATAGCTGAGCTGAATCGATAGCATCGAGTTAGTCGGAGACTTCCAGGGGGCTAGCTACCTTGCGCTGGAAGGGTCCCGGCCAACGCAAGCTATGAGTCCAGCTTGTTATGCTAGTGACCTAATATAGATGAGTCGGCATGGACGGCGATCCGCGTATATGCCTTTGGATTGAGTCGAGTATTATGTGCAGTATATCAAGAGTCGGGAGGAATAGGTACACAACAAAGACAATGTTTTGGGGGCCTAAGATTTGGCTGCAGCGTAGACACCGTGCTTCGGCACAAGATGTACCGTCAAGTCTTAAGTTGTCGGCATATAAGTTACATAAGTTGGTTTGAGTTGTCTTGAGTTTAAGTCAGGAGATGCCAAAGTCGGTCGAGTGACACTTAGCCCACAAGTCTTGATTTGGGTCAGTTGGTGATCAAAGTAGCAAGGGCCGCGAGGCGGCGATATGGTTAAGTCACATTGAGATGCGAGACACGGCACGATGGATTTGTAGCACGGTCTCAAGGAAATTGGGTACTATCGCGTAGTCGCGTCTCTGATTTTGGGCCGTAAGGCAAACACGACTTGATAGGTTAACGTCGTCGATACGATAAGGGTCTAGAGGCAGAGTATGTGTTGGTGTTGTCGTTGCAAGCACGGGATGGTCTAGAGACACAAAATAGGCCAAGGCGTCTGTCCTAAAACTAATCCTAAGACAAGAGTAGAAAGACAATCAAAAGGGTTATATTGCACAAAGTAAATGAACGTGTCGGTTTGTATGGGTGGACGAGGAGCTCATTCCACCAGTACAGTTGAGTATTGACACCCACATAGTTTTCATGTGCAGGCACAGGTAGAAGCTCGTGGTGCGGAACTCGCTTGGATGTGCCGAGGCACGGAGTTTCCTTGGCGATTTGAAACGTGCGGCCGCATGGAGTCAAAACTTATACGGGACATAATGTATGGACATTGCCTATCCGAAGCATCTGCTGGCTCGGGACTTGTATTGAGAGATGAGTGAGAGCTGAGTGACTTGTAACGTGAGAAGAGTGAGTTTGAGTGATTGTAAATCTTGGCCTTGCGTCCCATTGTAATCTTTGTTTTAATATCAAAAAAAGAGCTTCATTTGAATGACTTGTGTTTGTTCTAAATTTTCGCTGCTATTATTCAATGTCTCTGCTTGGGACTTTTGTGCGACGACCCCGTCGCAGCCGCTGAAATCGGCCGTTATGGAACCCACCTTGCACGAGCGCAATCTAGGCTCGTGCGGCATCACGTCTTAGCGAGGACGATCGCTCCTACGGAAGCGGGCCGTGACATTGTTCGAGTTGGGTCTCTCCCTATGAATCTCTCTTTTGCTCATACTATGATAACAAGGTGAGCTTAGTAATGCTGCTAGTTGGGTTATTCCATCTCTCTACGGGAGTTAGCTTCTTTTTTCTTCCGATTGAAGGATCGAATCTTAACACATTTGTCGAGAATAACACTTTGTGGAGCAACGACTATAGGATGCTTTCTGCTCGGGTCTTATTGTTCAGTTCACAACCATGTGTCATTGTTGGAAAGTTGAATGCGAAGGAAAGAGGTACCTCGGAGTCCTCTAGAGCAATAGATTCACCAATATTTTGAAGTTTCTTATTACTTTGAGAATAATGCCACGTAATAGGGCCCCACATCTATGTATTAGAGTGGTTGTTACTGCACCAAGCTTCTCCCTATCGGATCGACGGGTATGCTACAACAGATTGTGCTGGATCTTCTTTATATCTTTCATAAATAGATATTTGGTATAAAGAAAATAGGAAGAAACTTGACTGCGAAGATAGAAAGGACTCAATCTCATCATCCACATTGTGTGTCACGTCCCGATTTTACCGAATCGCTAAGTCTCCACCGAACGTGATGCCGTACAAGTCTAAATTGTACGTGTATAAGACAAGAACGTACATTTATGACAATTCTTTTGAACAACATGTTGAAATCACATAACAGAAAGTTGAAGACTAGTGTATAGTTAAAAAATAGCTTGTTCAATATAAATATTATTATTTTCATTGGAACCTTGGCGACTGCTCCATGCGAAGTCAGGGGGCACACTGCATGCGCAGCTAGAGATTCCTCTGTGTTATACAGAAGTCAGGGGGCACACTGCATGCGCGGCTAGAGACTCCTCTGTGTTATACAAAAGAACACGTAAATTTATATACCGGTTCAATATAAATATTATTATTATTTTCATTATTCTCTTAATCCTTGATTTTTCTTTATCTTGATATATTTATGCAAAAGAACACATAAATTTATATCTCGGTTCAATATAAATATTACTATTATTTTTATTATAAAAGACTAATTGACCATCAGAATCTTTATCTTTTTTTATTACAACCCACACACACCTACACAATTTTTATCAAATAGTTGAAAAACATAGTGTTGACAGCTTTTGTTTCCATCCTCCAATGTGCATGGTAGCCGCAACTAGGGGTGAGCATTACTCGGTTTTGGACCGAAAATCAAATCAGATAAGCGATTTGATTTGTTTTGAAAAAATATTCGGTTCGTTTTCGGTTTAAAAAATAGGGAAAGAAATTATTCCGTTTTCGTTTCGGTTTTGGATTTCAATTCTGACCAAACAGAAACCGAATAAGACTTATACAATTATGTAAATACCTTCCATTCTTTGAATATTTGATGATTAAAAATGTGTATATTTTGAAAACAATAATTCTAGGTATGTGTTTTGAAATCTAACTTTGGTAATTTAACAATTAGTCCAACTTTGGGTTCAAATTTGAAATACAACAAATATGTGTATAAAGATTAGGACACATGTTAACAAAATGTTCCAGTAATGCTTCCAAGCATTTCCAAATGAAGCAGCCTGATATAGCTCTAAGCACAGTTCCCATAAGATTTAAGCAGTCGCCACAGCATATTATGAGGAAATGCTTCTGCATATTGGTTGATAAATATTGGCTACAATAATGAGGTCCTGGTTAGCAGAGTTCCTCTCCTTGCCATATAGGCTATGCCATCTTATGTAATTCAATATAGATTTTTAATTCTGCAACTGGTATCTTAAGAGGGAATAACGACAAACAATTCTACGTCTCTCTCGCACACATTTACAAAAATATCATGCCGAAAAAGGTTCTCCAAGAATTCGAAATATGTCGGCACAATAATTAACTACACTGTCTACAGCATTTTACAGGGAAATGAGAAGAACAAGAATTAAGTTCACTAAAAAGGAGAAGAGAATAACAAAATTTAAGATGCTGCTGCATTACCAACCTAGGACTTGGATTTACCAGCCTGCAGAGTTTGAATTTTCTGCTGTAACTTCATGACCTGGGAGGAGAAAACAGAGTACTGCGTGTAAAATGGAATGCTCATTATTTCTAAAAGTGAAGACCACAAAAGAAAGAAAAGGTAATGATCTATTATATTTATGTCAATGTGGCGTATTCTATTTCTAGCATATCGTATAGATTATATTGAGAAATAACAACCATATGTCATGTTCAAGACTGTCTGTGCAATATTATGCATCCATCATTTAAAGAAATAAAAAAGAAGAGGAAATTACAGAAACCCCGTATCATTTTCAATTTGTTTAGATTACCTCCCTACCGTTACTTTTTCCCTAACTTCCCACCCCTGCCGTCTATTTTTTAAGAATCCAATTTAGTTTTTGACCTAGAATTACCAAAATATCCCTTGGTAAGCTAATATGAATTGGCGATGATGTTAAAAATAGATTTAGTATCTTTTAAGTTTCGAAAATTATATATATAAAAAAAACCATCTTCATCTATTAAATATTGTCAGACCACTCCTTCCTCGTCATCTCCGACCACAATATTAAGTAGTAATAACCCACACCCACGTCGGTTGGCTATCTCCCTAGCCCCCTCCTCCATGGCACGGCAACTACCTCTACGAGAATAAAACCACTATGAGAACGAAAACTAGGAGCTCCTCCCCTACTCGCCATCTCCGGAACAGTGTTCTAAAAGGCGCGATTAGGCGGCGCCTAGGCGCTAGGCGGCGCTAGGCGCCCAACTTTGGGCCGGAATCGGTTCCCAGGCGGACCTGGAAGAAAGGCGGGCCTAGACGGCCGCCTAGGCGCTCGAGGCGGTGGGGCGGCCGCCTAGGAGGACGTGGTCGTGGCAGGTGGGCGGCCGCCTAGGCGGGTACGACTTTATTTTGAATTTTTTTTTATGTGCTGTGCAGGACCCGCCCGACCCGAAACCCGAATGGCTTCACCACAAAAACAGAGGAGAAGAAGGAAAACAGCAGCTTAAAAAAAAAAAAAAAAATTCAACCGCAGCGCAGCAGCAAAAGAGGAAGAAGAAGAAGCAGCAGAGGAAGAAGGAGAAGCAGCAGGAGGGAAGGAACAGGTTAGGGTTCTCACCTCTATTCTTCTCAATCTTCTTCTTCTCTTCTCTTCTTCTTCTCTAATTTGGTGAGCAGCAGCAGCAGCATATTAGGGCCGCCTTTTTTTTCTTTCTTTCTTTCTCCTTCTCAATTTTCTTTCTTTCTCTTTCTCTTTCTCTCTCTTTCTCGTGACTAATTTGGTGAGCAGCAGCAGCAGCATATTAGGTTGCTGTTTTTTTTCTTTTTCTTTCTTTCTTTCTTTCTCCTTCTCAATTTTCGTTCTTTCTCTTTCTCTTTCTCGTGACACTAATTTGGTGAGCAGCGGCAGCATAATATTAGGGTTGCTGTCACCCGCCCCCCCTTTTTTTTCCTGCACAAATAATGAATAGAAATATATAAAGAATATTAAAAGTTATGAAACCGAAAAATGTCTAGACAAATTAAATTGCAAATTATATTGCTTGCATTTTATATTATTTGCTTTCATTTTATATAACATATTTTTATTGCGTGAAATAGAAAAATGTCTGGAAGTGAATCTAATACGGCATCCTCTGACAATGTCAACGTTTCAAGTTCATCGGTGCTTCGGCGTTTCTCTACTGATATTGGATGGGAGTACGGTGCATTGGTTGATCCTACAAATCTAGACAAATTAAAATGCAAATTATGTGACAAAATTTGTTCTGGAGGGATTTATAGGATCAAACAACATATAGGTCATATTAAGGGAAATGTGGCTTCATGTCCGAGATCTACGAAAGAAGATCAAGATAAATGCAAGGCGGCTATTGAAGCTAGCAAAGTCAAGAAGAAGGAGAAGAGAAAACAAGAGGAAAGCATAAGGGAAGAGGTACAAATTGAAGATCAAGATGAAGAAGAAGAAATTGAAATTGTGGGATCAAGAAAAAGACCACATTTTCTTGGAGCTATGGACAAATGGGCTACATCCATCAATCCCGATATTGGGACAAATCCGGCAAAGAGGCTAAGACAACAAAATATGAATGAGACATTATTTAAAGAAAAGACGGAAGTTGTGCATCAATATTTGGCTAAGTGGGTGTATGAGGCCGGCATACCTTTCCATGCTATTACCCTTGATAGTTTTGATCGGTTTATTGAAGCGGTTGGTCAATTCGGTCCAGGTTATCGGAAGCCAAGCCAATATATGTTGAGGGAACCACTTTTGAAGAAAGAGATGAAGAAAACTAAAGAGTCACTCAAGAAGCATGAAGAAGAATGGACTAAAAGTGGTTGTTCAGTTATGACCGACGCTTGGACCGATCGTAAGAGGAGTATCATGAACATGTGCGTCAATTGTATTGAAGGTATGATGTTTTTTTTGCTTAATGGTAAATTTTATATATATTTTGCTTAATGGTAAAATTCATATATTTTTGTTTAATGGTAAAATTCTTAAATTCATATATTTTTTGCTTAAGGTACAAGTTTTCATTCTTCACAAGAAGCTTCAATAGATGCACATACTGGAGAATATATATTCCATTATGTTGACAAGTGCATTGAAGAAATTGGGCCCAAAAGTGTAGTTCAAGTTGTGACGGATAATGCGTCGAACAACATGGCGGCCGCCAAGTTATTGAAGGAGAAGAGGCCTACTATTTTCTGGACCTCGTGTGCCACTCACACAATAGATCTTATGCTTGAAGGGATTGCTAAAATTCCGAAGTTCAGAGATGTGATCGACAAAGCAAAGGCATTCACAGTGTTCATTTATTCTCATCATAGGACATTGGCTATGATGAGAAAATGTACAAAAAGACGTGACATAGTGAGACCGGGTGTGACTAGATTTGCAACGGCATTCTTGACTTTGCAAAGTATGTTTGAGAAGAAGCATCAATTTCATGCAATGGTGGGTTCTTCTGATTGGGAATCAAGCAAATTGTGTCATGGTACCGCAAAAGGAAAGAAAGCCTATGCCATTGTGGTAAGTGCAAGCTTTTGGTCGGGTGTAGCACTATGCTTGCGATTGTTTGCTCCATTAGTCAAGTTACTTAGATTGACCGATGGAGATAAGAAGCCATCAATGGGTTTTATTTACGGGGAGCTCAAGCAAGTAAGAGAACAAGTAAAGATTGTTTCAAAACAATGAGATGAGCTATAGGCTGATCATTGAAATCATCGATTCAAAAGCCACCGGCCGTCTTGATAGTCCCTTGCATTTGGCGGACTACTTACTAAATCCTTATTATGCATATAAGGATACTAGTAGCTTTGATGATCCAACACTTAATGATGGTCTTATACAATGTGTTGAGACTTTCTTCTCCGACGATTTGGACATGCAAGATCGAATCATGAATGAGGAGCTAGGAAGATACAAGATGAGAGAGGGTTCATTTGGAAGAGCCTTAGCACTAAAAGGATGTACAAACAATGATGACAAGTATAATCCAGGTATAATTATTTAAAAATGTTTGTCTTAAGTTTCATTGAAATTTTATTTGCTACTAATTTACTTTGATCAATAGTACTTTGGTGGTCAAACTATGGAGGGTCTACTCCCAACTTGTTGAAAATTGCAAAAAGAATTCTAGCTTTAACAACTAGTTCTTCCGGATGTGAGAGAAATTGGAGCACCTTTGAAGGGGTAAGTTTAATATAATTATAATTAGTTCTTTAACAACTAGATCTTTTCTTGCAATATCTAACTTTGTAGTTTATATTTTTTTATGTAGATACATACAAAGAAGAGAAATAGGCTAGATGTGGAAAGGTTGAACAATCTAGTCTATGTGCAATTTAATGCAAAACTTATAAACAAGAAGAAAAGAGAAGTGACAGATGATGTACTACATTCTATTGAGCCAATCCATACTCAAGGATGGATTGTAGAGGGTGGAGATGATGATGAAGATGATAGTGGACCACATGAGGGACTTACTTGGGCAATGGTTGGACAAGCATCGGGTGCGGACGACTACTTACAACCTAGAAGAAGTAGCAGAAATGTCGTGCCAGAACAAGTTGAATCAGAAACCGAAGATGAAGGAGATGAGGACATTGAGTGTGAATCTGATGGTCCTTCTATGGCTTTTGTTGATTATGAAAATGAAGTGGGATCCATGCCGGCGGACACTTAGAAGAAAGAGAGGAGATATTCTTATTTTGTTGCTATAATATTGTTAGCTACTTGAATTATGTTTGAACTTGTAGTCTTGTCTATGTTGTCTTGAACTATGAATTTGACTTTGTTTACTTATTATGAGAAACTTTAAATTTGGAGTATAATTTTTACTTTAGCATATTTTAATTCCTATGTTTTTTGCGGTGACCGTCTAATATTAGAAGGCCGCCTAGGCCCCGCCTAGGCGGCCTAGGCGCTAGGCGGCCTAGGCGCTAGGCGGTAGGTGGCCGCCCGCCTACCGCCTAGCGCCTTTTACAACCTTTCTCCGGAAGCCAACTCACAAGCTTTTCTCCACTCCTTCATCAACATCGTCACCACGCTACCGGATTTCGCCACCAAACCCACCGGATCTAGGCATCCAACATATTTTCCTTCGCCATCCACCTGCTTGACACCTTCGACATGCACGCTGACCATCATCTGGAAACCGGGACATCAATCTTTATATGGCGGCGTCCATATAATCGACATTATCGAGTCTCCACGAGCAGCCTTCCAACTCCATCTATTTGCTGGTCATCGTCGATGTTTGCCATGATCTCCACAATAGTTTGATCCATCGCACGTACTATCATATCACTATGGGTAACTGTTTGATCCATCGCAAGTACTATCATATCACTATGTGTTACTGATTCTCTTTGGTTTGTAGACCAGGTAGAAAAACCCCTCTCTTTTTCCCCTTCCTCTCGTACTAATACTCTACCCCTTGCTCATGTAGGGGGGGGGGGGGGAAGACCTCCTTCCCCTTACCGGTAGTAGACGATCGGATGTAGAATTGTTTTTTTTTTTAAATTTCAAACTCTGAAATGCTAAGTTATGAGTATTATTGGCATTTTACTCACTAAATTAACGGTTTAGTTAAAAAAAAACAGAGGTAGGCAGGGAGTTTGAGAAAAACATTAAAGGGTAAGGGGATAATCTTAAAAAAGAAAAAGAAACTGTAGGAGGTTTCCTGTAATTTCCCCTAAAAAGAATCCATCTACAAGAATGACCAAATAGAATTCCAACAAAAACTTCCGATTGGGACAACAACTCTTATTGCATCTTATATGGTTTGATTACAGACACATCTAAACCACAGCAACAAACTCACAAGTTGCAGCTAGAATCTGCACCGTTACATTAACATGCCTTCACCACGTGTGCACAACCCTCTTAGTGAACCTTATTTGTATTCTCCATAAATCCAGTCCATGTAAAACCATTTCACAACTTTGCCATCATTTATGATAGATATTTTGTTTGAGGCTTACTATCTGAACTATTTCACGACAATAGTAAGAGGAACATGAAGAGGTATGAAAATGAAAAGGGTAGAAATTGCAAGATAAATAAATAGAGACTATTAGACAATTAATTTAGTCATAATGTGGAAGCACGTTACGGAATATTATGATTCCTATTTTTACATTTTAATCATATTATTTATATATAAATTTGCTCATATTTATAAATTTTCAAGCCTACCTAACTTATACTCCCTTCTAAGTCCATCACCTACCTAATGCAATTACTTATTCTCCAAGAATAAATTTCTAGCAATTCATTGTTCACTGAGGTTCCACTTTCGTTCTCCCAATATCCATTCCCCAAAGAGACCTAGGACATCAACATGTGCATATCCCAGTTGCAAGCAATGCATAAGGAGGACCTTGCCTATGTCAATAATTTGAAAGTGGGTGTTCAAGGTGAAGACCCACTAATGGTCTCTCTGGAAGCACTTATTGAGCTCTTACTGGCCCTGGTCTCTAATGCAGTTAGCGCTTGTTTGGTTATACATTAGATAGCCCTTACTCGCTCAGACAAAATCATATTTGAATAATGTAACACAGACAACACCGTCCCAAAAGTTCCTTGTCTGCATAAGATTTCTCCCAAACTCAACAGCCAAAAGCCCAATAAACGGACGTGAGCGTCCATAGACGTAAGAGGCTGGGGATGGCATGCAACAGGACAGGAGGGTTGAGCATGTGGCAGAGCTATGTGAGTGGTGATGGTGGCAAGGGAGGCAGACACTGTTGGGGTAGAAGCTTCGTGGAACAGAACTCGGAGTCGTTGAGGCGTGTGAATCACTGTCCTCAAGAAAAGATTCATCCCTTATCGATACTGTAAGGTTCGAACGGCGACTTTCCTCCAGGATACAACAACGAGTTACAGATAGCAGTACCTATCTGCAACCTACAGTCGAACAGGGAAGAAGACGAACGGCAGCGTTTCAGTTCTTTCTCTATTTGGTGGTTTTGGATCTCAGCGGTGTGTTCTTTCAATGAAGAACGAATGAATATATAGAGTTGCAAAACTCTAATACTGTTAGATCGTGAACCAAATCTCAGGAGAAGAATCAGGAACGAGAATGAGTCGTGTTGAATGAGTAGGGGCGGTTACGCATAAATTGCGGGCTCACTTACCAAGAGAAAATGCAAAAAGTAGGGTCGTGTCCCGCCTACGCGCGAGGCTAAACGGCCCGGATTTGCACCCCCCCCTGCGCGTGCGACGTGCCCGCACATGCGCATTAAGGTTTTCTGGAGCTTCCCTCCAACCCGGGTGCATTCTAGCCCAATGCCCCCGGGCGCGCGAGCACCCCTCTAGCTTCCCACTCATCACAACCATGTAGAAGGTGTAAACATATATATACCCACTCTCAAGTGTGGGTTTTAAGCGATGTGGGACTAAACAAAAGTCTCTTCCCTTTTGTCTATGGTGTATTTGAAATATCTATAAAGTGGAACTCAAAAAACCAAAAGTTCCAACAATCCCCCACTATTTCAAAATACACCACACATGCTATGTCTATACCGACTACACCTCCCCCACATATTTTGAAATATGTGGTTGTCTCATCTGCTAGCCGTAGCACGAACACAATGCCTAAGTACTGGTGCCTTTCAGCTATGAACCAGCCATTAGGATAGCAAATCTTGTTCACAGGAGGTTGGTGAAATAAATTTCTATGAACCAACAACCTTAAATGTGAACAGAGGACTCGCATCCACATTATAATTCTTAGTACTTCACTGTTCTGCGGTTTTGCGCTTTTTGGCCCTGCGCTGATTCCTGGTTTTTCACGAGTGCTCTAGAAAGCCTGCCAAAGGCTTTCATAGGAACCGACCCAGTTCCTCACTCGTATAGGTAGATTTCCATCAAGTGTGTACTGCAGTTTAGACACACCACCTCAAGATTTGGGATATGGATTCTATTAAGAGCAAAGCTCAACCTTCTCACTGCAGTAGTTGTATTCATAAATACAGTACTATCTAGTCATAGGAATGGAACATCTCAAATACAATAGTCGATAGTACACAAAAACAACCAGTGACTTGTTCTTACCCCTATGAACCTAAGTCATGGGATCACCAATCAAATAGGTGGGGTTACCATCACTCTTGTTTTTTGTTTTAGGCATAAGTCCCATTCCCCTCGACGTGTCTTCCACTTGCCTCCTATTAAGTGGTTTGGTCAGAGGATCGGCCAAATTCAACTCTGACCTCACATAATCCAAGGATATAACTCCGGATTTTAACAGCTGTTTTACTACTGTATGTCTTAGACGTATATGTCTACTTTTCCCATTGTAAATCTTGCTCTTTGCTTTTGCGATAGCAGCTTGATAATCACAATGCATAGGCACAGGAGGAGGAGCATTTACACTAATAGGAAGATCCGCTAAGAGGTTTCTAAGCCACTCAGCCTCAGAACATGCCTTCTCTAAGGCGATTAGCTCGGACTCCATGGTTGAACGAGCTATACATGTTTGCTTGGTAGATTTCCAAGACACTGCACCCCCACCAAGGGTAAACACATAACCACTAGTGGATTTGATCTCATCTGAATCTGAGATCCAGTTAGCATCACAATAACCCTCTAACACAGGTGGGGACCCTTTGAAAGATATCCCATGATTAATGGTACCTTTTAAGTACTTGGCTAATCTCTCAATGGCAACCCAGTGTTCCTTACTAGGACTCTGAGTATATCTGCTCAGTCTGCCAACAGCATAAGCTATGTCAGGTCTTGTACAGTTCGTCAAGTACATTAAGCTACCAATAATTTGGGCATATTCTTTCTGAGAGACACTATGTCCTTTATTTTTCTTAAGATGGATATTAGCATCATATGGCGTCGACACCCTCTTACAGTCATAATATCCAAATCTTTTCAAAAACTTCTCGACATAGTGTTCTTGACACAATGTAAGACCATCTTTTGTCTTTACAACTTTAATACCTAAGATTAAATCAGCTTCACCAAGATCTTTCATATCAAAATTTGAAGCTAAAAATCTTTTGGTCTCATTTATAATATCAAGGTTAGGTCCCAAAATAAGCATGTCATCCACATAAAGACAAAGCATAATATAAGAGTTATTAAAAGACTTATAGTATACGCATTTGTCTGCATCATTGATCAGGTATCCATTAGACACCATCACAGAGTCAAATTTCTCATGCCATTGTTTAGGTGCATGTTTCAACCCATATAAAGACTTAACTAGTTTGCATACTTTCTTCTCACTACCTGGTACAATAGTACCTTCTGGCTGTGACATATAAATCTCCTCCTCTAAATCACCATTTAAGAAAGCAGTTTTCACATCCATTTGATGGATAATTAACTTATGAACTGCTGCCAATGCAATTAAAATCCTAATAGAAGAGATTCGTGTCACAGGGGCGAAAGTGTCAAAATAGTCTTTCTTCTGGGAGAATCCCTTCGCAACCAACCTAGCCTTGTATTTCTCAATAGAGCCATCTGCTCTTAGTTTCTTCTTAAAGATCCATTTGCAACCTATAGCTCTAGCACCAGGAGGTAAATCAACAACTTCCCAAGTATGATTAGACATAATTGAGGTTAACTCACTGTTGATTGCTTCTATCCAGAAAGGTGTGTCTCTAGAATGCATAGCATTATCATAGGTTATCGGATCATCATCCACAAGAAACATGTGAAAATCATCACCAAAATTGGTGGATATCCTCGCTCTTTTACTCCTTCTCAATTCAAATTCTGAATTTTCAGGAGTCTCAGAGATACGTTCGGTAGTCTCAGAGATACGTTCGGTATGGTTAACAGTTCTTTCGAGACCGGATTTCCAAGGAAAAATAGTTTCGAAGAAATCAGCATTTTTGGTTTCCAGAGTAGTATTGACAGTAACCTGGTCAGAGTCACTCTTAACCACCAAAAATCTATACGCAGCACTGTTATTAGCATAACCAATGAACGCACAATCAACAGTTCTAGAACCTAATTTTGACTTTTTAGGTCCTACTAACAGAACTTTGGCGAGGCACCCCCACATTTTGAGATATTTTAGGTTAGGCGTATAGCCTTTCCATAACTCATAGGGTGTCTTGCCAGTTGCTTTATAAGGTATTCTGTTCTGAACAAAACAAGCAGATAGGATGGCTTCCCCCCACAAGTTCAGGGGTGCACCTGAACTAACCAGCATAGCATTCATCATCTCTTTCAAGGTTCTATTCTTTCTTTCAGCTACCCCATTCGATTCTGGTGAATATGGAGGGGTAGTCTCATGAATTATGCCAAGTTGTTCACAATGGTCAGCAAAGGGATTAGACTCATATTCACCTCCCCTATCTGACCTAAGCCTTTTAATTTTCCTATCTAGTTGATTCTCAACTTCAGCTTTATATTTCAGAAACATCTCACCTGCTTCATGCTTGTTTCTAAGGAGATATACCTTCGTGTATCTAGAGTAATCATCTATAAAGGTAATATAATAATATTTCCCTCCTCTAGACATTAAGCTTCTAAATTCAGCAAGATCGGTGTGAACTAAAGAAAGCAAATCAGTATTATCTCTAGAAACAATAGGTAAACAACCCTTTTTGATAGCTTTAACTTCAGCACATACTTCGCACTTATCATTCGTTGGTTTAGTGATGTTAGGCAATAAACCAGTTTTTCTCATTTCCTTAATATAAGGTGCAGAAAACATGTCCTAGTCTACCATGCCACAAATCAAAAGAGTCAACCATGTAAGCAGAAGAAGCAGAATTTTTATTAATAACAGTTTTGAGTACATTCAGAATAAATAAACCCTGGTTACAATACCCTTTCCCTATGAATGTCTCATTCTTAGAAAGCACTACCTTGTTGCATTCCATGTTCACTTTGATTCCAGCTTGAACCAACAGCGACACAGAGATCAGATTGCAGCGAATGTCAGGAACATGCAGTACATTACCCAGTGAAAGGGTTTTTCCTGAAGTCAAGTTGAGAAGAACTGTGCCTTTTCCCAGGACGGGTACAGGCCTAGAGTCACCCATATAGACTCGTTCTTCTCCATCTTTCACTTGGGTGTACTCTGAGAAAGACTTTAAGTCACCACAGATGTGACGGGTTGCTCCAGAATCAATAACCCAGTCTTTTTTCTCAGCCACCATGTTCACAACAGAGACAACAGCAGCAAAGACATCATCCTTCACTATATTAGCTTTCGGAGTGACGTCTTTGTTGTCTCCATCCTTCTTGTGTCTGCACTGAAAAGCATGATGTCCGGGTTTTCCACAAACATAACAATTTCCTTTATTCTTCTTAAAAGGACGGGAATTGTTAGTCTTCGGAATAGAAGATTTCTTATCGGTTTTCTTAGGATTTCTCCTAAACCGATTAGAAGCATAACTGGGATTACCTTCCACAATATTAGCCTTAGTCAAACTCCGTAGCTAATCTTGCGTCAAGTTTCCTGTTTTTCTCTTCAATCCGGACATGAATAATCACGTCTTCCAGACTCATCTGCCTCCTTTTGTGCTTCACCTTGTCCTTGTAGTCTTTCCATGATTCAGGTAGTTTCTCAACCAAACAACCAGAGACGAAAGCATCAGGGAGTTCAATATCCTCAGTTTTCAAATCATTTAAAAGAACTTGAAATTCAATGATTTGAGAAGAGATATCTCTAGAGTCAACAAACTGGAATTTAAGATAATTCCCAATAGCGTACTTTTGAGTACCAGCATCTTCGATTATATACTTCTTATTCATATTTTCCCAGATTTCGTAAGCTGATTTATATGAATAGTATATATCGAAGATCTCATTCGACAAGGTATTTAGAATAGTGTATCGGCATACCTTGTTTCCTTGCTGCCACTCATCGTGCAGCTTTTGGAAATCATCGAAAGCGTTTGCAGCATCTTCTATGTTAGCCGAATCGAACTCCATAGCCGTCGGCTTTTCAGGTTCAGGTTCAGTCAGGTACTTCGCATAGTTCAGCACGTCCAGGCAGACGTAGATCCTCTCCCTCCAGCGTTTGAAGTGGGTACCGTTGAAAACTTCGATCTTCGATACGTCAGGTAGCCTTGAACGAGATTGAGCGGATCCAGCAGCAGCGAGATCATTGTTCTGAGAAGCCATCTTTTCTTGAGATTGTTGGGGTAGAAGCTTCGTGGAACAGAACTCGGAGTCGTTGAGGCGTGTGAATCACTGTCCTCAAGAAAAGATTCACCCCTTATCGATACTGTAAGGTTCGAACGGCGACTTTCCTCCAGGATACAACAACGAGTTACAGATAGCAGTACCTATCTGCAACCTACAGTCGAACAGGGAAGAAGACGAACGGCAGCGTTTCAGTTCTTTCTCTATTTGGTGGTTTTGGATCTCAGCGGTGTGTTCTTTCAATGAAGAACGAATGAATATATAGAGTTGCAAAACTCTAATACTGTTAGATCGTGAACCAAATCTCAGGAGAAGAATCAGGAACGAGAATGAGTCGTGTTGAATGAGTAGGGGCGGTTACGCATAAATTGCGGGCTCACTTACCAAGAGAAAATGCAAAAAGTAGGGTCGTGTCCCGCCTACGCGCGAGGCTAAACGGCCCGGATTTGCACCCCCCCCCTGCGCGTGCGACGTGCCCGCACATGCGCATTAAGGTTTTCTGGAGTTTCCCTCCAACCCGGGTGCATTCTAGCCCAATGCCCCCGGGCGCGCGAGCACCCCTCTAGCTTCCCACTCATCACAACCATGTAGAAGGTGTAAACATATATATACCCACTCTCAAGTGTGGGTTTTAAGCGATGTGGGACTAAACAAAAGTCTCTTCCCTTTTGTCTATGGTGTATTTGAAATATCTATAAAGTGGAACTCAAAAAAACAAAAGTTCCAACAGACACAAATAAAGAGCTAAAGTTCACCGTGGCATAGCCATACAACTAGATTTCCTATTTCAAACTTTAACCAAATTAGGGATGGTTTTTTCCTAAAATAATCTACATAAACCATGCAAATACAACAGCATATGATCATTATATCATCTTTGATGAGTTCCCATCATCTTATTCTCCAAAGAAGATATACTGCAGAACAGTTCATTAATCCTAACCTACTAGTTTGATAACAAATCCACCTTATCAACCTTCGTTATGTAAAACTCATCTGTAAACAGTGGTGCTAACATATTTAACACTCAACAGCACGCGCCTTACCATAGCAAAAAGTTGTATCTTCAAGAAAGTGTGAATTTGCAGGCCGCTCATCCAGTTTCATCATCCAATCCTTCTCCCATAAAATGGGGGTCAATTATGGAGCATAGGAAACCTCGATAAAAGAATTCACCAAGTTTATTGATCAGTTGTAGACCTACGTCAACCACCCAACGAACTTGATCACAGGTTTATCATGTCTTTAAAATACCTCGAATACTTTGGTAAACAATTCCAAAAAGCATAGGCAACTTCAGTTGAGATACCTCTTGGCTTTAAGTAGAGACGGCATTCTTATAGACTGTACATTATTCAAGCACCCAATTTATCCTCCATTTCCTCCAACTTACGATCTAAATATCAACAAATTCCACCAAAATACAAATCAAATCTCTCTTTAAGTACCTGCTCTGGAACTCCAGCAAATTCCTTCTTCAAGCTAGAATATTCCACATATGGACTTTTGCAAGTTTAGATCATTATACCAATTGCCTTAGACCCCCAAAGTAAGCATCAGGGGCTCACTGGTTTACACTGCCAAGAGCATATTTTCTTGCCCTGGATTCACAATCCTCCCTCAACATAACACATACACTTGCAAAATTTTCTTGCCCTGGAAGGGAAGGACCGGGCGTATCTAGTTTGGATTTTTAGTACTGGTTGTCACGTCGTGTGAGTGAGACATGGACTGCATGACACACACACTCCGAAACACTATCACACACCAAAACCGTTGCAACGTCTGTGTCCTCATGTCCGAGTTGTGTTGCGACATATCTGCGTTTGTGTGACATAGGTCATGATTGTTAATCTTTCGACCCTACCAAGTATCCGAACCTCATTACCAAATGCATCCCGAATGGGCAAATCATACTAGCTACGTGACACATCGACTCCTGGGAAGCACGGGCCCTCAAAAAAATTGTTGTTGTGTCCCATGCCTTTGTTGTATCGGACATGAAACAGACTCGACACAGATGCTCCAACACACTACGGCAGGCCAAAATCATTGATGAATCAGTGTCATGATGCCCGGATCTGCTGTTTCATATTCGTGTCTGGGCAACATAGATCAACACTAGTATAGCAACTCAGATCACACAAATACACAAAAAAATTCCACCAAATCAACAATTTAAACATAAAGAAGTCTCCTTTACCACACTATACTCATCCCAAAGGGAGAAAAAAAACTAACCGATTCCCTCTTGCTGTTCTGCTTGTCCTCGAGATCCTGCAGAGTCCCATCGAGCCTCTTCCTGCCAATACAGAAACGCCACCATTCTAAACAAACAATAACCAAAAAAAGTTGAGAACACGGATTCCTTGGACAACTTACAGCTCGGCGGAGATGTAGTCGATACGCTTGCGCACGTTGGCCCTGGCCTCGGCGAGGTCCTGCTTGACGAGCACGGGCCCGATGAGCTTGTAGACGTTGGCGTCGTCGTCGAGGAGGTCGAGCTCCTTGAGCACGAGCTCGTTCTCTCCCAGCTGGACCGTGCACTGCTTCCGCACCTGGTAGCTCTTCCCGATGTCTGCAGTGAAATTAGGGTTAGGGTTAGGTTTTCCTTAGGGTTAGGGTTAGGGTTAGGGTTAGGGGGGGGGGGGGGGGGGGGGGGGGGGGGTGGGATGACCTTTCTGGAGCTTGCTGAGGGCGTTGGCGTGATTCTCGAGGTCGCGCTGGAGATCTCGGATCGCCGGCGAGGAGGCCATGGCTGGTTCTTCTGGTTGGAGTCTGGAGGTGCGGATGGGTGGACGACGACGACGAAGGGTTTATTCGGCTGTTAGCGGGTCGGGTTTTTTTCCCTTTTAAGAAACTAAAATAATAATTAAAAAATTAAAAAATTAAGCGGGTCGGCCCGTCTAGCCCGCGGTCCGCCGGTGGGTTGGGCTGGGTTGGAATTTTTTCAGCACGTCTAAATGGTGGGTTATGGGCCGGCCCGTCCCGCTGGCCCGTCTTGACAACTCTAATTATATGGGAAAAAAATAACGAAAAAAACTAATATTTGAACTAACTGTGAGTATCAAGATGAAAATTTCTAATAGTTGGTGGTATTAAGTTAGTACTTATCAAAGTTCAGATTATCAAATTGAAAAACTCGAAAAATTAAGGGTATCACGTTGCAATTTAGCCTTAAATTATTAAAGGGGATTACTATGGGCACTATACAAAATGTTCGGGGACATCACAATTTGTGCAGTCATGTACAATCAAATTTTTACTAGTCTTTTGTGTGGATTGTCAAAATTTAGTAGTCATGTGCATATCCAGACAGTCTTTGGCAGTCCAAGACTACAAAATTTTGGACAGTCTTAAACACGGTAAGGATTATCAAAGTAAGGATTATCAAAAAATTTACAATCATGACTATACATATGACTGCATAAAAATAATAACAGTCCCTAACAATAAGTATAATGTCCATGGTAATCCCCTTGTTAAAATACTCATGATGATTACATGATTCGCAAGACATCATTATATTGTACAAGGTAGGATTAAGTTGAAATAAATTTGTTTATAAGACAACTATAAGATCACCCATGTTTCTTAAATTTAAGTTTTGCGTTATTTAAAAAACAACATACAAAAATAATTAGAATAACAAATTGAGAATGTTACGATGGATATGTTCAACATATCATATGATACAAAATAATAGAAGTTAGATGTGACATCAATTGAGAACAAGATGACAAAATAATCTCTCTCTTTTTGGACAAAATGTAACATAAATCAAATAGATACATGAATTAGGCTCGTTAAATGTTTAATATATAATAAAGTCCAACATAGTAATAGTTCATTCTACAATATAAGTCATTGACTCGTATTCTATTTTTCCTATATAATATTGGCATGATCCTAAAAAAAAAAAATTTGAAATAATGGTCAACCAATAAGTCCTAAGTTCAAATCCCCTCTTTTGTCAATATGTTTACATTGCCAGTCTTCTAATGCTTGTTCCTTCATTCTTTGGGCCGTTATAGGCTCATACATGTGCAAATACAATCCAGGTTCCTACATCCGATTGTACATTATAGACTCATCCACATACGGATACAATTCATATTCTCATAATCTCGACCTTGTATGTGATGAGAGATGTTTAAGATATATAAAAGGAAAATGCTAACAGCCCACGATTTGTGCCCGCCGGCTGTGACCGCAGACGGACGTGACGTAACCCAATTTGTTCATTATATTCGTGTGGGTCCCACCTGTCGATGTCCTGCCAATTAAAAACCGTCACGTGGACCGCGAACCAAAAACAGTGGACCAAAATACGGTCCACATAGCACTGTCATATATAAAACATCGGCTCTCTCTTAACAACTCAAAATTTGGAAACATTGGTCATAACTTATAAGGATGAACCCAAATATACTAGTTAAAGGACCGGTAGACCTAGATGTAGATCAAAATAACTTAGATTTAGACTTAAGAATGATAGGGTCACCTAGACAAAAGCAAACTTGGATATTGGTACTCTACGAAGGATAAGATTAAGACGATGGAACTTAAGAGGGGATACAAGAAATTTTTTCCGATGGCCGACCCAAAATCAGGGATGAAAGACTTTTTCTTTATCTTTTATTAATTAATAGGTTGGTGGTTACCATTGGAGCGAATCCAACTAAAAAAAGTTACCCTAAAAACTGGAACTATTTTGTGGGTTTAGTTGGACTCCTGCCCACCTCCAAAATATATATATATATATATATATATATATATATATATATATATATATATATACATATATATATATACATATATATATATATATAAAGGGGCTTCAAAACGGTTCAAGATTGAGCCGTCGTGTATATCATCAATCTTTTTAAAATAAAAAAATTTAATTATGTAAAAAATTGTTAAAAAAGTTTAAAAATTTGTTATATATATGCAAAATGGATAATTGAACTCAACCAAATAAGAAGAAAACCTCCCACCTTAACCACATGAGCTAGAAACAATTTTTGACTATAAATGGATAATATTATATGTTATCACACGTGCAAAGCACGTACATTTACTAGTGTGTATATATATATATATATATATATATATATATATATATATATATATATAAAAGAGAGAGAGAGAGTGAACACCTCCCTTACTCTCTCTCTCTCTCTCTCTCTCTCTCTCTATATATATATATATATATATATATATATATATATATATATATATATATATATAGAAAAACGGGATATGAGCCATAGGCTCATATTCTTATATGAGCCATCTAACGTTCCTTCCATGTGGACCAATAAAAATATAGCGACTTGGAAGAGAAAATTTAAATAGATGTAAATGGAAGATCTCATAAAAGATTTGATAAATAATAACTTACTATATCTTTGTTTAGGAACTTACCAAATAAGCTTGCCTAGAAATTTAAAGGAATAATGACATTTGTCCCTTAAAATTAAAATTAAAATTAACATTAAAAATTAAAATTTAAATTAAATAATATTAAAATTAAATTTAAAATTAACATTAATATTAAATTTAATATTAACATTAATATTAACATGAACATTAGCATTAAAATTAATATTAATATTAATATTAACATTAATATTAGCATTAATATTAGCATTAATATGAAAATTAATATTAATATTAATATTAACATTAATAAAATTTAAATTAATTTTAATATTAATATTAACATTAAAATAATATTAACAATAATTTAACATTAATATTAACATTAAAATTAATATTAACATTACTATTAATACTAATATTAATATTAACATAAACATTATGGGATCATTTATTTCTGTTTATTTAAATTTCTGGGTAAACATATTTGGTAAGTTCCTAGGCAAAAATATGATAAGTTATTATTTATCAAATATTTTATGGGATTTTTTATTTCTATCTATTTAAATTTTATTTTTCATGTCACTATATTTTTATTGGTCTACATGTATATCACGTGGAATGGCTCATATCCCCCATATAAGGCAATGAGTGTATTTTTATTGTGTGTGTATGTTTTTTTTTTTCCGTATGAGATGATACACATCCATTCCATAATAATTCATCCTAGCTCACCAAAATTTGAATTTTTGTTTTGTCCTTGACCTAAATAAACAGGGCAAATAAGGCAATGAGTCTATGGAACCTATTGCAGGGCCGACCCTGAGTTCATGGAGGCCCTAGGTAAACTTTCAAAATGAGGTCTATATATAATATAAGAATATAAAAAAAAACAGTTACAACAAAAAATTGAACCTAGGACCTCTAATGTAAAGTATAACATAATAACCACTACACCACAATTATTTTGTGTCAAAAGATGGTCATGTTACATATTAGTTCTATTTTTGATACAAAATTATATATATATATATATATATATATATATATATATATATATATATATATATATATATATATATATATATCCTCATATTCTATGAGGCCCTGGACAGTCATCTTGGCCACCCTGGGCCAGGGCCGGTCCTCAACCTATAGGTTAAGGATGGTCCATATTGCAACAAGAGCATGACTTGCAATGGCTATCAAATGCAAAGTTAAAACTTTAGCACCTTGCAATGGCTAGTTTCGTTCTTGTTTTTTTCAAACGTAATTGTATAACATCCTACAATATACTTCCAAGAACATACATTCGGGTTTACTATTTTTTTTGGTTTATGTATAAATTAGTCTATGCATATCGGTTATCGATCGGTTTTTTTTTATACATATTTTGCATTCTTCGCGTACCACATGTTCCACTTCTACTAATCCCGGTGTCACCTCATTCCATTTAGATAGTACAAGCAAATTGGGCTCTCAATCAATCACTATCTTTAGTTTCACCTCATTCCATTTAGATCGGTAGTCATTTTATTGGAAATATGTGTCATTTCCATTGTGTCTCTTTATCATCTATAAAGGCATAAGTGTTTGAATAATTCACTCACTCAACCCATTTATCCACTAGCATCAAGTCTAAGAGAGAGAGTGACTACCAATATTGCTTCGTCGAGTTCTTGCGGTGTGAAGTGCTGCTACCGAAGAAGAAGAACCGTTCTATCATGGAAGGCTAATCGCCATTAAATCGTAAGCATCAGTGCGGAACGAATATTGTCTTAAGGATATTGAACCAAGTTCAAACCTCGATCTCGATTAGATATTTATTTTATATTTTAGTTTCATAGTCTAAAATACAGAGTTGAAAATTTATTCTTACAATATCTTCCCTTGTTTGGATGTAGCTCGAGGTTCAAGTCCCAATCTCAAAATTTGTTGTCTTTTAACGAATGCACGCACAATATCAAACCAAAATACGAGGGAATTGAAAATGTTCAAAGACACTAGTTGTCATCATCAATCTAGAACATCTACTAGAATTAAATTGACTATGGAGCATAAGAAAAGTTCATAAAAGAACGGTCTAACACTACCGAACCAATTCAAATGGATCAAAGTCCATGTAACTTTTTTTTTCCTTCTTCTTTATTTTTATTATAATAATAATAATCCAAACTGCCAGCCTGGATAATATATAAATGGTGATGTTGTGCTGATACTTTTACCAATTCGTTTCACAAAATCCCATAAAATGTTCCAAAACCTGCTGCTGCAGCTTCATGCCAAAGTCCGATTAAGAAGATTTTGGAAACGTACCAATCAGATTTAGAAGTTAGAACCAGCATAGCAAAGACAGTGACTTGTTTGGAGCTGTCAAATGGATCTACATGCATTACAAGACCTTGAAATGAAAAAAACAAGCCACACACTATCACTGGCTAGGACCAGCCAGTGCCTACTGAGCGACATCAATCACACCCACCAGCTCACCTACAAGAACTATTACTCCTATAAAAAAAAAAAAAAAGTAGTCCTAGGCTCTTGGGTGGGTTTAAAATGTTTTCATCTGCAAAAATTTTAAAATTTTTAGAAGTCGTGACAGTCGAATTGAAGAGAATGAAAAATTGTCATAATTTTAACATCATTATAATAATAAGATCTGTTCAAAAGTTTGACAGTCAAAAAAATAAAACATTTTGTCATAGAAATACCAAAATTTTGGCACTCTACCTATAATTAAAACTGCAAAAAAATTAGCAGTCCTAAGACAATTTTTTTTTTAATCTTGAATTGTCAGAATTCAAGCAGTCCTAAGTGATAGCTCCTAACAGTTTTCAAAGAATATTTTGGATATTAAATAAATAAATATATATATTCTTTACAAAATGTGATACCCTCTATCACTTTAATTAGTTATTGACTCTAGTAACTTCCAAAATTTTAGATGCCAAATTTCTTACCAAGATATAGAAATACTAAAGAATTATGTCATGTAAGTGCAGTTAGTAGGTAGATAAACATATTTTTATTCATCATTCATAGGACGATTTCACACACGAACATACATAGATAATGGGTACTTGCAAATAAATACTGACTTGTTGCAAATAAATAATAAAGTTATTTAGTTTTAGGGTCTCGTATAATATTAAAAATTTGTGTTTAGATCTTCATATAGTCCATAAGAGGATTTGGATCTCGTCCTAATGGTTGACTTGACTGACTGTCTAAAGTGGAGACCTAAATACAAATTTTAAATGTTATACGATATTATAGACCCAAAACGTCTACAGAAGCGACGCCAACCCACCTGAAGATAACGAACTACTGCTTGACGCAAACACCAAGACAAATCAAATACAATATATGTTCGATGACTATGTCACATTCACAAATCTCAATATATATAACTTTTCAACAAGATATAAGATTGATAGAAGATATATTATACCATTTGCCCCCAAGTTCAACCCCTCATCAAACTCAAGAAGAAAACATAAAATTATAATAAAAGCACTCACCCAATCCCGTGACGATCTCCCTTAATGAAGAAGGCGACTCTTCGAATAGATCTTATCTTCCAATATTCTTAAATGACGAGCACTAAGAGCAAAGCATATACTTTCTCTTAGATTTCTGTAGACTTGCATCCTTGAATCTCCCATATGAGATTCTTGTTGACGACCCCCCTATACCACAATAAATAGGTTAAGAAACCTAGTTTAGGTTTTAGGAAAATTCTAAAATAGTCCAACACTTATCGTGACAGTCCAAATTTGATCACGCGGTCAATCTAAATGCTAACATGGACCCACATATGAAATGTTCTCCAACAAGTGGTATACCGACGATTGACCACCAAATAAGCATAACCGATTCTGGAACCATAACTAATCAATTATGTATACCGCCGGTATACCGTCGCTTATTTTTACTCAGTTCGAGCCCAGTTGTCACGTCCCGCTTCCAAAATAATGGAAAAAATATATGGGAACTTCATACGACGATCACTGGTGAGTGGACTCTAACAAGCTAATGACGTCGGTCTTAAGCCCAACAATCTTTTTTTTTTTTGTAGATGTTCGACGATACACACAAGACTTTGTGCATGTTGTATTGTATGCCTTTTTAGGCCCACTACCCCCAACTCCCACCATTATTATAAATAGAAGGAATAATACGGTTCTCGTGGCTCGATCCACTGATCTTCCGCCAATCCAGCCAATATCTTATACCTCTCATCGGTAACCACAAGAGCCACTCGAGTTCGGTCACAACATTTCACTCCAACAATAACAAGTAACAAGATTAATCATACATGAAAGTAAATTGACGTTCCAAAATACATATCATATATGATCATAAAGCTAGTACAGTAAAATGTTACACTAACAAGTATAAATATATATGCTCACTATACCAATCATGATCTAATATATACATCATGCTGACCAAAGTCAGAAATAAGTCTCAATCTGGTAGTCTAACACTGCACCATACCCGAAAAAACAAGAGTAATACTACTTCCACTCTCACTCTCACATACATATTCTTTCTTGAAATTAATTATATGATATGAAATTAATATGCATGTATATGATTGTATGCCTGCAATTCTATTCATTTCAACATGTATCTGATTGTACGACGGAAATTTTTTTGTATAAAACAACAAAATATTTTAGTTATATTAATTAAAAAGAAAACATATGTTATCGCATATATATTTACTCATTTCTATCTAACTATACTATATTATGTAATCTATAATCTATATTACATGATGATTATCACCTTTATGTATTAATTTTGTGACTATATATTGGAACTATCATGGAATTTATTACCTTTACACAAACATAAGTTCAACTTATTAAATTTACTGGATAGTTTTTATTTTTATTTTTTGAAACTCAATACAATATTGGCATTAATGGACATAAGTTTAATTTGTTAATTTACTGGATTGTTTTTTGGTTTTTTTCAAACTCAATACAATATTAGCATTAATGGGGTTAAAAATAATTAACCTCTCAGCGTTCTCTTATTCTCTTTCTAATTTAAATTGTTATGTTAGATTATTTAAATTAATTGATACTCTCTTATCTTATTTAAATTAATAATAAGATAAGATTTTTAAACTTAGATTATGATACTTAAATATAATGATAAGATAAAATTTAAATATATTATTACTTAGGTTATATAAAAATAATAAAAAATAATATTAATGATAAGATAACATTTGTGAACTTCCATATGAAGAAAATATATATATATATATATATATATATATATATATATATATATATATATATATATATATATATATATATATATATATTACTTTTCGTTTAAAATCTAATTTAAATAATAAATAATCTAAGTTAACGAGAGTATCAATTGTTATAGTTTAGCTTACAAATTGGATTTTAAATTTGAAAAAACTATACTTATAACACGTAAAGATTTAAATTAAAAAATATATATTAATGATATGAGAGAATTTTTGAGCTTCTATATCTTCTAAGTTCTACATGTACAGTCATAAAATCATGCAAAAATAATGCGTTTCACATACAATGAGTTCGACAAGTATAATTATATAATTGTAATGAAAATAAAAGTAATACATTGCACATGCAATGCATTTGACACGTCCAATTATACATTTGTAATTCGTCTTCATAGAAATAAAATTATCCATTACTTCAAAAAAAAAAAAAAAATATATATATATAATTTTAGTCTCGAGATATTGTTGCAATTAATGCCCTTACTAAGGGGAGGTACGACCTTAGTAATGACGTATTTGAAACGGTTAACAAAACGTCCTTACTAATGACGTTTTGGTCACAACCAGACCCAAAAATGTCATTGATAATGATATATTTAATTTTAAAAAACATAACAAATTATTTTATATAAAATATATATTTTTAAAGAAACATCCTTGTTAAGTGTGTTTCTATCTGTTGCCTTCCTTGTTAAGGACGTATATCTCTCTCTTTCATTTTTTTTATTTTTATTTTTTATTTTGCTGTCAGAGGTACTAAAGAAGAGAGGAGAAATAATCAACAAAAATGTCTTTTCTATGGAAGTTTGGATTCATTCTCACTAAATTTTTTTAAAAAAATCTCCTTATACAATCGCTTATAACTTTAATGTTTCAACTTAAACTTTCCGTAAAACATATACTTCACCATGGATCAATTCAAAGTTTTCCTAAGAGCATCATTAGTAGTTAAGGCTCTCAAATACAATTTGGGACCCAAAAATTCAAAAAAAAAGGTAAATGTAGAATGAGTTGGATTTGTATGTGAATAGTAGGAAATGATAAGTGAGTTCGGGTTCCAAAGATTGTGTGATCAAAAATTGATGTGGAAAAAAAAATGTATAATCTATAATCTAGAAACTTGGACTTCAATTGGGACTTACTATTCTACAAAATAAATTCCTACAATCTAGAATTTAGAAATTGGGAGGCCCAATCTTTAGCATCTATGGATAGGATGGAATCGTAATTGTAGAAATTGAAACTAGAGATGAAACTTACTATTCTACAAAATGAACTCCTACATTCTAATTCTAGAATCTATAAAATGGCATGAGCCTTACTAATGATGCTCTAAGGGACTGGTCGGTATGTTGAAAGTGGTTCGGATTTGAATTGTTTTATGAAAGTGGAGTGACCTCTCCGAAGTTTCTGTCCCTCCTCAAATTTTTCACACTTTAACCTCGCTCAGTTTTGAAATAAAATGTCAATTACTTGTGAGAAATTAAATGATTTTTTTATTTATGAGAATTTAAGGTCATATTTTAGGAAATTTATATTTACTAATTATATGTCAATTACTTGTGTGAAATAAAATTTATATTACAATATTTACATTAAATTGAAAATTATGTGTTAAAATTTTTTGGGGGTAAGCATATTCAGGTGTACCACATCTCCAACCAATATTCACTTTCAACAACTATCAAAACAATGAAACTTTTTTTTTTTCCACTTTCAACAATCATCAAAACAACCAAACTCATGTTTTCTCTACTTGCAACAAACATAACTTATTTTTTCTCCACTTTCGAATCTTGCAATTCCACCAACCAAACTACTTTTGAAAGTCAAAATTTATATGTATGCATCGCGTACGCATATTATGCTTTTCCATTTTCACTTTTCTAGACTTTCGTGCACATGGACAGAACCCCCCCCCCCACCCCCCCCCCCCCCCCCCCCCAATTTTTTTAAAAATGTTAATTACTATATAGATATTGTAGTTTTAAAATTTATATTGTAGTTTTCTAGACTTTCGTGCACATCGAGTCGTGGTGTACTGGTAACACCACCGTGCATTGAGGGTGAGGGCCGGGTTTGAACCCTCCCTCACACAGAGGTGGTTGGGTGGCGGTGGCCACGACCTCCGGGCCAAGGTCGGGTGGAGTCGTCCACCGACTTTGGTTTAAAATATATATATATATATATATATATATATATATATATATATATATATATATATATATATATATATATATATATATATAGATATTGTAGTTTTAACATATATATTAGTTTAACATTTTATTGTAGAAAAGAATAAGTTAATTCTAACGGTAGCATTTTTAGTTTTTAAATGAAATACATGAGTTCGAATCTTATTTCACTATTAAAAAAAGAGCTCGAATCTTATTTTTGTTGAAAAATTTATTATTTGCTTACTAACGAGTAATGCTATTCGTACCTCCAAATTGTTCATCTAAACCATCTCTCCTTATGTGGCAGCTGACGTGACATGTTAAATAATACAATGTGTCATCTGATATGACAGATGACATGACAAATTTTAACCCAAAAAGTTAATTACCCAAAAATTTCCATGTTAATTTAATATTGATGTTAATATTAATATTAGTTAATGTTAATATTAATATTAACATTAATATTAATTTTATTGTTAATATTAATTTTATTGTTAATGTTAACATTAATATTAATTTTAATGTTAGTGTTAACATTAATTTTACTGCTAATTCTAATTTTAAAATTTGCCGTGTCAGCTGCCACATCAATATACCATATCAGCTATCATGTAAGAAGAAACGGTTTGGAGGAACAATTTGGAAGGACATATAACATTATTCTTTATATATTTTTATTATTGACATTGACAAATATTTTTTTTTTTTTACTATGTACCACCCCAATCTTTCCATAATTGTAATCCTGATTACGCCTCTAATTATGCAACCAAGCAGCCCCACAAGGGGTTGTTGAATCTGAGTGGCACATTGCAACTGCTGCAGTACGTCAAAGCGCGTCGCACTGCACTACCTTTCACATTCATCATTCACTCGTTCTTCTTTTTTACTTTTTTTTTTTATTTCTTTCTGCCGAGAGAGAGAGAGAGAGAGAGAGAGAGAGAAAAAGTAGTAAACAAAGGGGCACAGTAGAGTAGCATAGCCTTATTTTTAGGTTTTTTTTAGGGGCACCTCATTTTCTACTAGGGGACAACCCAAATTTTTTTGAAAAATTTACAAGTTTGCCATTGTGTTTTTTTACTAGGGGGGCAGCCCAAAAAAAAGTATAAAACCCAACTCCATTTTATTTCATCTCTCTCTTTCTTCTTTTCCTACTTCTCTTCCTCCACTTCTTTTTTTTCTTCTACTCATATAAACCTATATCTAACCTAACCTAGGTGAAATTGTCCCCCAAACAAAAATCGTTGAAGATTTTTGGTAGAATACAGTGTCAATCACTTCTCTCATTTATTTGTAAGTCGTCGAATTTATTTTCGTGTTATATTTTAAGTTTTAACCTAAATTTTACATATAAAAGTGGAAATTTTTGTTTAATGTAGAAAGAAATAGATAATGGATCAACCCGGACCATCAAATGCTGGATATTATCCTCCCAACACTTCCGAAGAACACTTTGACGCATCGGAAATCATCGTGGTAACTACATTTGAACTTTACGTGGAGTGGAAAATTGTATTTCGACACAGAGGACTGCCATAAGTGTGGCAGTCCCTCACATATATAGGACTGCCACAACCTGGGCAGTCCTACACTAAGTGAGGGACTGCCACATTTGTGGCAGTCCAGTGAATGTGAGGGACTGCCCAATCTCTGGCAGTCCTCTGTAGGAATGTGTGTTATTTGTATATCACACCAATATGTGATTTTTCTTTTAGTACTATCTAACTAGTTAATCCAGATTTATATATATATAACCCAAATATGAACATTGATCCAAATGGACAATGTTACTTTGAAGTGTCTCAACTTGTGACCAAGAACAAACTTCTATATAAATAATAATACAGACTCCTCTATAAATAATAATACGCTTTATTTAGTTGTTTAGTTTTGACTTTTAACTTCTATTGTAGGACTTTCGATCTTCCGAGGTTGCGGTACATGCTCCAATTGCAATTGATGTAGGGCATTTATTTTCGATCGATCTTTCGTTTCCATCAAGCGACGATGCGGTACAATGGTGTCGAGAAGTTGGAAGGGAAAACAAGTTGGTTCTAGTGATATCCAGATCGGCCCGAAATCGCCCGGGACGACAAAGTGTTATGGTTGGCTGTGAAAGAGGTGGTGTGTTCCGATCGCACAAGAAAGACACAGTTATCCAAGATAACGTAGTAAGAAAGAAAGCCGGAACGAGGAAATGTGGTTGTCCATTCACGATCCAGATTAGAAAAGAAGAAGAAGGGAAGTGGTCAGTACAAGTGAAGAATGGAACCCACAATCATGAGATTGCCGAGACACTATTGGGTCATCCGTATGTCGGACGGTTGAACCCTACGGAGAAGAAGATAGCCGAAGACTTGTCTATTTCCGGTGTTGCACCTAGACAAATATATTCAGTCATACGGCATGAAGATGAGAAGAACACGTCTACGATGAGGTCTATATACAACGCCCTATCTTCTTCGAACGCTTTCCGGAACAAATCAAGAATGGCGATGCAAGAAGTGCTGAAGTTGCTTGCCGATAATCACTACGTTGAGTTCCATAGAACCCATCCCAAGAGTAAGGAAGTAATTTCAATCTTTTGGGCTCATCCAGATTGCACAAATCTGGCCCGGTCTTTTGGCGACGTGTTAGTCCTTGATTGCACGTACAAGACCAACAAGTTCAAGATGCCTCTCCTTCATATCGTCGGATTCACCTCTACTCGGAAAACATTCCCGGTGGCATTTTGCTTCATGAAGAGTGAAAAACTTGAAGACTACACTTGGGCATTGGAGAAGCTGAAAACACTTTACAGCGGTCATACAGAGCCGTCAGTTCTTGTGACCGATAGAGAGTATGCCCTAATAAATGCAATTCACATTATTTTTCCTCAAGCGGATACATTGCTATGCACTTGGCATGTCAATCGTAATATTGAAGCCCAATGTAAGTTGAAGTTTCATAAGGAGGAAGGTAAAATTGACATGCAAAAATTTCAAGAATTCTCCAATGACTGGAATTGTGTGTGGCGAGCCTCTACGATTGACAGTTACGACGCCGCATGGTATATGTTCAAGGATAAGTGGGAGGCGAGGGAGCCGGCATGCATTACATACATCAAAGATACATGGCTTGACCCGCACAAAGAACACTTCGTCTTAGCATGGACGAATTTGGTGAAGCATTACGGCACGACAACCACCAACCGTGTCGAAGGAGCACACTCTGTAGTGAAGAGACAACTAAATCATCTCTCGGCAACTTTGTCTCTGTTTGGCAAGCTATACATCTTATGGTAGACCGGACCGTGAATGAAATTAAGGCATCATTTGAGATGAGCTTAAATATAGTCAAGCATGAGCATAGAAAGAATGTACTGTTAGATGCTGTAGTTCGCGTGGTATCACACACGGCGTTGACATTAATATGTGATGAGATTGAAAGGTCGAAGGATGTCGGGTTTGATCCCCAAGTTTGCGGGTGTGTACATCGACATACACTGGGCCTCCCTTGTGCACATCAGATTAATGAATATCGCCGTGAATCCATTCCTATTCCAGTAGAAGCAGTAGATGAACGTTGGAGGCAGCTGTCTATGATGCCTGTGGTGAAGACGAGCGATGATTTCTTCTCTTTGCCAAGTGTGAAACTTCTTCACGCAAGGTGGTTAGCCTCAGTAGCAGCAGAGCGGCAGTCCATTGAGCTTAAAGTGCAAGAAATAGCATGTCCGGTCACTACTACAATGCATGAGCCGACCGTTGTTTCCAATCCTAAAGGCAGGCCTCACACAAGATTGACTAGTTCACAGAAGAGAAGGCTGGAGTCAACTAGGAGAGATCCATCGCACTTTGAGCATGTTGAACGAAGCTTACAGCAAGCTCCGCCCGCACGGAAGGGAAAGCTTGTCATTCGTCAAAAATTGGAGAAAATGGACCTCCCAAGAGAAGATATCGTTGCAAGCCAGACACTGAACATGTATATTGATAAATTCCAACCTGAGATTCGCCGATACATTTGGTCTATTGTCGATGTCCCCGGTGATGGCCATTGTGGATTCCATGTGCTTGCAAGACATCTTGGTTATGATGTCAAAGACGGATGGAAACAGGTAAGGAAGGAGTTGTATGAGGAGTTACAGACTCGTCTTCCATTCTACTCCCGCCTCCTAAGCGAAGAAACGGTTGCAAGTTTGTTGTTAAGTATCCCTTGCACCGACAGTGTTACCGGGACAGACCACTACATGTCAGTCCCGTCTGCCGGCTATTTATTTGCCAATAGGTACATGATACCTCTCGTAATTTTCTCGATGGGTATAAGAGAAACATTCTTTCCGATGTGCGCACCTCCGCCGGACCACGGACATTCTAACCTATGTACTATAGGTCACATCGGTGATCACTTTGTCATACTAAAGATGATCGGTCATTCTCCGATTCCTCTACCTTCAACAGTTTGGTACAAAAGAGCACCTGTCGAAGCCAGAGCTTGGACCACACCTTTCGATCATCAAATCGACCATTGTAAGAAGTTGTTGAAGTTTGAGGAGCCAAGAGACTTACCTGCAGACCACTATGACGTCGAAATCGACTGAGTATCAATGTGTTATATGGAGGACCACTTTTGTATAAATTTTGGCATTTTGGTTATAGAGGACCACTTTTGTATACATTAAACTATGAAATATGAAGTCCAATATATGTTTCTTACTTTTATTTATGTCTTATATGTCTTTTATCTGGGTGTTCTACATGTGTGTTTTGTGTATTTTTTGTGTGAGACGTGTGTGTTTGATCACAGAAAATTCTTGTGTTCACAGAACATTTCAATTAGGACTGCCACACACTGGGCAGTCCTTCACTAGTGTAGGACTGCCCTGGGTGTGGCAGTCCATTCTAAAATATTCTGTGATTTCATCACAGAACATTTCAATTAGGACTGCCACACACTGGGCAGTCCTTCACTAGTGTAGGACTGCCCTGGGTGTGGCAGTCCATTCTAAAATATTCTGTGATTTCATCACAGAACATTTCAATTTGGACTGCCACACACTGGGCAGTCCTTCACTAGTGTAGGACTGCCCTGGGTGTGGCAGTCCTAATTGAAATGTTCTGTGATGAAATCACAGAACATTTTAGAATGGACTGCCACACCCAGGGCAGTCCTACACTAGTGAAGGACTGCCCAGTGTGTGGCAGTCCTAATTGAAATGTTCTGTGATGTGTTCACAGAACATTTTAGAATGGACTGCCACACCCAGGGCAGTCCTACACTAGTGAAGGACTGCCCAGTGTGTGGCAGTCCTAATTGAAATGTTCTGTGATGTGTTCACAGAACATTTTAATTAGGACTGCCACAACCTGGGCAGTCCTACACTAGTGAAGGACTGTCCAGTGTGTGGCAGTCCTAATTGAAATGTTCTGTTATGTGTTCATATTTTAATTAGGACTGCCACAAGTACATAATCATACATAATCATATATAACATTTCCCAAGTACATAATCATACAAATAGAAATGTTCTGTGAACACATAACAGAACATTTCCCAGGTTGTGGCAGTCCAACACATAATCATACATAATCATCACAAGTACATATCCACAAGTACATAATAAACACAAGAATGATTTCGACATATATCCCAAAATAGTGTTAACACAAGCATCCCACACATATATCCATACACAAGACATATCCAACCGCTACACAAGACATTTTCAACATCACACAATCCCAAATGACAAATATCACATAAACAAGACATTTTCAACATCCGAAATGCTCGACACAAGTATTCAACATCATACAAGAACGTCAGACTTTCCATACTATATATCATGGCGGGCCTTCGAACGAGACTCCGCATTACGCATGAATGGGAACTCAACCTCGTCGTCGATGCGCTCAAGCTCGTTGGCGACCAAGGTACTAGTTTCGACCAAGACACTAGTGTCACTTTGGCAAGCGCTCCGAAGTGTCTTGGCCAGTTCCTTCGCCCTTCTAGACTGTAAATGAAAGTATAATTGAATTTAGTATAAAGTCAAAACCATCTCGAACTAACTACTAATGCGGAACTCACCATCTTAACCAATGAAGCATACAAGATGTTTTTCGACGGAAGATTTCCAACAGCTGCTACAGGCGCGGGACCCGGGTTTGTAGGGTTCAACAACTTCGGATGTCCGACCCGCCGAAAGTACGGCATGTAGTCCTTGCTGCAGTCAGCCATCAGGGTGACCGGTTGACTCTCGTCTTCCCCAAGCAGGTGCCTTTACCACTCGGCGTAGAAGTCGGTCACCCAGTCGAAAAACACCGGTTTGTAGTTCAATGGTTGGGTCCCGCGGGGAGGTTCCAACATCCTCAGTGTGCGCTTGGGCACTTTTTGCACGAAGCCAAACTGCCGAAGTACACGATCAGGCATGTACGGCTCCGTGATATCATAGCACGTGATCATGCCATGAAATAAGGAAACTGGTTGGATGGCACGACTCCCCTCGCGCAAATCCCGGTATGGATCCCAAAATATCTGTAGGAAAACAGTTAACAAAAAAAACAGTTGACAAAAAAAAAAACTGCCGAAGAAAAATTAAGTCTCAATTTATTACCTCTTCTGCTACCAAATTGTCAAGTACTCCACGAATGGTAGCCAGTACTTGCCAATCTTTCGTTTCCACCTGGGCCGGCCTCCATCGAGCCACTCTAGGAAGGTGTTCAAGGTAGTTTGGGTTCAGCTCACCCCGCCCGAGCATCGGAAAGTGCTCGTATATCCATGCCTATTCAATTTATAAGTTAATAATCACAAAATATAAACAACAAAATGAAGTATACGAGACTAAGTTGTTGGAAGTTTTCTTACATGTAGCAGAGTCTGGCATCCGGCAATTGTCTTAGTCCCGACGCGGGATGCGATGCCTAGCTCGCGGTAAAGATAGGCGAGAATACCGCTACCCCCACGATATATCTATGAAGTCATCCACGGACAATAAGTTGAGCATGTACCTCGCGTGTATCGAGGTTCCGGACTTGTCCGAAATGCCTACCGTTCCTAGGACGAACAGCATGTAAGCACGGGCCACCGCGTCGACCAACACATCATCATCCTCATCCAATTCCAGATCCGTGAAGTGCTCCACCAAAAATGACAACGGAATTCCGTATGATTTCTTGAAGCCGGGGAGAGTTGTGAAACTAGTTTCCTCAAGTCCAAGGTTACTTGAGACAAACCTGACGATCTTCTCGTACCATTTCACAGATTTTTCATTCGTGTAATGCTCTTTGGTCATTACGCGCCCGGTCACTGGCAGCTCCAGTAGCTGGTAGACGTCGTCCAGTGTAATGGTTATCTCCCCGCATGGGAGATGAAACGTGTTGGTCTCCGGGTGCCATCTCTCCACAAAAGCGGATATCAGGGCACTATCCATTGTCCTGTAGGCATAATCTGCCAGATTGTGCAAACCGCTCGGTACGATTTTCTCCTGGACGGCCTCCGGCAAGCTGCAAAACGGCCAAGACATGATTTTCTTCCCGTGACTCACAGCCCTGAGCATACGATATGTCCTCTGTATATCAAACAACATATAAAAACATAAAAAACATGAAATACATATAGATATCATATACTGAACTACTAGCTTACAAAAGTAATGCACATACCGGGTCCTTCCATATTGCATATGCAATATGGTTCTCAAAAGAAGGCAACATTGAGCAACCTGGAGGCCGGACAGGCGGCTCAGAAGGACCGGCCTCTTCAGAAGGACCGACCTCCTCTTGACGTGGTGGTAGGAATTGGCTAAGTGGCACGTCGTCGTCATCACTGGGAGGAGAAGGAGTACGAGCTCGTTGCTTCGACCGAGCTTGTGCAACCGGGGGGGTCTCCGTGTCCCAGCCCGACCTTGGCCCTCGGGTTCGGAAATTGTTATCGGGCGCTCAAGAGGACGTTCGGCACGTTCCTTCCGCTTTGATGCGGTGGGACGTATTCTTTTTGGTGCCTCGGGAGGACTGTCACCCCTATAGAGCAATAGATTGTGCGACCGTACAATTAATAACTAATGCAGACTAAAATAGATCTATTATCCCCTAATAGATTGTGCGACTGTTACCCCCTATTCTTACCCCCAGAACTGAGTACAGTAGGACTGCCATGATTGTGGCAGTCCTCATATACACAAGGACTGCCACAGTCCTGGCAGTCCTCTGTTAATAGAGGACTGCCAGGACTGTGGCAGTCCTTGTGTATATGAGGACTGCCACAATCATGGCAGTCCTACTGTACTCGGCCAACAGAAACGACTCGCTAGTTTGTCGTTATCTAGGGTTAGGGTTTGAAGAGATATTGTGGGTTTGTTGTGTTCGAAAATCCCATTTATAAACCCTAAAGACATTATAAACCTAAATTATCAAAAAAATTTCGATATTTCAAACTATTCTAGGGTTTCAAAAAAAATTTATCAAATTATAGAACGAAATTAGCGAAAAACGTACCTAGCATCGGATGTCTTGGACTTGCGTGTCATCTCGTCGAACGTGGGAGAGTTCGTGAAAGAAAATGGGTGGAGGAATGGTGGAGGAGAAATTTGTAGGGTTTAGGGAGATGAGAGAGCTCTTCTCTTTTTCTTCTTTTGGAGGAGAGAGAGAGGAAATGATGAAATGAGATGAAAAAATGAGTTTGGGGGGTTGGGCTGCCCCCTAGTAAAATTTGGGCTGCCCCCTAGTAAAAGTTCCACCCAATGGGCTGTCCCCTAAGTAAGGGCTGCCCCCTAGTAAAAATGGGTGTGCCCCTAAAAAAAACCTATTTTTATAAATCTTTTAATTGAATAAAGTTGGTGGAATGGCCAACATAAAGCCAAAAGAGCAGGCACTCCCTCCGTCAATAAGAAGGGGCCATAGTCACTCCATTTTCTCCACTCCACTCCACTCCACTCCACTCCACTCTTCTTCTTCAGAGAGAAATGGGTTTTCTGTGGGTTTCTTCTCTGTTCCTTCTTCTTCTACTGGTACTGTCTCCACCACAATGGGCTTCAGCTGCAGTTGAAGATGGTGAGCATTTTGATCAGCTCATCTTAATTTAAGAATGCTGCTTTCTTTAATTTCCCTTTTATATATATATATATATATATATATTTATATATATATATATATTTATATATATATATATATAGTTGTAAATGACCTCTAGTCTAGTGGTTAAAAGAGATGCATGCGGCCTGAGTGGTTAGGAGTTCGAATCCCAGTAGGAGCGATTCCAGAAATAATTTACCTGATTCCAAAAAATAAAATTATATATATATATATATATATATATATATATATATATATGCGTTTGTAAATTTGATTGTCTGTACATTAAATTTAGGGTGTGTTTGATTGCAATGTGGGAAAAAAAATTCCATGGAATGTTAAAATTTTCCATGGAAAACTTAATTTGGATGTTTGATTGTCATTATTTTCCACGAAAAATAGTTATTTTCCATGAAAAATGATATTTTCCTATGGGTTAGACAAGTTTCATTTTCCACCATTTTAGAAGAAAATATGGAAAAAATGATAGTTTTTTGGAAAATAATTCCATGGAAAATATAAGCTATCAAACACTACAATTGGTGGAAAATTTGTGGTGGAAATATTTTCCATGGAAAAAAAGCCCAATCAAACACAGCCTTAGTGAAGGAATTTGTATACCGCCATAGGTTTATGTACTCTATTATATGGATCATTTTCACCATTCTTATGAGAGATCATATGAGAGTGAGAGAGAGAGAGAGAGAGAGAGAGAGAGAGGCAGAGAAGAGGGAGGCAGGGCCAGGGGAAGAGGGGGGTGAACTATAGTATAATACTATTCTTTGACTTAAGTCCTGTTACTTTAGCTAATAATTGTTCTTTTCTCATTGGTTTGGTCTGTTTGTTTGGTAGCAACATGTCATGTGTCTAGTTACAGCAATAATCAACAACAACAAAATCTCTTTCAGCCTTGTTCAGGAAAGTTTCCTCTTAAACAAAATAAAAACCATATATATATATATATATATATATATATATATATATATATATTGAAACAATAGATAATTGTGACAAATTCGTCACCACTGGAACCCGAACTCCGACCACTTGGACCGCATGCATCTCTCTTAACCACTAGACTAGAGGTCACCAGAATTCGAAACAATTGCGCCCATTACGGGTCCCAAATTTACTAGAACTCCAACACTAGGATGTAAGCTGTTAGTTATTAAAAAATAATTATGGTATAGTGGTTAACATAAAATAATTTTGCTGTAATAGTTAAAGTAAAATAAATATAGTGTACTGATTAAAATATTAGTTCAAATTTTGATTATAAAAATAATTTTAATAATTTTTTATTTTTTATATTATATTATATGTGGGGGTTCATTTAGAAAGTTTGACTTGGGCTCCCATAAGTTCAGGGTCGATTCTGCTTCGAATACCACCCACTCGAATTTTATGTCTTCACTCTAGTCCCGGTCCGGCTTGGCTTGGAGAAAAGACACAAAAAAAAAAGTTAAAGCAGAAACAAACCCAAAAGTCGAGTAACTTGAGAACAACTTTGAAGATATTTCTGTATTTGCTCTGTTCTCTTTGTTAGGACTATAGCATTTGGAATTGCAAAAGGGGGCTCGAAACGTAGAAACTTCAAATTAAGTTCTGCATCACTGACTGCGGTAGGAAAACATTTTAACTGCATCAACGTAATCCGAAGACTGACCACCTTGGTAGTCAAAAATTATTTTTCCCTTTCATTTTCTGCAAGCCTGTAACAAAATAAAATAAAGTTTAGAATTACCGGGCTCTAGGGAAGTCGTGCAGGACGCACTGTCCTTAGAGTTAATTCGAGGTCTATGTACAGACTGTTCTCGAATGCTTGTAGTGGAAAAACTTTCGTGCTACCGGCTTCTCGTCGTCGCACACAAATCAAAAAGAATAGAGAATTGGTCTTTCTAAGAAGAATAGAAATTGGTCTTTCCACTGATTTTCTGTCATCCAATCAGGATCTTATGTTTTTTTTTTTTCCGGTAACCACAATGGTCACTCGAGTTCGACACATATTTCAATGTATTGAAACTTGTAACCACAGGATCTTATGATCATTGTCATCATAATGACCCTTCCTTGTTAGCCCTACTTTATCGGAAAAACACAATTAATATTAAATATTTAGATGAATCTTTCATTATTATTATTATAATATATTTTTGCAAAGAGAAATTATATTAATTTGATTATGGGGCCTAATTCTAATTAGTTTACTCTCCTCTTTCGGCTTCAATGCCTTGAGCATGAAGGAAAGGAATCCAAGAAATTGATGCACCACTTTATTGCAATTGTGATCACTGTTTGGATTATGTAAGGAACTCAAGGCTTTAGGTGTGTTTAGTGTTAATCTCATATAGATTCCTTACACACTTGCACGAGCTATACGGAGAAGGATACGATACGGATACGGATACAGGGAGATTATATAATCATCTATATTGTGCCAGTACATACATGAATATGGATACGAACATCGGGACATGACATAGATACGGGACACACGAAAGGGGATACTATTTTTCTGTGTCTATGCAAAATAACTCTGAACAATCTTGCAAATGCAGGCCTACTCGAGAATGGCGATTTTGAGACCGTCCCGTCCAGCGGATTCTCCAACGCCGGCACCGGCGAGGGAACGGCATCCCTCCCTGGGTGGACCATGACCGGAACCGTGGAGCTCGTCCGCTCCGGCCAGAAGCAGGGTGGCATGATCCTCATAGTCCCCCAAGGCATGCAAGTCAATTCCTAAGAAAAAAAAGATATTTTTGTCTGCAGTTTGTGACCGCGACCGTGATAACAAGACCCACGTGGTAGCCAAAGCATTGGCTCCCCCTGTTATTACTGGGACCCACTCCCTTAAAATTCGAGTCAGGGTCAATGTGAGACTGCCACGTGATCTGCGGTCATATCCGCGGTTTCATTCGTAAATATGTATTGTTTACAAAAAACAATTAAACAGGGACTTATTTGGCAAAAATTATGTAGGTGAACATGCAGTGAGACTAGGCAACGACGCGGAGGTCAAGCAGCAGTTGGATGTCGAGAAGGGCTCGACCTACTCCGTGACGTTCAGCGCGGCCCGCACGTGCGCCCAGCTGGAGGCCCTCAACGTGTCGGCGGGCCCCGCCGCCGCATCGTCGACGATGGACCTCCAGACTCTGTACAGCGTGCAGGGCTGGGACTCGTACACGTGGGCCTTCCGGGCCGACCAGGAGCGCGTCGAGCTCGGGTTCGGGAACCCGGGCATGGAGGAGGACCCCACGTGCGGGCCCATACTCGACAACATCGCAGTCAAGAAGCTCTTCACCCCCGACCCGGCCCAAGGTTAGTGGGCCGTGTCGTGTCCGACACGTATCAGACACGCATTTGGCACGACCTATGTCCTTACCATGTCATGTTTTATCCGCGTCCGATATGTCCGATAAGGACGCGACAATGATTTTGGCGTGTTTCTTTTCATGCAGATAATGCAGTGATAAACGGGGACTTCGAGGAGGGCCCGTGGATGTTCGCCGACGCGACGCTCGGCGTCCTCCTCCCGACCAACCTCGAGCAGGACATCTCCCCCCTCCCGGGATGGACCGTCGAGTCGAACCGCGCCGTCCGCTACGTGGACTCCGACCACTACACCGTCCCCCAGGGGAAGCGGGCCGTCGAGCTCCTCTCGGGCAAGGAAGGCATCATAGCGCAGATGGTCCCGACCGCCCCGGAGAGGCAGTACAGCCTGACGTTCGCGGTGGGGTCCGCGGGGGACTCGTGCCAGGCCCCGCTGGCGGTGATGGCCTTCGCGGGGGACCAGGCCGAGAACTTCCACTACTTGCCGGTCGGCAACGCGACCCGCATGCCCGGCAACCTCACCTTCACGGCCAGGGCCGAGCGGACGCGGGTTGCTTTCTACAGCGTGTACTACAACACGAGGAGCGACGACCACAGTTCCCTGTGCGGGCCGGTCGTGGACGAGGTGAAGGTGGTGTCGGTTTCGAGCGCGGCCGGGACCGGCGGGGCGCAGTTTGCTCGTCGGTTTGTTCTCGTGGCTTTTACTGTCGTGAGTATGGTTTTGTTGGCTTGAAAGGCTGATGAATGAAGCCTCCCGGTAGTGGTAGGCAACGTAGTAAGTAGTTCTGTATGTGAGTTTGATGTATGGTTTCAATTAGCAACCATTTCAAGTAAGGCTATGTATGCATGATTGGTTGATTTTGCTAATCAGATGAATGTGTTTGATTACAATGCCAAAAGGCATTCAGCCTGAAACATAGAGTTTCAAGTTTTTAGATATGTTGCACGGACGCAGAAAAATAGTGTATATTATTTGTATCACGTTCATAATCGTATTTGTGCCCCATTTTTTTTTTTTTTTTTCCGTATTCCACCGTGTTCTTCTATCCGTATCCGTATTTGTGCAACAGAGATTTACAGTTTCAGCCTTGCCTAACAATGTAAATTAAAATTGGTCTTCATTTTTGAATCCTTTTATCTTCAAGTCCGAAAATTAGGTTGTGAATCGATGGTTGCGATAAGGTCGACATGGGGTTGCAAGGGACGGTAGCCCCCGTTTCCGAAGGGAAGGGTTCGGTGGCGGTAGCCTCGGAATTTTTTTATTTTCAAGGATATGTTGGATAGTTTACCTATTAAATCGTCATAATATCCTAGTTTATAGAAGATATATTAGGGCACAACTTGTAAACCATCTTCAGAATGTAGTAAATTTTTTGCCTCCAATGACCGTGGACGTGACTTCTCGATTTGAGAAGTGAACCATGTTAAATTTTTGTGTATTCTTGTGTGTTTTATGTTCTTCTTCTCTATCGATCGTTTGTTTTTTCCTGTGTAAATTGCAAATGGGTCAGAAATTCCTACACCTTTATGTATATGAATAGGCTGATCTGTGATGGAAAGTAGCCCAGACTCAGTCTGGACTATGCATTCGAAACTGAGAACAATAGGCCTAGACCTGGGGATCTCTCTCTCTCTCTCTCTCTCTCTCTCTGATACTATTTGCAAGTCGCGAGATCATAACTTGCGCAACTCAAAAGTCATTTCAAATATTGATGTGTGCTTAAAATTATACTAAACATAAAGATAATTTACACACTAGTATAGTCTATTCGACTCCTGTGCTTTCAAAATAGGCAACCAGTGGCATTTCAACCAAGGAGATGAAATAGAAGTGTAATGTCGAGATGTTTTGGAGGGGGGGGGGGGGGGGGGGGGGGGGGGGGGGGGGTGGGGTTGGGGAGATAAATTGAAATTCTAAAAATTTAAAACTGAACTTAGATTAGGCTATATTTATCGTTTAATGGATCGGACACAAAATTAAGTTTGTAAGTTAAAGTTGGACTAGTTGTTCAATTATCAAAATTGGATTTTAAAACACATACATAAAATTGTCGTTCAAATATACACATTTTTAATTATAAAATATATATCAAATTAAGGATATTTAATAATTGTATAAGTCTAATTCCTTTTCAATTTTGGACCGAAATCGAAACTCAAAACCGAAACAGAATAATTTTTTTTTTTTTAATATTTTTAAAACCGAAACCGATTTATTTCAAACCCCGAATCTCTTATCGATTTCGGTCCAAAACCAAATAATGCTCACCTTTAGTCGAGATTACAATCTTCTTTTCACTTTAGAGGAGTAGCTGTAGATTCTGTTGAGAATTGATGAAGGAAGGAACTTGATTAGTTTCAAAATAAAATTTCATAATGATAGTAGCAAAATTTAATTTCATAACGATGATAGCAAATGCTGGCAAGGAGTGAAACAGTAAAGTCACATCTTGCTTCTTCTGAAAGTGCTCCAGTGGAAGCCATGCCAGACTAGGCCTAATGAAGCAGTGCCACCCATTTTTCCACAGAGAGAAGATAATGGGTGGCAGATTAGGAATGCAGCAGCACCACTGTCGCACTGAGTTTAATGGCATCACACGTTAGTCTCTATAGCATTTGGAGTTGCCCTCAAAGTGGGGAAAATGATAGAGAGAGATAACTTGATTGAGTCCATTCCATAAGCACTTGGTGTCGACCTAACCTTAATCCCGTTAAATTTATGGTCAAGATAGCTATGAACATACGGGAGTCATATCATGTAACCTAAATTGTCGGTTGGCGGATAGGTAGGCCTACCTTTGGGCTAAGAAATGTAAGTTTATGCAATCAAGGAATACCGTTCAAGTTCTTTTAGACTGTAAGTAGTCTAGATAAAGATGTAATAGAGAATTATATTCATCTTTACGATACCAAAAAAAGAGTGAAAAAGACTGACATTTTTTTAAGGTCTCGTTTGGTCCGCGGAAAGGAAATGAAATCAATACTTTGCTTCTTCTTTTTTCCTTTGAAAAATTGAAATTTTTATTAGTTTTTTTTGGTGGTTGGAAAGGTCCAAATATATTGGAAGAAAAAGGAAATAATTGGAGGTGAGAAAATATATCCATGCAATAGTGGAGGAACCATCCCCCCTCTCTTTCTTTTTCCTTGCTTTTTTTTTTTTTTTTTTTTTTTGGTATTCAAACATAGAAAAGAAATAAATTTTGTTTTTCAAGACACTGATTCCGCACACGGCCTTAGTATTTCAAACAAAATCGACTTCCTACATGTCTCCAAGTGAATCGGATCAACTGTTGAAACTGAAGGTATGACACTTAATAATGTATTCTTCTTGTTATTAAGAGTGAAGCGAGTGCTCCATTAACATGTATTTTTCTTGGGTGCAAAGACATTATTGACACCAACATAACAATAGTGCCTATAGTGTTTGAAGGAAAGTGTCCAAAAATAGGCCCATAATTATTTTTGAATTTGACTATATATTTGATTATATGAAGGAAAGTGTTCAAACATGGTCATTGGTCTATTTTTGGACACTTTCCTTCATATTGATATTTTTGGACACTTTCTTTCAGTGTTCAACTTAGACCGTTCGTGTCAAAACATACTCTGCAATCTCCTATACGTACAACAATAGTGCTGGTCAAGCTAGGTTCTTGACAATGTCCCGAAACCATCGGAAAAAGTTTCAACATTGATCGCCAAGACTGGTGAGGGAAAAATTAGGCAAATTGTACTCGGAGAGAAACGGATCTCCGTATTTTCGCATAAATTAGTTTGTTCGCATGGATTAGTTCAACAATTATTAAGGGTGCCAATGTAAGGAATTTGCCCTAGTATCAGGTTGCTAAAACTAGATTAGACAATAGTCATTACTAACGATATCGTGGTAAGCTTTCGAACAATCAGACTACTACAATCAGAACCGACTCCAAACCTAGACGACCTACACATGGGCCTAGAATCCTAAAATTTATAAAGGTCCCCTAAAATGATCTCTTATTGGGTTAGAGCCCATAAATGATATTATAAGAAGCACGAAAACTCAAAAAAATCGGTCACATGTCCTAGTTGATCCTTGTTGAATATGTATTGGATACAACAAAAATACTATAAAATATTCATTTTGTGCATCCGTTGTGCCTGTAATTGTGCCATGTCATGATATATTTGTATTTTGTGTGTGTGTGTGTGTGTGTGTGTGTGTGTGTGTGATACTTGATAAGAGAATTTGAAGGCATTCCACAAAGTTCAAAGTGAAGGCATGCAATGACAATGACTTATACGAAAACTTGGTGCTTAACAATATTTAAAAAATTGGATCGGAGATCGATTTGATTAGGACATTGGATTGGATCAAATCAGTCCAACAAGTAGGTTAAACCAATTATATAGAGGCTTACATTCTTATATTAAATATATTACATGTACACAACTACATATATATTACTAAAAGTTCTGCTTTATTATAGTAAAATTAGTCATGAAGTGAACATAATAATTTAGATTGCATGTAAAATCTAAAGCGACAGTCAAAAGTCAAGATCAAATTGAATCAAAATTCAGGCGGCCTACCCGGCCGAGTCAATTGGACTTTTGAAAAAATGCAATGAATCGATATTAAATCAGTCCCAAAAAACAATTGATTTCAAGGATTGACCGGTTTCGTGGGTCTGAACCGATTTTTAAAACACTGGTACTTACAGGGTTGAGGACCCAAGGTCGGTGTATGACAGCACATGTTTCCGGGGACCAGAAAGCCTAACCGCAGCCACCCCACCGCCCATCGATTAGGCAATTGGTCCACTGCCATGGCCTTGAACTGCTAAGTGAGCCAATTGGATGCCGACACATAGGCAGGAAGAAGGAAATTTTTTTATATGATATTCCTCAGCAGCAGAATCGCAGTATGTCGCCATTCCTTTTGAGAATTACATTCTTTCCGTCCCCCACAAAGGGAAGGGGCCTGCACACTTCCCATTCTCAGAGTTGTCCATTGCGAAAAAGACCATTGGTCCGAGTAATCGAACCGATAATTGATTCAGATTGAATAATTTTTCAAATCACTTTCAATCTATATATATACTAATAGTTTTTATAATTTTAACTGAGGGCACTCTTTTCTTCCATTCTCTATCGACACTTCTTTAAACGTGCTCTCTCTCTATCATTAATCTATATATAGTAATATTTTTTTCTCTATAATTATAATAATTCTTAAATGCAACAATGTCATAATTTTTTTTTTGAAGATTTGTTATTTAAAGAGGCCTATTTTTTCTAGAATGTAAAGGTCCGATCAATTAGTCCATGAAATCGAACCGAATAATTCGGTTCGGTTTCGTTCGGATTTTAGAGAAATACGGTTTACGATTATTTTGGTTTTATATATTTTGTTTGAGCCGAATCGAACCGTTGCTCACCCCTAGGCTTAGGCAACTATTTATCCCATATCACTATTGAAATTGCATTTTTACTAATCGGTACGAGTTGAGATGTTGTAGCTATTTTACAACATATGACTTTTGAAATTACATTTTTTTATTTGAAAAAAAAAAAAATAACAATGTAAGCGGGTTCCCTCCACATAGATATCAAAATCCGATGAATCAGAAAGATAAGTAGAAGAGCAAACCCCTTACTGCTCGTTCTATAACTGCACTCGCATACTAAACTCTCCGAGTCTGATAACACTACATTCTCGGTAGTCCACCATGATGATGCCTCACATAAATTGATACCGACTCCTCAGATTTTGGTCACTTCCACATCATTAACAATTATACAAAAGATTTACTGCAAGCCCAGGACAGATTATAAGATCAATTAGAGCAGTTATAAAGTGAAAGTGGGAATAAAAGAGCATATATCAGACAAGAAATGGAGAGAAACTTCTTAGGTATTCAAAGAAAGAAAGAGAACTTACATTTCCCTCTCCAAAAAATTAGAAACATATATGGAAAAACAATTGGCAGTTCCTTTCAAATTGATCAGACATGACCAACTTAATACTAACTGGGAAAGACAAATGTTAAGAGAACTACAAGAATTAGTAGAAGCAACACAATTTTTAATAGTTCTAGGAGTGCTAAAATTCTAACAGTTTTGTACATCCCAAAATTTTGGCATTTCTGAAAAAAATAGAACTGCCAAAAATTTAATACACCTAAATTAGTAAGGATTGCAAAAACAATTTAGCAGTAAAAATATATTGCCTTCTAATAATTCTTGTAGCAGCGCTGTTAACATTTATCATTGGGAAAAGTTATGCTATCCATTCCTTTTCTGATAATCTTAATATTGGATTCACGAAAGGGGGCACATCTCAATTTGCCAGTATAGTCAACAAGCTTTACATTCATCTGCTGGGTCCAGATAATATATGAAGGAAGTGCGAGGAATTCCAATTTTCAGCTTTTCTGGGATGTCATAATTAGCATGAATATTAAGTTTCCTGCCTATTCGCAACAACAACCATTAATACCGATGTGTCGAACTCGAATGACCCTTGTGGTTACCTGAAAAAGAAATAAGATCTGGTTGGGTGGCGAAAAATTAATGGATCGAGCTACGGGAACGTATTATTCTTTCTATTTATAGAAATGGTAAAAGTTGGAGACAGTGGAGTCCAAAACGTATTACAATACAACGTGCACAAAGTCTCTCGGATATATTATTAATGCAGAGATACTATGACAAAAATAGGCTACAACTTGTCGTTCATGAGAAGGACGGACCACCTGAATTATCATCAGAATGTGATGCATGTAAGGGCATGATACCTCTCCCTCAAGGACCACTAACTAGTCTGGCACTCACTTTCCAATTCACCAACCATTCCATTACTGCAAGCGTGAACCAGAACTTGCATCAACAGAACTCTCATCTCTAAAAAGCAAGGCCGGCTCATCCTTTAGTCAAAAGAAGCAGCTACCGTCCCAACTTTTTAGAAATCCAAAAAATACCAGATACTAGTATATAAATATATATGTAATATGTATTTTTGTAAGAAAAATCTGACTGAAAAAAGAAACAGCCGCTTGTCTATTTGTAAAAAAAATTAAACGTAATTAAATCTATCAAAGTTTGGAAAACAAATAACAACCATTGTCGCATCTTCGTCTCCTCCTTCATAAAAGGATTTGGTCTCTTCATCTTCATCTACTACATAACTAAAACAAATATATATGTACAACTGCTTCTTATTCAAATTTTAAAAATTATTAATGAAAAAAAGATTTTAAATCCGCCTATGTAACGTTCATAGCGATATACCATCGGTCCCAAGTCCGAATCAAGGATGAGAATTCTCATATAAATCAATATATATAATAAAATTATATAATTTAATTATGTTTAAATTTTTAAAAAAGGATCCCATCTTTGAACTTTTGTCTAGGACCTCCAAATCACATGAGACGGCCCTGCTAAAAAGGTCGTAATAGAAGAGATAAAATTGATGTTCTTCCATTCTTTGCATAAGTTTTTAAGGCTTGCCGAAGTTGATGTTGGAAAGTGGTTGAATAAAGTGACTTGGGAAAGATAGTCTCACATGGGACGTGCTCCTTGTTTATGTAGGATAATTCTAAGGGCACATCATATTTTGCTAAGAGTTATCCCAAATTTTTTCAAAAAATTTACAAGTTTGCCATCCCCATTCATTAATTGGAGCTAGTCCAACCTTTTTCAGCAAGTAGGACTGCAACTAAGTTGGCAGTTCAAAATTATGTTAGGACTGCCAACTTGTCCTAGGACTTGTTGGCAGTCCTAACATAAAGTAGGACTGCCAACATAGTTGCAGTCCTATTTTTCTTCGAACCCGGCAATGTCTTGGCTAAGGCCGATGGCCACCACCTCCTCCTCCTCCTCCTCCCCCACCACCGCCTCCTTCTCATCGCCTCCTCCGTCTCCTTCCCGCACCCCAGAGAGAGAGAGAAATTCCAGACGTAACTCTAATATCTCCTCCCTCCCAGCCATGTCGCTCAACATGAAGACCTTCACCCAAGCCCTCGTCAAGACCGCCGCCGTCATCGAGAAGACGGTCCAGATCACCGTCCAGGAGTCACCGTCCCTCGCCCCCTCCAGGACTACGACCTCCTCGACCAGGTCGGCTCCGGCGGCCTCGGCCTCCACTGGCGCCTCTACTCCGCCCCTCCACCCACTACCCTCTCGTCTGCGTCTGGATCCTCGACAAGCGCTCCCTCTCGAGTCCCGCGTCCGTGCCGGTCTCTCCAAGGACGCCGACGCCGTGCGCCTGGAACACTAATGGAATTTTTTTTTTTGTGGGGTGGGGGGTTGGTGGGGGGGGGGGGGGGGGGGGCGATCCTCCTCCGCCGATGCCGCCTCCGCCTCCTGGAACCCTAATGGAATTTGTAGGGGGGGGGGGGGGGGGGGAGGGCTAGCCCCAAGTAATTTTTGGACTATCCCAGTAAAACTTTCACCTTCTTGGACTGTCCCCTAGTAAGGACTAGCCCCAAGTAAATTTGGGAGTGCCGTTAGAATTAGCCTTTGGCCTCGTTTGGTTCGCGGAATGGAAAGGAAAGGAAACTGATTCCTTGGTATTTCCTTTCCTTTAGGAAATTATAATTCCTATAAACTTTCCTTTCCGGTGTTTGGAAAGATCGGGATTATAGCCGGAATATATCTTTAATTTCCATTATAGTGTTTGGTGTTTGTAAGGAAAGGAAACAAAATCAAGTCAATTTTTCAAAAATACTCTCGTGCTAATAAAAATAATTATTACTTAGAAATATTTTTGTCTAAAAGATATTATGGATAAAAATGGTAAATAATATTATGAACATGGATATTTTGGTCAAAACTTTTTGTAATAAATGCGAAAAAGTTGGAGGAAAAGTGATTCCTTAGATAAATGGGAGGAACCACTTCCCCCCTATTTTTCTACCTCTTGGAAATCATTTTTCCTTTCCAACAACTTTCCTTTGGCTCCCAAACATAGGAAAGGAATCACTTTCCTTTCCCAAGCTCAAATTCCGGTAACCAAACATGGCCAATGTATAGAAAATTTGACTTGGGGTTGGCCCCAACGGGCATCCAAATTTTGTGCGATTTCTAATTTTTTTTAAAAAAATTTCTTTTACTTCTGAATTATTTCCAATTGTTGTGTCCACTGACTGGGTCTTTTGGAACGGGTGTCTCCTTTCTAAACAGTGTGTCTGTGTCTCTTCATCACTTAACAAAGTTGTCGTTTTGCATTCACTCATTAACTCATTCATATGTTCAGTCCAAGAGAGGGAGACCACCTTCATTGCTTCGTCTAGCTACCTAGCTACCGGAGGAAGAGTTCCGTTGTATCCTGAAAGACTAAGTCGTTATTAAACCGTAAATACATGTGCGGAACGAATATTTACTTAAAAGACATTGAACCAAGTTCAATTCTCAGTCTCCGTCGGTCGTTCGTTCGGATCATTTATATTATATACATTCCTGACTATACATATTAGATTTTTAATTAACAGTTGAACAGATCATGCGTGCAACATAACATTGGGGGAAAAGGCGTTCCAACCCTTTTTATACATGTGCTTCGCATGTGGTTTTGTCCATTGCCAGTTTTCTTGTACATATCCATTTGGCCGCCAAGCCTTAGTCCTTCCCCACATACATAGTTAGCAATACCTTTGTATGATTTCAGAGGAAATAATAGTTGGGGTCCTATGATTCCTATCCTTCCCCAACCATATTGGGCACATGAACAATGGCCCCCACGCGCCAACCGAACCAGGCACGCATGGTATCTGGAAGAATCCTGTCCAACTTCCAACGGATAAATGTAACTCATCCAAACAGTTCAACAGCAAGGCTGGTAGCCAATAACTGACTATGGGTGGTCCTTAGCATACTTTGCAGTATCGGCCGATATCGATACGATATGGCAAATATTGATATGGCAAATATTGATATGGTTTGACATGTTCTGATCCGATACGGATTGCTAAGATATTGACCAATGCCGACGTTGGGGATATCTTTTTCGGTCAATTTAGGCTGCAGAGAGAATTGAAACTAAAAGACCAATCGACAAGGGTGTAAAAGCATGTAAATGAAAAAAATATATTTATTGCATGTAAACCAATCAACTATGATGGCTAAATAACAAAAAAACACTTAAAATTATGCCTAAATGTATGAAATATTTTGTTCTTTCTAAAGTTTCCATAATATATTAATAATTAGTATCTTTCCGATACCAAAAAATCCGATACTCCGATCCGAAACCGTCGATATTGATATTGCCGATACCGCTGATTCCGATACTCACAGGAAAGTCCCGATACCGATTCCGATTCCGATACTGATACTGCGAACCCTGTTCCTCATCAACCAAAGGTGAAGCCTGCCCTGAAATCTCAACCTCAGGCTACATCATTGATCAAGCCAGCCTCACAGCCAAACCCACTGGGAACATTTATTTTCATGGAAAGCACAAATAAAGAATCTTCTAGCTAGTTCCGACATTGCTCTGTTAAGCACTAAGTACACATGAGACTTAATTGATCAAAGTACTCAAGTTGATGCTATCGCTCTAGTAAGTGTACATAATCATTGATCAAGCAACCAAGTTTATCACTTCCTCTAGTACCTTGCTTTGTCAGACAACATGCCACTGTGAATCTCTATCTGCAGCTGCACTCAAACTACCAGTCCATAAACATAGTGCTACTTCACGTATGAACCTTGGAAAAGAAAGCACCAAATGTTGTGTTGTTTTGTGTCTTCGACTCATCTGTCATAATTGTATGTATGCCCAACAAAAAAAAAAAAAATTTAAAACCAACAACCCCATTGTAGGCTAACCACCCAATCTCTTGAACATGCTTCACATAGTCCTCGGGGACACCACAACAAAACGATCCTCATCCACTCTCTTCTACACCACCTAAAAACTAAGAGCATCCACGGTGAGAGAGATTTCAAGTACTACATTTTGATTTTAGTTAAATCTTGTAGCACTTGAAGGCTACAGCGTGCACTTCTCCTTAAAAATTGCTAGAAGACTAAGAGACACTCCAGATTTGGAGCGTTCCCGGGCCCACCAAATTAACCGTTTTTACCAAACAGGGAAGCAAAATAAAGAGAGAAAAGAGGGAGAAAAAAAAAATCTTACCAAACATGGAAGAAAAATAAAGAGAAAAAAGAGGAAGGATATTAATTTGGAGTGTACCATTGTGTGACAATATGAAGGAGCACTCTAAAAATAATAATTTACATAATTTGGAGTATGTGTTTGGAGTGTATCATGTATCCACTCTGGATGCTCTAATAATACAGTAGTAGCATTTTCTATAGAGCGTCTTTGTTCGTCTTTTTTCTTCAATGAGATTATGATCATGATCAATATTGTAAGGCTGATACTTCAGCCATGTAGTATCAATCTAAGTCACAAGTATCAACGGGGCGGCCAGAGTGCAAGAACCTTGTCATATCTCAAAAAAGTATTAACTGTTATAAGTTGTTACTTCAGTCTTCAGATAGAACCTACCAATGCCGCCTGCATTGTTTGCATCACTTTCGGAGAGAAAGGAAGGTTACCAACAACTTGGACAGAAATCAGTAATAACTAAACCAACTTTCTAGTAAGATACTGAGAATATCAATATCTAGGTCTCATTAATTATCCTGATATATGTTTCATTCTGAGAACCACATATCCCAGTACAATTTGAATGTTGTCATATGTGAATTCACATAATGTTACTGATGTTCTTCAGCTTTACATAAGACCACTTTGAATTCATCAGATATCCTGCCCTTAATGTTCGATATTTTTGGTTCCTCGATACCTTTCCAAAGAAACTCTCTCCACCTTCCTCCCGGGTAACCTAAGCCTGAGATCATTACTTATCACTTCCGAAAGATCAACTGTCTGCCACTCCCGATACATGGTATACGCAGTTTTTGTTTCCACCTTGAGATCATTACTTACCTGCAGATCCAAAAGACAACCCATTGTTATGCATCTCCCACCCAATCCAGCTGATCACTTTCTCTGTATGAGATACAGATACCAGCCCTTCATTGGCTTACTATATATATATATAGCCATCCCACAATGTTTGCAAAGTACATTGTGCTCCTTCCAAGTATCGCAACGGAGCCATGTCTCCCCCTTGTGTGAAATCCTACTTGCAGCACCTGTGCAAAGACGGAATCCAGATTGAGGGAAGTTGTTATGGCTCTGACGATCTACTCCCATCCCTCGGGGCAACTATAAACCGCTCTACCAGGCTTAGAAAGTTCGTTATCTCTCCATATGACCCCCGTTACAGGTATAGCAAGATACCTATGCCTTGTGATACCTTGCTAAAGATGGGGAAGAACCACCTGCTTCACTCTTTTTCTTTCTTTTCTATGTGCTGAACTCAGAGTCTGGGAGATATTCCTCATCCTCCTGGTTATCTACTCTGCCTGGGTTTGCCCTTTTGAATTCGCATTCCTAAGATACTTGCCAGATAAGCTCTTCTTTGCGGATAACGTAGTTAATGGATTCTTCGCCATTGATATTGTACTCACCTTCTTTGTTGCTTATATCGACCGCAAAACCTACCTTCTGATTGACGATCCAAAGAGCATTGCAGCCAGGTTAGCAAAAGGCTACATAATTTCTCTCAATCATTTCCCTGAGGTCCATGTGAACTTTTAGTAGAAGGCACACTGAGTTTTGCGCGACTTGATATTGCAGGTATTTGACCTCTTGGTTCATTTTCGATGTCTGTTCAACTGCTCCATTTCAACCAGTCAGCCTCCTATTCACGAAAAAAGGCAAAGGCCTCGATTTGAAAGTCCTCAATCTGCTCCGACTCTGGCGCCTACATCGCGTTAGTTCTTTATTTGCAAGGTCTGAGATTTCCGCCTTGCTTCAAATATATGAATGGCTTTTGTTATAAAAAAGACTCATGAACTGTGTTTCCATTAGGCTTGAGAAAGACATTCGGTTTAACTATTTCTGGACACGATGCACAAAACTTGTCTCAGTAAGTTTTGTTCACTTTTCTTCATTCTTTCCTCTCTCATACAAAAAATAAAATTAAAAATCGATGTTTTCATGTGTTTATATACACAATTTGTTAACTGCAGGTAACTTTATTTGCAATTCACTATGCTGGATGCTTCAATTATTTTATTGCTGATAGATACCCTAATCCAAGGCGAACCTGGATCGGTGCAGTGATGCCAAACTTCAGGGAAGGAAGCCTTTGGGTAAGGTATGTAACTGCAATATACTGGTCTATTACCACACTGACAACAACGGGTTATGGAGACTTGCATGCTCAGAACACGCGAGAAATGTTATTTGACATATTCTACATGCTGTTCAATTTGGGATTGACTGCGTACCTCATTGGAAACATGACAAACCTTGTTGTTCACGGGACCAGCCGCACCAGAAACTTTGTAAGTTCCTTTGCGCCCAATTTTGCAGCTCTAATCATGTTTTTGCTAGCTCTATTTATTCTGTAACCTGATCATGAGTTGGAATAACATGAATATGGTAACAATAGTAAGCAAAAAGAACGAAAACACACACATCTTAAAGTACATTGGATACGTACTGTAGTTAAAAGATCAATTTTCTGGAAGTTTTAAGGGGAACTGACAAATTTTCTGGACTATTTCTCGTGTTGCTCTTTGAATCAAATAACCAGCAACAAGAAGTTTTAATTTCAATATTTCTCGCCATATTACAACATTACTAATGACTGCAATTTAGTTACTCCTAACATTCTACTAGTGTTTACAAAGAAATTTTTTGCCAAGATATGGTAGTTTCAGCATACCGTGTCAGAAACCAATTTCCAATCAGCGGGTTTCAGAGAGAAAAAAAGAGGAGTCGGAAAAAAAAAAACAATTAAACAAGATAGATTTGCCATCAACAAGATGTTTCCACCTTTTCACTGTCAAAAATGATTTTTTTTTTTTTTTTGTACCTTCTTCTCTTTTGTTTATTCTTCTTTTTAATACTGCAGAGGGATACCATCCAAGCTGCTTCAGAATTTGCAGCAAGAAATCAGTTGCCCCGGCAACTGAAGGATCAGATGCTGTCTCATATCTGCTTAAGGTTCAAGATAGAGGGACTGAAGCAACAAGGGACCTTGGATGATCTCCCGAAGGCTCTACGTTTGAGCATAGCTCAATCCCTGTTCTATCCCGTTGTAGAAAAGGCCTATCTTTTCCAAGGAGTGTCCTCCGATCTTATTTTCCAAATGGTGTGTGATTCAAAATCAGATACACCTACGCAATATACACTTGTAACTTACGATATTGCCAGCATATATAGTAACAAGGCTGTATCGTAAACTATAGGCTGCGGAAATGCAAGAAGAGTTCTTACCACCCAAGGAGGATGTGATCCTGCAGAATGAAGCTCCAACAGATCTCTATATACTAGTATCAGGGGCAGTGGTTAGTACAACTTCTGAGAACAAGTCTACATGTACACTAGGCATTCCGGTCATAAGTAGCCCATCACCAAGTACTTGAATATGTGTTGGTTTTGTTAATTTTGCAGGAAATGAGAGAAAATGCCAATAGTTTTCAGCAGGTAAAGAGTTCCTTCACTTCTGACATCAGAAAAATTACGTAGCTTATGAATGTAATATGCAACTGATGTCAAGAACCCTTGCTAATGCAGGTTACCCGAAGAGCAACTACAGGTGAAATGTTTGGGGAAATAGAGGCCCTATTTGGCAGGCAGCATCCATTTAGCGTGCGGACAACTGAACTGTCACATATCCTGAGGGTCAACAAAGCCACATTCATTAATATACTTCGAGAGAAGAGAGAAGACGGGATCGTAGTTGTGAACAATATCTTACAGGTATATATAGTCATAATCCAAGATTTGATAATTCCATGTAGAAACTTAGAGGATGATATTTCTGCAATCAACATGACAGAAACTGAGGCTTCATAAAAGCTTGTATACTAGAGTGCAGCATATGGAACCAGAGTTAATCCTGAAAGAATGGCTAGATGGAGGACCAACAAGAGGAGATAAGTGCATCTCTGCACGACTCGGAGATGAACATCAAGGTAGAGGAATGCTGACTATGAAATCCGAGGATGCAGATACAGTGGAGAATAATGGCATGAGAACAAATGAGCTATTCAAATGTGGGTTGGTTCCAAACTCAGCAGATGTGGATGAGCATATAGACTTCCATGCATCTTCCCGGAAGGGACAATTTGAAACGGTTAAGATGTTGGAACAGGGATCAGATATGGAAAAGCCAAAATCTCGTAGGTGGACACAGAATCTATATGAAGGATCATCAAATTACTGCAGAAAAAGAGAAGAGGGAGATCATCAGATGCAATTGGTCGAGACGAGAACAGCTAGCAGCAGAAAAATTTGCGCCCCACAATTCAGACATTCACAGTCTACTGCAGTAACCGGCCACACGATCGACAGCAGCAACATCTCGATATCTTCGGCTAGAAAAAGAGTCACTGTTCACCTGAACTATGAAAAGATAGAGACACCATGGCAACAAAACGGAAAGCTAATTAACCTTCCAGATTCTATTGAGGAGCTCCTCAGGATATGTGGTAAGTCACTCTTGACAACAAGAAACTATTTGATGAAGAAACTGATAACGAAATCTGATATAGTATGCTTCGTTTCAACTTTTAACGAAACACTTCAGTTTTTCTAACTCTGTTTTAATTAGAAGATATTATTTAGTTCTTCTTCTTCTTCTTCTTCACTTGCTGTCGAAATTCTTTCAAAAATAAAACAAAACAACAATGCAGGTGAGAAGTTTGCGGGCATTCATCCTACAAAATTGATCAACCAACAGAAAGCCGAAGTAGATGACATAAATGTAGTACGGGACGGGGACCATTTATTTCTCTTAGAGACTAGTGACTGACTGAGAGTTACAGCAGTGATGCCAAACTATGTTATTTCGAGCAATGTACAATGAGGAACCGAGAAAAAAAAGAATGCCATATTGTCATTATGAGTAATGTTTCAACAGAGACTGACACTAAGCAGAAACTTGTAAATCCTAAGATCCAGCAGTACTTGGTCTAATTTAGAAAGACAAATGTATTTTACTGCACTCTGTACACCAGAATATGAGAATCCATACACTGAAGCTTTAACTAAAGTTAGGGTCTGGCTATATCCAACAAATAGAGATTGGGATGATTTCAGATTACGAGGAGGAACATAAGTGATCTTTTTTTTTTTTTTTTTTTTTGCGTATGGAAGTTGGAGAAATTGGAAATGTAAAGTTGATTCTGCAACATAACTTTGAATCAACTCACTGAGAATGGTACCTTCAATTTCAAATGCAAGGGAAGGTTTCATTGTAAAAGCCTAATGTTGACCAAAAATCTAGTGGTTGAACATATGATCCTTTTTTAAAGGAAAAAAAGAGAGGCTAATAGTAGCTTAATGTTGTCCAATGTTGCATGAACATAAACATGGATAATGATATGATATAAATATGGGCTATTGACATTTTGGATGGTGGTAAAATGTAATCAACAATGTGAATATGGATACAGACATGATTATGGACATGATACGGGCACGAAGATCATTTTTCCGTGTTTACACCCCCTCCGTCCCCCCTCCCTCCTCTCGGCAGTGGTGGCAGCCCCCAGCCCCCCCCCCCCCCCCCCCCCCCCCCCTTCCTCCCCGTGCGGCTACCCTCCTCCTCCCCGCCCCCTTACTCCCTCTTTCCCGCGCGACAGCCGCCCCCTCCCCCCTTCCTCTTCTCCGCACGGCCATCCGCCACCCGCGCCCCCTCTCCTCCTCCCCACCCCCCACCGGAGAGAGAGGGGTGAGAAGAGTAAAATTGTCATTTCAGGCTTATTTTAACGATTGCTAACGACAGAATTCAAAATGGGAGTAAACTGAACCAAAATGAAAATGTGAGGGTTTTTAAATTCAAGGATATTTAAATACAAAAATGCAAATCTAAGAAGAAAATTTTTGCACTTTACCCATCTTATGATCTATGATGGAAAAGAAAGGTTGTTGCTCCCAAAACAAAGGCGAAAATGATAACCGACCCACTGGATTTTGTCATAAAACACGAAAAGAATATAAGAGAGTGTCAAAAGAAACACTAATTTAGTCATAAAACATGGAAATAATTATAAGAGAGTGTCAAAAGACTTCGACCAGACTTCCCCACTCAGTAAAAACAAGAAACATACAAAGCTTATCATACTGCCAAAAGTAGAGCTACATGTTTCTCTTTGATGAGACTTAAGGGAGCATTTGGCCAACAATTTGTGGGACATAACGAGACTTGCATTCTTCGCCATAGTTCCAACGGTTCCTTCACTGCTACTTCAGAACAAAACTTGTCTCTCTCCTATAAATTAACAGGCTTCACTTTGTTTGTCAATTCCTTCACTGCTACTTCATTCTTCAAATTGTGAAACGTTACAAATATTTTGACCTTTTTACTACTTTTTTTTTTTCTTTGGAACAATATATTAAGACTAATTTTTTTGACAGTCAATAAGTCACTAATTTGTCTTTAAGTTGTCAAAGTTTTGACACTATGACTCTGCAGAAGAACTGCTAAATTGTTGACAACCCTATATGCAAAGAACTCTGCTTACTGGACTAATAAAATTTTGGTAGTCCTAATACCTTACAAGATTATCAAAATTTTGATAGTCCGGTTATACAGGCTAAGAATTATGTGGCGTCAACAACAAGGATGGAGCCGCTAGTGGGATTGGGTGGGCTCCAGCGCACCCATTTTACCTCCTTCTATATATGTCATCCCACGTTCAATTTTTCACCCGAAATTAATTAGTCCACATAAGTCCACACAGCCCACACTTCAACAATCCAGCTCTTTTTTAAATTCTCTCTCTCTCTCTCTCTCTCTCTCACTATCCTGTGTACACTGTATAGTGCAAAGCAATGTACATTGTAAAGTGTTCCTTTCCCAAAACTTGCTATCGAACACCACCCTCTCCCATCATCCTAGTACAAACACTCCTCCCTTACTCAACCCCTCTCTCTCTCTCTCTCTCTCTATATATATATATATATAGCTCACATTATCTCATATCTTTTTCTTCATTTTCAACCGAGAACCCCCATCATAACAATATCGTGTCATTGTCGTCGGACCGCAACGACAGCTGAAGGAGGAGCTACAACAACAATGTCAAGTCCCGCTGCCGGCACTTTCCTCGTCGTCTGAATACCTACAACCCCGATGAGTTCTACCACATCGAGGACCCTTTGTTTATAGTGAAAAGAGGATACCAAAGACTTACTATTCTAATTTATACCTAAAAGAGTCTACCTGGAAAACTACCTGGTAAGCTGTTAGATTATATTTGTAATGTAAATATGGCTCATACCCATAAGCCCAAATGTAGATACTATATATATTGTAACAAATCCTAGCAATGAGAACAAGGCATTATTATTTCCTACATGGTATCAGAGCCTCCCGAAAAACCCTAGCCGCCATCTCCCGAAAAACCCTAGCCGCCATCTCCCGGCTCCGATTCGCCGATCCGCCCGATCCGCACGGCCAGGGCCCGCCGACTGCTCCCATCCTCCTCTATTCGTCGGATTCCGGCGCCCGATCCGACCCGATCCGGCGCCCACTTCCTCATTTATTCAATTTCATGCCCCAAGAGCTCGCTGGTGCTTCCCAACAACTGCTGCAGCGCCTTATTCCTAAGAATATTAAGGAGTAAATGCCGACCAGTGGCTGTATGTTCACATTTTTTCCATTCTATTCGAGATGGCACCGTAATAGCCTCGCATGTTCCTACTTCTTCTCAACTGGCTGACATCTTCACCAAGCCCCTTGGAAAGCAAGTGTTTGATTCTTTTCTTCCCAAGTTGGACATTTGTGACTTGCATGCTCCAACTTGAGGGGGGGTGTTAGATTATATTTGTCATGTAAATATGGCCCATACCCATAAGCCCAAATGTAGACACTATATATATTGTAACAAATCCTAGCAATGAGAACAAGGCATTATTATTTCCTACATGGTATCAAACCATGTACATGGTATCAAACCATGTAGAGAATAATTGTTGTTGTGTATTATTGATTGGCTACTCCACTACTTATAGGGAGTCTAGCGCCTCTTCATATTACATTTTTCAATGTGGGACTAAATTCCTTATTAGTTCTCAACACTCCCCCTCAAGATGATAGATATTAATCATTCCCATCTTGTTACATAGCTTCGACAGACTTAATAAACTAAGACCCTTAGTTAGACAGTCTGCCACTTGTTCTTCTGAGCGAACATGATCAATCTTTAGTATCCCTTGTTCCAGCTTCTCTTTGATGAAGAATCGATCGATCTCGATGTGCTTCGTTCTGTCGTGTTGAACTGGATTATTAGCTATACTTATTGCAGCTTGACTATCGCTCAGAAGACGTAACGGTGCTCTCTTGTCCAGCTTCAACTCTGTCAGCAACGCTTTCACCCACAGCAACTCCGACACTCCTAAAGCCATTGCTCTGTATTCTGCTCCAGCTGTAGACCGTGCTACCACAGACTGTTTCTTGCTTCTCCATGAGACCAAGTTTCCTCCTACAAAGACACAATATTCCGTGGTAGACCTTCTATCGTCTATGCAGCTCGCCCAGTCTGCATCGCAGTATCCCTCAACTTCTATACATCCATTCTTTTTGAACCATAGCCCTTTTTCCGGCGTCCCTTTCAGATATCTCAAGATCTGAAACACTGCATCCATATGACCCGTTCTTGGATCATGCATGTAGTGACTTACTACACTCACCGCAAATGAGATATCAGGACGAGTGTGCCCCAGATAAATCAATCTCCCTACAAGTCGTTGATATCTTTCACGATCAACTGACTCTCTTGCTTCTGCTCCTAACTTGCACTTCTGGTCAATTGGAGTGACTGCTGCTTTGCATCCCAGCATTCCTGTCTCTTTCAGCAGATCTAGTGCATATTTTCTCTGTGAGAGAACAATTCCTTGTTCGCCTTCACACATCTCGATACCTAGAAAGTACCTTATCGCTCCTAAATCCTTCACCTCAAACTCCTTCGCGAGTTTTGACTTCAGCTTAGCAATCTCGACTTCATCATTACCTGTGATTACTATATCATCCACGTATACAGCAAGTATAGTGATGTAGCCTCTTGCATGCTGAAGAAAGACCGTATGATCTGCATTTGCTTGATGGTATCCCATGCCTGTAACAGCCTTTCTGAATCTGTCAAACCAGGCTCGAGGATATTGCTTGAGTCCATATTGCGACTTCTTCAGTTTGCACACTTTTTCATGCGATGTCCTTCTGTCTGATTCTGTAGCGTAGCACCCTGGCGGGATTTCATGTACACTTCTTCTTGTAGGTCCCCATGAAGAAAGACATTCTTCACATCTAACTGGTATAGCTTCCACCCATAGTTTGCTGCAATGGGGACCAGAGTTCTTACGGTGCTCATTTTTGCTACTGGAGCAAACGTCTCATCATAGTCGATTCCATATGATTGTGTGTATCCTTTTGCAACCAACCTTGCCTTGTATCGTTCTACTTCTTCTTCTGACGTCTCCTTTACTGTGTACACCCATTTGTATCCCACAGTTTTCTTCCCTTTGGGTAATGGAACCAGCTCCCACGTCTTATTTTTCTTCAGTGCCCCAAGTTCTTCCATCATTGCAGCTTTCCACCTTGGATCTTTCTTTGCTTCCTGCCAACTTTTGGGCAACGAAGTAGAGTCTAATGATGCAATGAAGGCTCGATAATTCGAAAAAATGTTAGAATAAGACAGGTAGTTGGCAATATCATGTTCATAATCATCAAAACGACTAGGAGCCTTATCCGTATTGATGCGAGAAGATCTTCTTAAGGGAGCAATAGGTGGTGGAGAGATCATACCATCAGAGTCAGAGAGATCCGCATCAGAATCAGATTGATTCAGTGCGGGGGCAACATCTTCAAGAGTTGGAGCAGGAGTAGACGAGGGACTTGGTACAGTAGGCACGGGGTACGGTACATGCACAGTACTGGACTTCTTCTGTCTCCTTCTGTAGACTTAGAGCACCTTTTGCACTTGGAGCTCCTTTTTCATTGTCTGCTTCTCCCCCTGATTAATATATATATCTTCTTATTCTACATGGTATCAGAGCCATAACCACAAAAAAAAATTTCTTTTCCTTCCCCAACCCGACGCCCCCTGCCCCCCCCGGCAGTTTCCCTCCCCGACGCCCCTGCCCCCCGGCAATTCCACCCCCGACGCCACCCCCTTGCCCCCCCGACATATTTACTGCTTGACACAGAAATTTTCTTGCAGCTATCACTGCAGGTGTTGAGCCTACTTCATATCGCCAGGCCTCGCGAGATTCGGGCTGGCGCGCGGCTATGCAAACTGAAATACAGGCTCTGGAAGATAATAGGACATGGAGTCTGGTTGATTTGCCTCATGGGAAGAAAGCATTGGGAAGTAGATAGGTGTACAAAATAAAGTACAAATCTCACGGAAGTGTTGAGCGCTTAAAGGCACGGCTGGTTGTGTTCGGTAATCATCAGGTTGAGGGGATCGATTATTCAGAGACATTTGCCCCGGTAGCTAAGATGCCTACAGTTCGGACGTTCTTAGCTGTTGCAGCTGTAAGAGGCTGGACTTTGCACCAGATGGATGTGCACAATACTTTTCTTCATGGAGATCTGACAGAAGAAGTGTATATGAAGTTGCCGCCAGGTTTTTCGCATAGTGAACCCAACAAAGTGTGTCGCCTGCGTAAGTCACTATATGGATTGAAACAGGCACCACGTTGTTGGTTTGCTAAGCTTGCTGCTTCTCTGATATCCTATGGATTTATTCAATCTCATTCCGATTATTCCCTTTTCTCTCTTTTTAAAGGGAAGTGAGAGTTGCATGTTTTGATCTATGTGGATGATATGATTGTGTCTGGTAATGACACATGTGCTTTAGATGCTTTCAAAAAGTACCTTAGTTCTTGTTTTCACATGAAGGACCTTGGTGTGTTGAAGTACTTTTTTGGCATAGAGGTGGCTCGGAGTGCAGAAGGAATTTCCTTGTGTCAAAGGAAGTATGCTTTGGACATCATTTCAGAATGCGGCTTGATGGGGTCTCGACCTGCTGGCTTTCCCATGGAGCCCAATCACAAGCTGGCAGAATCGACTAGTCCAAAGCTGGCGGATGCAGAGACTTATTGGAGGCTGGTTGGGAGGTTGATTTATCTATCGTTTACTCGCCCTGACTTAGCCTATGCTGTGCATATCTTGTCTCAATTCTTACAGGAGCCTCGACAAGATCATTGGCTTGCTGCTTTGCGAGTGGTCAGATATCTCAAACATGCTCCGGGACTGGATATTCTTTTGAAAGCTGATTGTGATCTCCGTCTTTCTGGTTGGTGTGATTCCAACTGGGCCAGTTGTCCCTTGACTCTCCGCTCTGTTACAGGCTGGTTGGTGTTTCTGGGAGGGGGTCTCCTATTTCTTGGAAAGCAATCAACTGTTTCCCGATCTTCCGCTGAAGCTGAATATCGATCTCTTGCTACGCTTGTTTGTGAGTTGAAATGGTTGAAGGAGTTATTGGTGTGTTTAGGCGTTCGCCAGAAGTCTGCTATGTCGGTGTATTGTGACAGTCAGTCAGCCCTGCACCTGGCTCAGAACCCGGTATTTCATGAGCGCAGTAAGCATATTGAGGTGGATTTGCATTTTGTTCGCGATACTATTAGAGATGACACCGTAATAGCCTCGCATGTTCCTACTTCTTCTCAACTGGCTGACATCTTCACCAAGTCCCTTGGAAAGCAAGTGTTTGATTCTTTCCTTCCCAAGTTGGACATTTGTGACTTGCATGCTCCAACTTGGGGTGGGGGGGGAGGGGGGGGGGGGGGGGGGGGGGGGGGTGTTAGATTATATTTGTAATGTAAATATGGCCCATACCCATAAGCCCAAATGTAGACACTATATATATTGTAACAAACCCTAGCAATGAGAACAAGGCATTATTATTTCCTACATAAACTAAAAGTTTTTTTTTTGTCGGGTTTTTATTTTTTTACTATATTAGACATGGTTCTACATTGGTCAGACACGATATGGTATAGACACGATGAGATACATATACGACGATACGGACACAATATTTATTTTGTTAAATTTTTAATGATATTTTAAATTCAGTCCGAGCAAACTAAAATTCTAGTTCCGTCCCGGGTCACTACTCAGGGTGATTCCTCTGGCAAGTTAACACCCCCCCCCCACCCTGCAGGTCAGCTCTAAAGACGAAGTGATATCACAAAAACAGTCAAATTAGAACCTCCATAGCCAGTAGATTCAGAGTACTCCTCACATATCTCTCGGAATGAAAGCCACCCATTCTGCAAATATACCAGATATGTTCATTAAACCTTGAGATGAGTGAGTTAAATTTAAGCAACGTGAGTTAAATTTAAGCAACTTGACAATAATTATAGGAAGGAAGCAAAAAAAAAAAAAAAAATGCTACTACAATTTTCTTCAATTAGTTCATTTCCATATAGCGGCACAAATGCTGAGGAACTCATGAGTTTTTATTTGAGTTTCAGTAGTCGAACTCCAGAAAAACGGTTCGACAGAAATATGACTATATGAGGAACCCATGATGGAAAAAAAAGTCATGTTCGTGATAGAAAATGACAATTTTTAAAGACACAACCAAACATATTCAGGCTAAACCAATTTTTTTTCTGGAAATTGCTGAGAAACCCAATTTCGGGGTGGGCTTTTATGAAATGCCCACCCGCTGGATAAGTTTTATGAAATACCCAGAATTAAGTATTTTCACGTTAAATATTCCAAGATTCCCTTTTAGATGCCACCCGCTAGAAACTGCTATTTTTATAATACCGAAACTACCCCTCCGCGCGAATTGGTCATCTATATGTATTTGAATTCAAAAAACTCAGATCTGGATTGCGATTTTCGTCTTCTTCTTCTTCACAGGAAATCTGAATTCCATTGCTCTCATATTCAGCAGAGATCGCAAAGATCGTTCGTAGTTCGGTGTGTTTTTCTTCAGTCGAACTCAGATCATCGCTCGTCATTATCATCACCATCATCATCATCTTCATCGTAGAGACCTTTGAACTCAGATCTTCAATTGTGGAGAGAAGATCTTTCTTCTTCTTTTCCATAAGAATTATCATCGCTTTGAAAGAAGAACGAAACTCTTTATTCCTGAAAAAACTAAATTACACGTTTTAACACTGGAAATGACCATTCTCCGTCTTAATTAGGACGGAGAATGGCATTCTCCGTCTTAATTAGGACGGAGAATGCCATTCTCCGTCTTATTTAAGACGGAGAATGCCATTCTCCGTCCTAATTAACACGGAGAATGACATTCTCCGTCCTAATTAATTAGGACCGAGAATGTCATTCTCCGTCTTAATTAGGACGGAGAATGGCCATTCTCCGTCTTAATTAAGACGGAGAATAGCATTCTCCGTCCTAATTAACACGGAGAATGACATTCTCCGTGTTTCTAACACGGAGAATGGTCATTCTCCTGCGTTTTAACACTAGAATGACCATTCTCCGTGATAAATTACATGGAGAATGGCATTCTCCGTCCTAATTAAGACGGAGAATGGTCATTCTCCGTTTAATTTAGCACGGAGAATGGCCATTCTCCGTCTTAATTAGGACGGAGAATGCCATTCTCCGTTTTATTTAGGACGGAGAATGACATTCTCCGTTTCATTTAACACGGAGAATGGCATTCTCCGTGTTTCTAACACGGAGAATGGTCATTCTCCTGCGTTTTAACACTGGAATGACCATTCTCCGTGTAAATTAAGACGGAGAATGCCATTCTCCGTCCTAATTAAGACGGAGAATGGTCATTCTCCGTGTAAATTAAGACGGAGAATGCCATTCTCCTGCATTTTATGGTTAGCTGAAACTTTGGAGGGCCATAACTTTTGACTGGGAGGTCGAAACGAGGTCCCGTTTGTCGCAAAATGAGCGTATCGTCGAGGAGACTGAAAGTAACAGCTTCATCGTTAGACGGCCTTTCAAAATTTTAGATTCGCAAAAAAATGATGTTTGGACCTCCGTTTTAGCACTTTTGTCGTTCGTCCCGGTCTTTCCGAAATTTTTCGACGAGTTTTTGAAGATTTTTGAGGAGAAAACCTAGATTCGAAAGTGAGCAGCGTATGGAAGAAGATGGAGTATTGAAACATTTTTTTAAGAGCAGTTTTGTGGGTGTTTCCAATAAATTAAAAGGAAGGGCAAAAGGGTCATTTGGAACCCGCTTTGGATAAGTTTCTCTAATTCTGGGCACGCGATGAAAGTTTTTTTAGCGGTGGGTTTTACATAAAACTTTTTTAGTTTTTTAGTTTTTGGGTTTTACATAAAACTTTTTTAGTTTTTTTATTTACAAGTTTATATCAAAAAAATTGTTAGGGTGTTTGCCCACTGCATAAGTATAAAAGCCAACTTTTTTGAATTTTTTTTTTCCTTTTTCATCTTTTTCTCATTTCTCTCCCAAATTCTAAATATTGTCCACAATCCATGTTCATGCCTAAATTTTATCTTCTAGTAACTAAAATTTGATTCACTATTCAATCTAGATGGGTTTTTCAAGTTTCAACCCATTTTAGAGTTTAGAACTTTGAAAATTTGTCCACATCGTGACGGGGACGATGATGGACTGTCAATTTTTTTGACAGTCCTACCTATTGGAAGGACTGTTAAATTTTTTGACAGTCCTACAAAACATGGAACAACATATTTTCTTTAGGTTTGTTAAAACTTTTGACAGTCCTAATTGGTAGGACTGTCAAAATTTTTAACATCCGGTACCTAAAATTATCTAGCCTCAAACTGATGTACCATCGGCACAGACCAACGTGCCGTCAGTATGCCAGGTTATATGTCAAAACTGTCCTCTGTCTACCCAACTGAATATGGTCTACACATATAAATATACCGTTAGTCTGCCTATTATATGTCAAAACTCCTTCTGTCGATCAAACCGGTATACCATCGACACATACCCTTGTGCCGTCGGTATACCGACCAATTTTTTCGAGCAACAAATTGACATAAAAATGACATATTGCCGGTATAACCCAGTATACCATCGGTACGGCGATGCTTGTAATGACCCGCTCCGTCCTAGCGGAACGCCGATTCAAACGGCAAGTGCAACGACTCAAACGAGCCGTCGACCCGAAGAGTTGGCATCGACCTGATGAAGAATCGATGCAAGCCTTACATTGTCCCGTCAAAGATGAATCAAGACTTAGACTTTCAAAGGCGCACTCGGAGTATCGCTCGGCCGATGCGAACATCGCTAAGGTGGGTGGCTCCGATGAACCCGTCTTTGCTTAGCCTAGACACTTAACAATACAGACACTATCACTGAAATCGCTAGGCGATAGCACCGCGCATGCTAATAAATGACTCAACGCACCTAGCTAAGAGAATAATCCCATCTTGTATGCTTGTATAGAATATGGAAAAGAACATAGAAAAATGTGAGAACTCTCGTACCGCGCTCCACGCTCGTGCTAAAGTACAAACTTACATTCGAGTTCCTTATACGTTCAACAATGAAACAATGAATGGTTTACAACAATAAAACGGAAAGACTATCAACATAGTCGTTCCGAGTAGAGTATAGCAACATTGAAAGACTATGGGACCGATGGGTCACCAAGGCGACTCTCGCACGGGAAGTTGCATAATGTATGAATGAAAGAATGAATGAATAAGTGAATGAATGAATCAACGAATGAATGAATGAATATGTGAATGAATCAATGAACGAACGAATAAGTGAAAGAAAGAAAAGAATGAATGAATAAAAGATAAAGAAGAAGTGGGATGGTTAGCGACAGGTATGACGGAGACGTGCAATGGGGCTCGCTACCAGCGCTGCATGGACACCGCCGCCAACCTAGTAGATAACGCATTATGGCTAAGGGTTAGCCTATGGCTCAGAGTCAGCCGTTAAGTTAAAAATGATAAAACAATACGAAATGGTCGTGGACAATCCCCTCGTATACGGGAGGTAGGCAGAATAAGGGATTTCTGCGACACGATCAAAGGGAGGATCGTGGCCGGCCCGGACGAAAATCAAAGGGGCTTACGGTGCTGGCCTGGGTGCGGGCTTGGCCACCCAGGAGACGTAAGTGCAGGAGCATTCAAGAGACTATCAAGGTGTACCAGCCATCACCGTATGATAGGTGAGAATGCCGCAGGAAAAGGTGTCCAAAATGGCTTGTGGTGTCAGCGATCGGTACATGCATATAGATTAGGTGGGCTTTGCTGGTGGCAATCCACGTACAAGTCCTTGCATTGAAACAAAGTATTCTAAGTTAACTAAAAGAAGTGCCTTTTGAACAGGCTTAAAATGTAACACACCAAAGGATAAAGAGTACTTCGTGAAATTGAGTTAGAAAACACGTCTACGTCGCGCTAGGACCTGAGGCAGGGACACACCCTTGGCATTGAAAGTTTATATGAATTGTTGACTAACTTGATTTACTTTGGACAGGGAAGGCCGGACGGTAAGTATGGGTAAGTCGTACATGTATTTTCATGCACACACTTGAATTTGGTAACACGAGATAGGTTATGAAATATACCATAAAACTGACCCTAAGGCAAGATTTGAAAGACAATGAATGATAGACGGTGCACAAAAGTAAATAGAACGTGTTTGGTAATGATAGCATTATGGGCGAGCTAGCCTCCCCACCAGTGCATAACAATATACTGATAACCCCACAGTCTGCTTGCAGGAAGCAGGAGACGTCGTCGGGCGCGGAGCTTTCCTCGAACGTGCTAAGGCACGGAGCTACCTCTGGAGCCTTGGAGCGTTGCAAGGAGCTGGAGCACCATATACAGGACATAATGTATCGGAGCATCGCCATGAATTATTCCATCTTGTAAGCCACTTGGTATGCCTTTTATGTTTCAGAGAGAGAGAGCTTGAGCGACTTGTAATCTCGGCCTAGCGCCGCTTGTAAACTTCTTGAAAATCAATAAAGAGTTTGAATTCGTTTCAACTTGTGTTCAGCTACTTTCCGCTGCAAATGGGGACACTCTGTACGTCTCTGTGGACTAGCTCAAATCGGTCGTTTTTGGAGAAAGTCTTGTACGGGCGCAACCTAGGCCCGTGCGGCATCACGCCTTAGCGAGGACGATCGCTCCTACGGGAGCGGGGAATGACAATGCTGCTGCTCCGGCATAGTGAACCCGCGGACATAACATTTTCATGGTTCCGATCTCACCCCAATCTCATCCGAAACATTTTCGAAGAGTTCTAATACTACCAACATGCAACATATGTTATTCTACACTAGTTATCCATCATAAATCTCGAGTATTACAAATTATCCACCAATATCACCATTATTCCATAAAAAGAAACTAGACCTACTCTAGAACCATATTCCAAGCCCTAATTCAACAAAAGTCATAATATAATTGTAAGAGAATGATAAAACACAACGATGACATAAATTAAAGAGATCTACAATATACATATAAAGAAAAAACAAAAATGATAGAAAACACTACCAGTTTCTCCACTCTAGCAAATTGTACCTGCCTTAGGTTTAGCAATCCAAACCTAATCTTCTACTCCTCCACCAACAAAGATTTAGAAATCGCACCCTAGGTTCCAAAACCTACCTCCAAGGGTTGGCTCAAGCTTGAGGGAAGAGGACTTTGGAAGGAGAAATGGAGAGAAAATAGGAAAGAAGAGGAAAAGAGAAGAGAGAGAAAATGTAGGGGGATTTGTATGGAAAGGGAATTTAATCTTGGCCATTGATCATGCCAAGTCACTAATCCAAGGCCCCCACTTTAATCGTAGCCACACAAACAAAACCAAATATCCAATGAATAAGGAAAGAGCCTAGCCAAGAGGTAGAATGGGTAATTCTGCCCCCAGACAGTATACTGTCGATACAGACTAGTGCTACGACGGTATACTGCTCTGAAACTAAATTCTCAATTTCAAGAATTTTTGGGTATTCTGTTCAACGTACATGTCCTAGTACTGGTCTATGACAATGCCAATGGGTATTTATGGTCTGGTAGTCTCACTCATTATAACCTTATTATGAAAGCTAATAACCAAAGTATAATTACGTACGTCAATTAATCATTTTTATCAATCCATGCTCTAATGACTACGAAATATAAATAAATTTCATCATCGAAACAGTGAACCACACCTACAACCAAAAAAGGACAAGTGGTGTCACACTACTCCGAGACGAGATACTACCCTATTCCATGGTCAAATACGAGAAAAACTACAAGAATTCCAATAATAAAATACTCATCAAGAAATATAGAATACCCAATAGGTATGGGTACAAGCAACTCGTACAAAATATTATATCAAAACAAGATACGATAACACTGTGATGCATGATATATGAACAATAAAAAGAGGAGTGACATATATATATAAACATAGTTTGAAAGCTCAACTTGGCGACCAATTTTAATCTATCAACTGATCGAATAACCAGCTAAAAATTGATATATATATATATATATATATATATATATATATATATATATATATATATATATATATATATATATATATATATATATATATAAGAGAGAGAGAGAGAGAGAGAGGAATATATTGAAATGGAGATGAAAGAATTGGATTGATGATCCAACAGTTGGATCGTCCAGAAAATATGCAAAAGTTTCTTCGGTAAAACATGATTCTGACTTCAAAATTCACGTGCGCTACGATGAGTTTGAGCTTCAAATCAAATTTTAGCTTGAAATCAGGCTCTAGAATGACTAGACAAGGAGCTATGCTACTGGGGTGTCGGCACGTAGTTGCGCGGGATGGTGGTGGAAGGAGGGGGTTTGGGGGGTTGTTTGCGTAGTGGGCAACAACACTGACTACTCTTTGTTGGTGCTCGGGGGCACGGGTGTGGTGCCACTTGGGGCTGACTGCTTCGACTGTGTCGAAGGTGTGAGGAAGTCTGTGATTGAAATAGTAGGAGATAGAGAGAGATGAATGGCAGAGAGTGGAAGAGGAAAGAAGGGGGGTCGATTGGTTCTCCCACGTGGAATAGTAGACACAGAGGTATAAAGAAACATTCTTTTGTTATTGGTTTTGGAGGGCTAGCGGGTTGGAAAACGTTTTACCCATTGGGTTATGGGTTAACGGAGTCTGGTTTAGAGGAATTGGGTTTTTTTTTTGGGTTGGGGGGGGGGGCAATATGTTCTCCCCCATGGAATCGTAAACATGGGAGTGAGAAAGAAATATTCTTTTGTTGGTGGTTTTTAAGGGCTAATAAGTTGGGAAAAGTTTTATCCATTGGATTATGGGTTTCTGATTTTGGGTTTAGGTGCTAAGGGTTGTGGAATGTGGGTTTATTAGGAAGAAAAAAGAGGGGAAGAAGGGGGTGTTATCAGTATTATGTGTGTCTGAAACGGGGATATACAAAGACAATAATAGTCACTATTATTTTTTAGAACTTTTCTTGAGTCCTTAGATATTTTTTTTTCCAATTCCTAGAACTATTTCCCTTATTAATAAAGCACTAAAAAGTAATTTCTATTTATTAAAACCTAATATCTAATTAATCCTTGTGGATTGGGATCAGACCCAATAAGGACCAAACCGACCCAAACCCGCATTTCAAGTTGTTCATTTGACATCTGAATCTAGCTAAGATATGATCAGGGCCGGCTTGGAGGATTGGGTTTTCCTATCCGGAGCTAATTTTGGTTGCCCCTAGACCCTTATTGTGAGCTGGTCCTGGTGGTCATCCGTGACCCTGACCTTTGGTGGGATCATGCTGAAGCTGTGGGGTTGACCTAGCAAAGGAGGGCTGCCTAAGTCCCAAGTCTTGTCCGGCTTACTCCAGGGCCGACCCTGGATATGATCTCCACTACTAGACCCGACCGTACCCTTACCCTATCACGCCCCGAGTTGACAAACCGTTCGTCCCCGGTGTTACTTTGCTGATTCGATCGTCCTCGCTAAGGCGTGATGCCATACGAGTCTGGAATTGCACTCGTACAAGGCAAGAACGTTACGTTGCTTTTCATATTAATACGCCAAGTTGAAACTTCACAAATCATATCAGAATATAAGACGCAGTATAGGAAGATAGAAATGCTTTTCATTCATAGCTTGCAACGAAGTGCAAGTCGTAATTACATTAGATGCCGTTGTGGCTACATTGATTGAAAACAGAAAGAAATACACTCGACAAGTTGCCTGAACTAACGCTTGCCATCCCATATATTTGCCCCTTTATACATAAGCCGTCGATTGAATTGGCTTCAAAATACTTCAGCATAGGAAGAGCTTCAAAATTCCTCTCCGTACTTCAGCTTCAGTTTAGTTTGGAGCGCTCCTCGCACCTGGAGAAATTGGGGGAGGGGATTTGCACACTTCCTAAGTGGACGAGACGAACCCACTCATCTGAACCGACTCTGATTGTTAGGGTAGGCATGCTTTAGAGTTGTCTTTCTATTAGAACTAAATGAATTCAGTTCATATTCGATAGCTATCTTTGAGTAATAAAGCATACAATAAAACATAGCAGTTTATCATATTTCTTACCATGGCCGTGCTCGTTCCTGCATGAAAACAGAGATAATATTTACACTTGCATAAGACAATAGGTGAGCATGCTACTATCTTATATGCGGTCATTGATATTACACATCACGTGGGACTAGCTCAACGACATTTCGGCCCGTTCAGTCTAGGTTGCAAGCCTGACTGACGGTCCCATAATGCATCAGTACCGAAGCACGATTATTCATTCTCCCTAGGTCGATTCAATTTTGATGTCCTGGATACCGATTCGAAGAAAATCAACTTATGCACAAGCTGTCCATGACCATGCCAATGCGTAAACAGTTTAACATATACAATAGTTTTGTATAGCGTGGACAGTATTGAACGACATTATTATTTTTCCCCAACTCATGCAACGATTTATTTTCCCCAAAGTCGTACCCCCGATTTAGCGTCCCGTAGGCACCAAATTGTCCGATGCATCATAACCCACGATCGACATTTCATATTATTTTGCAGCACGTGAAATAGTCTATCTTTTTACTAGAACCTTAAAGTTTTCGGATTATGTGATAGACTTGTATTTTTCAGAGTAGATCACTCTAAATCGATACATTTTTTTCGAGTTCTTGAACTTAGTGGATTGGCATGCAATTTACTTGGCATCGTTCGATTTGAATGAATTCGAGGCCAGAAATTCGTTTGTGGGACAGAGTAGAAAAGAAGGGACCGAATCACCCACCGATTACTTTTCTCGTGCCGATCATCGAAGCGCTTTGCAACGTCAAGCTTTAGTTACGCGAGCTCCTGTAATGGTACCAGAAAAACGACGCAAAAGCACTTCATCAAAACCTAGCGATAAAAGCTCCAAGAAAACCATACAGCGGTCCGGTCCCGTCGAATGGACTCTTATAGGGAGCTTACTCGTCGAGACGCAGCCCGCGGCATCTAGGACTTATTCCAACAGAAGTCGTTCCATTAGTTGGATCGATTCTCGTAACGTCCGTCCAAATCAATTTAATCGATGCCGCAAGGTGTTATCGTTTACCAAGCTTAGCGATCGAGTCAGATGGACATCTAAGTTCCCGACCGATATGACTCGACGCAAGCATATTATGAAGTTCCGTCGCCTATCGAAAGCGGGGTGCTACGTAATATACCACTAAAAAAAGTTTCGTCCTGAAACTTAAGAACAAGGGTCTGACCTTAATTTAGACAAACAATGCAGGGTATTTCTCTTTCATCTCTGCCTCCATCTCCCACGTCGACTCCTCAACTGAATGGTTCCGCCAAATTATGCGGACCAAGGACATCGATCGATTTCGTAGCACCTTCTCCTTGCGGTCCAAAATTTGAATAGGCTCCTCCGAGTAAGATAAGTCAGTACTTAGCTCCAACTGATCGAAGCTAACCACATGACTTGGATCGAGCACGTATTTTAGAAGTTGTGAAACGTGGAAGACATCGTGCACATCTGCCAAGGCAGGAGGTAGTACGATCCGATAAGCAACTGTTGTAACTCGCTCGATCATCTCGAAGGGGCCTACAAATCTCGGGCTCAACTTGCCTTTACCGTCGAACCACATCGTACCGCACATGGACGTTACTTTCAGAAACACATGGTCCCCGACCAAGAACTATAGCGGTCTTCGACGAAGATCTATGTAGCTCTTTTGTCGACTTTGCACGATATGGAGTCTATCTCGAATCATGCGAACCTTTTCGACGGCCTGCTCCACTAGTTCCGGTCCAAGTACTTGTCGCTCTCCGACTTCGTCCCAACATATTGGCTAACGACACTTCCTTCCGTAGAGCGCTTCGTATGGAGCCATCTGAATGCTTGACTGATAACTGTTGTTATACGAAAACTCCGCAAGCGGTAAATGCCTATCCCAACTAGTCTTTAGGTCAATCGTACACAGACGCAATATATCCTCTAAGATTTGATTTACCCTCTCCGTCTGACCGTCTATTTGGGGATGGTACGCAGAACTAAAGTTTAGTTTGGTCCCCATCGTCGCCTGTAGGCTCATCCAAAAATGCGATAGGAATCGCCTATCTCTGTCCGAAATTATTGAGGCCGGCACCCCGTGCAGTCGAACAATCTCATCGATGCAGATTTAAGCTAACCGATCGACGCTCCATCCTACTTTAATTACGATGAAGTGAGCCGACTTGGTCAATCTATCAACAATGACCCAAATTGTATCATTCCTCCGCGACGTCTTCGAAAATCCTACAATAAAATCCATCGAGATGTTGTCCCACTTCCACTCGGGAATGGCGAGGTTCTGCAGCTCTCCACCTGGCCTTTGGTGTTCCGCCTTTACTTGCTGACACGCCAAGCACTGCGACACGAATGTAGCCACGTCTTTCTTCATGTCGTGCCACCAAAAGTTTGTGCGCAAGTCCTTATACATCTTGGTGCTTCCGGGATGTAACGAGTACTTCGTATAGTGTGTCTCCGTCAGAATTTTTTTCTGAGTTCGGCTGTTTCAGGAATGCAGAGCCTTCCCTTTAATCGTATCGTCTTGTCTCCGTCTTCCGCAAAGTCAGTCGCCCTTCCCGTTGAAATCAGCTCGTACATCTTCTTCGGGAATGAGTCGTCCTTCTGTGTGGTCTTTATCTTGCTAAGCAGGCTCGATCCTAACTTCAATTGAGCTAGGTGCAAGTGTCGATACTCGATTCTGAGTTCGATACCCATCGCTTCAAAGTCTCGCCGTATCTTCCTATTTATGGCTAGTGTTCCCATAAACATTCTGCTAAGCGCGTCGGCTACCACGTTTTCCTTGTTCGGCATATACTCGATCGTTAGCTCGTAATCTTTTATGAGTTCGAGCCAACGTCACTGCCGTAGGTTGAGTTCTCGTTGCGTAAACAAGTATTTCAGTCTTTTATGATCTGTATAGATTTTGCAAGCCACACCATAGAGATAGTGTCGCCAGAGTTTCAACGCAAACACGATCGCCGCCAATTCTAGGTCATGCGTCGGGTAGTTTTTTTCGTACTGCTTCAACTGCCGTGAAGCATAGGAGATGACTTTATCTCTCTGCATGAGTACGCACCCGAGGCCAGTTCCCGATGCGTCGCTGAATATCTGAAAGCCTTCTGGACCGTCTGGAAGTGCAAGGATTGGAGCTGAGACGAGCCGTTGCTTTAACTCTTGAAAGCTGAATTCACAGTCGTCACTCCATTCGAATACTACTCCCTTCTGGGTGAGGCGAGTCAGAGGTGACGCTAGTTTTGAAAAGCTTCGCACGAATCTTCGGTAGTAGCCCGCTAAGCCCAGAAAACTTTGAATATCGCTAGCCGAGGCAGGCCGTTTCCAATCTACCACTGCTTCAATCTTTTTTGGGTCCATCGCGACACCTTCGGCAGAGATTACATGTTCGAGGAATGTCACGCTACTCATCCAGAACTCGCACTTACTCTGCTTGGCATATAATTTGTTTTCACGCAGCGTCTGCAACACCGTCTTCAAGTGCTCTACATGCTCTTCTCGATTCTTTGAGTAGATAAGGATATTGTCGATGAACACGACTACAAATTTATCGATTTGAGGTCGGAAGACTCGGTTCATCAAATCTATGAAAGCGGCTAGGGCATTCATCAAACCGAACAGCATGACTAGGAATTCGTAATGATCAGATCGAGTGTGGAAGGCAGACTTCGATACGTCGTCGAACTTGATCTTTAATTGATGATAGCCTGAACGAAGCTCGATTTTCGAAAATACTAACGCGCCTTACAGTTGGTCAAACAAGTCGTCGATTCGAGGCAAAGGATACTTGTTCTGCACGATCGACTTGTTGAGTTCTAGATAGTCGATGCATAGCCGTATCGACCCATTCTTCTACTTCACAAACAATACCGGAGCTCCCCACGGGGAGACGCAAGGGCAAATAAATCTGCGGTCTAGCAACCCTTGTAATTGCACCTTCAGCTCCTTCAGTTCTGCTGGAGCCATTCGATAAGGCGCCTTTGATATCGGTCGCGTATTCGAAAAGATGTCGATGCTGAATTCTATTTCTCGATCCGGCGACATTCCGGACATCTCGTCAGGAAAAAATATTGAGAAAATTTGCCACAACATCAGTCTGCATTGTGTTTCTATTATCCTTTTGCGTGTCTCGAACTGATGCCAAGTATCCCGTGCAGCCGGAACGCAGCATACGCCTCGTCGAGATTGCCGATACCATCATTGCCGTCTTCGAGACCGTACCGTACGAATATGAGAACTCTGTCTCGCCAGGAATACGAAACACCACTCTCTTCTCTGTGCACTCGATCGTTGCATGACAAGTGCCCAACCAATCCATGTCCAGGATTATGTCATACTCTTTGATGCCTAGTACGACGGCATCCAAGGATAGATTTCTTTCTCCGATGCAAATGTGGCCATCCCTACAAATAAAGTTCGCAGGCATATCGACTCCCAACGGAGTGCTAACGCTGATATTTATATCTAGTGATTGCATGATTATTTTATTTTCTTTCACATAATCAGTAGATATAAAGCTATGTGTCACACCCGAATCGAATAGTACTCGAGTAGGTATATTTTTGTAGAGTAATATACTTGTTACAACGGTATCGGACACGAACGCCTCGTCCCGAGTTAATGCATAAACTCGGCCTTGAGCCCCATGGCGTTGATTCTGCGGGTTGACGGGAACCGCATTTACGCCTTGCAGTATCGGTGCTTTATGTGGATTCGAAACGTTACTTGGTGGGTTGGGTTGATTCAGAACATTTTACGGGCAATATGTAACTATATGGCCTACCTCGCCATACTTGTAGCAAGATCTCGTGACGCAATCGATGGTTCGGTACCCACGTCTACCGCACCTGGTGTAGTGTTGACTGCCATGGCCTTGGTCATCGAATCTGTTTGGACGTTTTGATATTACCCCGGCGTCGTTAGGATGCTTGTTGAAGTGGTTACTGATGCCTCTTTACGACATACGGCCAAAGATACGCTCACTATCGAGAACGACATTGTAGGATTCACGGTATGTTCGGCACCTTTGATTCATGACGTCCCTTCGCAGTTCGTCATTTAGGCCTTGTTGGAAGCGTTCACACCATGCTTCTTTGTTGGGCAGGAAGGTGCCGGCAAACTTTGCCAACTTTGAGAAGCTCGAGTCATAATCGTCGACAGACATATTTTTCTGTCACAACATCATGAACTCGTCTTCTTTTTGTTGACGGATGGCGCGAGGAACGTACTGTTCGAGGAAAGCTTCCTTGAATATTTTCCAGGAAATCGTGGCATCTGTATCAGCTTCGTAGATTTCCTGCTTCTTAGCTGTCCACCAGTCGTACGCCCTCAGTTGCAGTTGTAACGTCGCACAAGTTACCCTCTGGGACCCTTCAATGCTAAGCAGATTAAACATGTCCTCCATCTCCGCGAGCCACCCCACGATCACATCAGGCTCTGCTCGACCGTTGAATTTTGGTGGATTCATCTTGCGAAACTCCTTTGCCTTGAACAAGGAAGAAGAATTTATCATTTGCGGTTGAGCTTCATCTTCCTCTTTTTTATCTTGATCACCTTGCTTCTCCTCGGGTACCTCGCCCGTGGCCTTGGTATTGCCCGCCATTCTGCTCACTATCTGAGTCAGGACGTTCATCTGCTTCTGCTGCGCATCAAATTGGGCTTTAAGTTGCATCTGAAGCTGTTGCTGCTGCAGTTCTATCAACTATAGCATTTTTTCATAGTCGTCTATCTAGGGCCAGTAATTTTTGTGCTCGACGTACTATCTACGGTTTGGGTTGTTGTGCCGTGATTGTTTCTTTTCTTAGTCATTCCTAGAAAACAGAGTAAACCCGTTAGTATTTTTCAAAAATATCTACGGGCTTACCTTTATGAAACTTTTATTTCACGCAGCATGTTGGCAAGCATTCAATCGAGCCATCGCAACGGACATTCCAACAATGAAACATCTTTCGAAAATCCGAGGAAACATAACTGTGCTCTGATACCAATCTATCACGCCCCGAGTCGACAAACCGTTCGTCCCCGGTGTTACTTTGTCGATTCGATCGTCCTCGCTAAGGCGTGATGTCGTACGAGTCTGGATTTGCACTCATACAAGGCAAGAATGTTACGTTGCTTTTCATATTAATACGCCAAGTTGATGTAGGAACGAAATCGTAAAGCAGAATACTCTAGAGGGGGGTGAATAGAGTTGGCAGCGGAATAATGCTAATTAAAAATTGTTAGCAGCAAGATCACAGAATAATAATCACAACTAAATAATGTAAAGGCAGAGATAAGAAAGCAAACGCAAAGACAACGATGTACACTGATTTTCCTCTGTTGAGGACTAGTCCAGTCGGTAGAACTCTTGCTACCAGTTGAATCCACTATTGGAAAAATTGTAAGTTTTCTTACGAAGTCCTTGCAACTTCTATAACGCGAGCTTTGATACGAAGAACTCGTCCAACTTCAATTGTGAAGAGGTATTATTCTATCAAGCCTCTGATTACAATCACTCAGAAACTTCTAGACCGCACCGTACTGGCAAATCGACTAGAGGATTGTAACTGGCTTGGGATCTGAAAATTAAAGCTCGAGAAAAACTCTTTGGAAGACTGAAAGCTTTAAGTAGAGAGAAGATTGAAAGTGAATGAGTGAGTTAAAAAGATCGAAATCCTTCTCTATTTGTAGGAGTTCCAAAGACAGAATTCTGGCAGAATTCGGGCAGAATTCGGGCAGAACTCGATGAGCAAATCTCGGTCAAATCCGCAACTGCAGGAGGAACAAGTTCCAAGGAATTCAAAAACAAAACGGCCACTAACCGAACTCTGGCCGAACTCTGGCCGAGTTCTGTCAGGGTTAGGTTAGGGTTTTTCAAAATAGATTTTGGAGAATTTTGAAAACCTTTTTGGAGCTTTTGTAAATACGAATGTTTTTCAAAACTAAGGACATTTTTAAAAACATTTTGAAATTATTTTGGAATAGCCTATTTGCCAGTACGACTCGGTGTATAATGTATTTCTAGACTCAAAAATAAAAGATTACATTGCTCAAAGAAATACAGACTCGAACAGGCAAACAATGCTTCGGTCTTGAACTGAATAGATAACCGTTCTTGATCATGTCCAAGAGTCTGAGATATCCTGACTAGCTCCATATATCGAGAAAGAGTTTGATCAATTATTAAAATCAGTTTGACCATATGACCAATAGGCCAACAATCTCTCACATTTTTGATAATTGACAAACTATGAATGATATAACATCTTTTGAGATAAGATACCACAAAAATTGTTCAAAAATTGTTCAATCCCTGTATTATTCTCAAAACAAAATGTTAGATACTTTTTCTCCCCCGTTGTCACTTAGCAAAATAATTGCAAAGAAATAGGCTCCCCCACAATTAATGCATAAGCTACAACAGTGAAGAAACACAAGAAAATAATAATAGAGAAATATTTCACAGGCAGTTTATAAAAGCAGATAAAGATGCTATGAAGAATAAATAAACTGATATGAAAGATAAACTATGCATCCCATAAAAATAAAATGATGTTCAAGAGACATCAAGAAATATCCAGTACAAGTCCTCAAAATAAATGAACATAAAAACTAGAAAGAAAGAAACTTAGAATGTCGTAGCACAGTCCATTTGATAGGAGCGCCTGTGCATATGGATCTCATAGAGAAGTCTCCATACCACAGAAGGGCTTGATCTAGGGTTTGAAAATAAAACACATCGAACGCGCCATCGCTTGATTGAACTGGCGAAAAGAGAGAATCCGTGTGTGGATGTGAAGATGATCCTTCCTCACTAGGATTGGTCGTCTTCTTCCTCTTGAAGGGGTTGAATCCCTTAGGCGGCATTGTACAAATAAAGTAAATATGCACGATTTTGAAAGGAGGAAAAAAATACGGAGTTATACCTTCCGAGATTCAAGTATGCTGTAGAGGACAACGATCTCCGCACGAATCCAAAATTTGGATAGATTTCACCACGTAGATTGGAAGAAACGAAGTGGTGAAGAAGTAGGGTTTGGAGAGCTTCGCGCGGCTGCTGTTGCTGTGAAGGTGGTTTTAGAAGCAATGAAGAAGAAGAGGCTCTCGGGTTCTGGTTATATAACCAGATACCACTAACCGAACTCGGGCCGAATTCGGTCCGAACTCTGGCCGAATTTGCTTGGGGGTTCTGTTAGTTGGTTTGGGCTATTTTTTTTCATTGACTCATTTCAAAAATTTAATTCAAAGATTAGTAATTTCAACCTTCAATTAATATAATTAATATTATTTTATAGATTAAATATCGTTACACAGCGACTGTCTCAGATTAGCTGTAGGAGTACTGTCCCAGCTGGCGGAGGTTCACCGGAGAACTCTTAAGTACCGTTTCACTTCAACCGTAGTTGTGGTGACAAACAAACTCTTTATTGGCTTGTCTCTAACACAGTTTTTGCGTATTGAAATATAATCATAAAACAAAATTAATTAATATTATTGACGTCCAAAATTTCTAATTCTCGACGTAAATAATAGAAACGATCTTCTGCTAGAGGTTTTGTGAAGATGTCAGCTAATTGATTCTCAGTGTCTATGTATACAAGGTCAATATCTCCATTCTGATGATGATCTCTAAGAAAATGATGTCGGATCTCGATATGCTTAGTACGAGAGTGATATACTGAATTCTTAGTCAAATTAATTGTGCTCGTGTTGTCACAGAAAATGGAAATGTGTGTGAAAAATAAATCATAGTCTTCTAAGGTTTGTTTCATCCATAAAATATGAGCACAACAACATCCTGCGATGATATACTCAGCCTCTGTTGTTGATAGGGCTACAAAATTTTGCTTTTGACATATGCCGCTGGTACTTTTTCTATCAACTTTGCATCCAGCAAAATCTGCATCCGAGTAACCAATAAGGTCAAAGGACTTGGTTTTGGGATACCATAAGCCAACAGAAGAAGTGCCTTTAAGGTATCGAAATATACGCTTAACTGTGCACAGATGTGATTCCTTTGGATTAGCTTGAAAACGTGCACACAGGCAAACACTAAACATAATATCTGGACGACTAGCAGTTAAATAAAGTAAACTACCGATCATACCTCGATACTTACGTGTATCGACAGGCTTGCCTTGTTTATCAATATCAAGCTTTGTTGAAGTTGCCATCGGAGTGCCAGTAGGTTTGACATTGTCCAGATCAAACTTCTTTAGCAAATCTTTTGTATACTTGGCTTGATTTATGAATGTCCCATTGTCAGTTTGTTTGATTTACAGTCCGAGAAAGAATTTCAGCTCTCCCATCATGCTCATCTCAAACTCATTCTGCATACACTTAGAGAATTCTTGACAAAGAGATTCATTAGTAGATCTAAATATAATATCATCAACATAGACTTGTATTAAGAGAAGCTTGCCATTAAAAGACTTAATAAAAAGTATAGTATCAACCTTGCCCTTTGAAAAACCGTTGTCAAGTAGGAAAGAGCTTAGACGATCATACCAAGCACGGGAGGCTTGTTTTAAACCGTATAAAGCTTTCTTCAACTTGAAAACATGATCAGAGTTTTTAAAAACTGTAAAACTTGGAGGTTGTGTTACAAAAACTTTTTCTTTTATAAAACTATTTAAAAATGCACTCTTGACATCCATTTGAAATAATTTGAAATTATGAAAACATACAAATGCACATAACATGCGAATGGATTCTAATCTCGCAACTGGGGCATAAGTCTCATCGTAGTCGATACCTTCTTCCTGGTTGTATCCTTGAGCTACGAGTCGAGCCTTATTACGAGTTACTAAACCATTCTCGTTCAGTTTATTTCGGAATACCCATCGGGTGCCAATGACCGGATGATCAATAGGCTTGGGAACAAGTTTCCAAACTTGATTCCGTTCAAATTGGTTTAATTCCTCATGCATAGCATCTAACAAAAAATGATCACTACATGCTTTATCAATGGTTTTGGGTTCTAGCTGTGAAATGAATGCAACACTAGAAATAATATCTCTACTGGATGTACGAGTACTTACACCTTTGGTAATATCATTAATTACCAAATCCTTTGGATGATCAGCCGTAAATTTTAATCTTTTAGGCAGACTCCGAAGGTAGCTGCTTCCGGGTTCTTCTCTTGGAGAATCAGCTGGTGTTGAACTTGGTACAGTTAGATCTTCGTCATTGTCATCGATAGTCATTTGATTCAATTCATCAAAGGTGACGTTAATTGATTCTTCGATGATCATAGTTCGTTTGTTGAAGACTCTGTATCCTTTGCTCTTGGCCGCATAACCTAAAAATATACCTTCATCGGCCTTTTCGTCAAACTTTCCCAAATTATCTTTTGTATTAAGAATAAAGCATTTACAACCAAATATTCTAAAATATGAAACTGATGGAATTCTATCAAACCATAACTCAAATGGAGTCTTCTTCGATTTGGGTCGAATTAGAACTCTATTGAGAACAAAACAAGCTGTATTGACAGCTTCAGCCCAAAAATATTTGGGTAGACTAAACTGGTTTAACATAACTCTGGCCATTTCGGATAGAGTTCTGTTCTTATGTTCCACAACTCCATTTTATTGTGGAGTCCTAGGGCAGGAGAACTCGTATACAAAACCGTGTGTGTCATAAAATTGCTCAAACTCTGCATTCTCGAATTCGCCTCCATGATCGCTTCTAATACGAGTGATCATGTAACCTTTTTCATTCTGTACTTTCTTGCAAAAGGCGACAAATTCGGATAATGCATCATTCTTGCATGTCAAAAAGTATACCCACGTGTATCTAGAGTAATCATCTACAATTACAAAAGCATATAACTTACCTCCGAGGCTAGCAACTCTGCTAGGACCAAATAAGTCCATATGTAGCAATTGTAGAGGTCTAGTAGTACATACTGTGTTTACTGACTTGAATGTGGATCTGGTAGCTTTGTTCTTTTCATATTGGCTGCATACCGAATCATTCTTGAATGTTATGTCCGGTAAACCGCGTACTAACTTCTTCGTGGATAACCTTGAGATTGTGTCCATATTTGCGTGACCGAGTCTCATATGCCACAGATGACTCTCATCACTTTTAGCCATTAAGCATCTACCTGAAATGTTAGTTTCTTCCAACAAATAGAAAACATATATGTTGTCTTCCCTGATACCTTCAAAGATAGTACTACCAGTTGAGCTATCAACTATAGTACATTTGTCTTTGCCAAAGTTGATGCCATAACCATGATCAGCTAAATGACTTATACTGAGTAGATTATGTTTCAACTCGGCAACCAGACAGACATCCTTAATCACAGGATAGGGAGATTTACCAACATCACCGATACCAATGATATACCCTTTCAAGTTGTTACCGAAGGAGACGTAGCCTTCCTTCTTCTTCTTCGACAGTGTTACAAATAATGTAGCGTCACCGGTCATATGCCGTGAACAACCACTGTCGAGGATCCATTTGCTTTTAGCATGTGAAATGTGTTCCACCTACAAAACAATTTACAGATGAAACTTTTGGTACCCATTTCTTGTAGGCTCCTGAGATGTTAGTTTTTGGTATCCATGCATAAATATTTAAATCAATAAGCTTTCTGATTCTACATGCAGGAGAAATATGACTAGTGTGGCCACAATAATGACATTGTGCATGTTTAGTGTTGAAAGCTGAGTGGTGTGCATGGTTGGTAGGTTTAGGTTCTCTAGTATAGAAGAAAGCATACCTATAATCCTGTTTGGGCTTAACCTTTTGGGGTAAAGGTTTGATATGGTTAGGTCTGACAGTGTTTGGTTTGGAAATGTTCCGATTATTCGGTAAGTGACACGTGTTAGGATAGGAAGCAGCAGTCTCAGGCTATTTTTCTAACCTAATTTTCAATCTTTTGGAAGTGTCATACAACTTAGTATAGTCAGAAGTGAGTGCTTCCATTCTGACTTGTGCACTTTGAAGACTTTTCTTCTCTTTAGAAAGTTCTTCTTTCAGTTGGTCAATAACCTTGTCTTTTTCTTCGGATGACTTGGTAGTCTCGTGTAATAAGAGCTTAATAGAAGAAATCTCACCAGACTCACTAACATTATCTCTAACCTTAGCTAGTAGGTCGGTAAGTCTTCCTATTTTACCTTTGTACTCTTTGAGTACATTCTTAGAGGTTTGATATTTGCTACGCAGTTTTCTGTAATCACTTAACAGTTCACTGAAGGCTTCTCCTAATTGCTCAAAGGTGAAGTCATCATATGTATCAACTATAGGTTCAGAGAGTACATGATCAGATGCCATAAAGCATACATTCTTCTGATTGTTCATCTTCTGAGTCGCTGGCTTCACTTTCATGCTATATGCTGGCATTGGCATACTTCCGAGATATTGATCTCTTCAGGTTCCTTTTCTCATACCTGTTGCTCTTCTTGCTTGGTGATGAGTTTGTAGGACAATCCTTCTTCATGTGTCCCTTCTTCTTGCAGCCATAGCAGACATCATCATCTTGATACCAGTTGTTGCTGCTATTGTTTTCTTTGGCTTTCTTCTCATATCTCATGTATCTTTTGAATTTCCTTGCTAGGAGTGCTTGATCTTCAGCATCAGATTTACTGCTGTCTGAATCACCTTCAGCAGCTTTTCTGTGCTGATCCTTGAAAGCGATCGTCTTCTCCTTTGGTGCAGGCTCTTCAAAATCTTGTAGCTCCAGTTTATGAGTGAGTAGCTTACCCATGAGTACTTCGAGTGTCATGGTAGTGAGGTCATTTTCTTTAATGATTGCAGTAGCCTTCGGAATCTAGTTCTTTGTAAGTGCTCGCAGGAGTTTGCAAATCTTTTTATGGTTACTGTAATCTTTGCCTAGGGAGGACAAAAGATTTACAATATCCAAGAATCTCTCGAACATCTGAGTAACTGTTTCGTTGGGCTTCATCTTGAACGCCTCGTACTCCTGAGTAAGTCTGCTGACTTTTGATTTTTTGACTTGAGTCGTGCCTTCATGTGTGACTTCAAGAAGCTTCCACACTTCATTAGCAGTTGTGCAGATAGACACCATGTTAAATTCAGTTCTGTCTAAAGCACAAAATAAAGCGTTAATAACACGTGCGTCAAGACTGACCTTTTTTTTTTCTTTCTCTGTATATCTGTTATGGGGTTTTTCAATTAAAACTCCATCAACATTTATACGAGGTGGCTTTTGATAGCCATCAATAACAATAGACCATAAATCAAAGTCAAGTGATTTTAAGAAGAAACTCATCCGTGTTTTCCAATAGGTATAATTCGTACCATCAAACGGTGGAGGTCTGTTTGTGGCCTGGCCTTCACTTGTGAATTTCACAGTTGCCATGTGTTGTGCTGTGATCTATATAACAATTAATCAAATAATAAATAATTGTAATGTTACCTTGCTTTACCTGTAACACCCGTTCTGATACCAATTGTAGGAACGAAATCGTAAAGCAGAATACTTTAGAGGGGGATGAATAGAGTTGGCAGCGGAATAATGCTAATTAAAAATTGTTAGCAGCAAGATCACAGAATAATAATCACAACTAAATAATGTAAAGACAGAGATAAGAAAGCAAACGCAAAGACAGCGATGTATACTGGTTTTTCTCTGTTGAGGACTAGTCCAGTCGGTAGAACTTTTGCTACCAGTTGAATCCACTATTGGCAAAATCGCAAGTTTTCTTACGAAGTCCTTGCAACTTCTACAATGTGAGCTTTGATACGAAGAACTCGTCCAACTTCAATTGTGAAGAGGTATTCTTCTATCAAGCCTCTGATTATAATCACTCAGAAACTTCTAGACCGCACCGCACTGGTAAATCGACTAGAGGATTGTAACTGGCTTGGGATCTAAAAATTAAAGCTCGAGAAAAACTCTTTGGAAGACTGAAAGCTTTAAGTAGAGAGAAGATTGAAAGTGAATGAGTGAGTTAAAAAGATCAAAATCCTTCTCTATTTATAGGAGTTCCAAAGACAGAATTCTGGCAGAATTCGGGCAGAATTCGGGCAAAATTCGGGCAGAACTCGATGAGCAAATCTTGGTCAAATCTGCAACTGCAGGAGGACCAAGTTCCAAGGAATTCAAAAACAAAATGGCCACTAACCGAACTCTGGCCGAACTCTGGCCGAGTTCTGTCAGGGTTAGGTTAGGGTTTTTCAAAATAGATTTTGGAGAATTTTGAAAACCTTTTTGGAGCTTTTGTAAATACGAATATTTTTCAAAACTAAGGACATTTTTAAAAATATTTTGAAATTATTTTGGAATAGCCTATTTGCCAGTACGACTCGGTATATAATGTATTTCTAGACTCAAAAATAAAAGATTATATTGCTCAAAGAAATACAGACTCGAACAGGCAAACAACGCTTCGGTCTTGAACTGAGTAGATAACCGTTCTTGATCATGTCCAAGAGTCCGAGATATCCTGACTAGCTCCATATATCGAGACAGGGTTTGATCAATTATTAAAATCAGTTTGACCATATGACCAATGGGCCAACAGTTAAAACTTTACAAATCATATCAGAATATAAGACGCAGTATAGGAAGATAGAAATTCTTTTCATTCATAGCTTGCAACGAAGTGCAAGTCGTAATTACATTGCATGTCGTTGCGGCTACATTGATTGAAAACAAAAAAAATACACTCGACAAGTTGCCTAAACTAACGCTTGCTGTCCCATACATTCGCCCCTTTATACATAAGCCGTCGATTGAATTAGCTTCAAAATACTTCAGTATAGAAAGAGCTTCAAAACGCCTCTCCGCACTTCAGCTTCAGTTTAGTTTGGAGCGCCCGTCGCACCTGGGGAAATTGGAGGAGGGGATTAGCACACTTGCTAAGTGGACGAGACGAACCCACTCGTCTAAACCGACTCTAATTGTTAGGGTAGGCATGCTTTAAAGTTGTCTTTCTATTAGAACTAAATAAATTCAGTTCATATTCGATAGCCATCTTTGAGTAATAAAGCATACAGTGAAACATAGCAGTTTATCATATTTTTTACCACGGTCGTGCTCGTCCCTGCATGAAAACAGAGATAATATTTATACCTGTATAAGACAACAGGTGAGCATGCTACTATCTTATATGCGGTCATTGATGTTATACATCACGTAGAACTATCTCAACGGCAATTTAGCCCGTTCAGTCTAGGTTACAAGTGTAACACTCACTTTTCTAAACGAGGGTAATTTTGAACTTTTGTAAAAGTTTATTATTTAATAATAGAATTTATGATTTATGGGAATTTTTAATTAATTTAATACTATTTAAAATTGGTGAATTATAATTTTGATGTGTTAGATAGTGAACCCTAGAACTATTGAGCCTAGAGACTAACCATGACCATGGGGACCTAACCATGTGATTAGAATAACTATTTACAACTTTTTAGGCTAAGGGTATTTTGGTCATTTTATGAATTTTGAATTATTTAAAATTTTGATTAATTGGTGAATTTTAGATTATTTTAATAATATTTAAATTGATGTATTATTATTTTGGTCATTTTTTATATTTTAATATTTTGGAAAATTTTTATATTTTTAATATTATTTATTGGATTTGTTTAGTCGGGTTTGAGTTTCGTCTCGTTCCGACTTGTATTGTGATCCGGGTAGCTTAAACTCTAGATGGAACCCAATATTAAGTTAAGCATGGCCCACAAAATCCAACATTTAAGTTAGTTAGTTAAACTAATTTTTATCATGTTAGAATGGTTAAGTTGGAGACTCAAAACTAGATCCTTTTGACCCCAAACTTGAACCTAGTCTAAACTTAACCATATGAGACTAGAGAGGGGCAATTAGGACATTTTTCATTAGCCCTAATAGACTATTTATGGCAGCCACTTTCAGGGGCTGTTTGGTAAACATGAAGTGGATTTGGATTTGGATTTAGACTTTCATGAAGAAAATAAAAATAGAAATCCATGTATTTTCTTGTCCCCCTAGTAAGGACAAATGTGTTTGGTTGGGATGGAAAGTAAGAAGTGGGAAGTAAAAAATCAGACAAATGTGTTTGGTTGAGATAGGAAAGTAAAATTCAAAAAGTGAAAGAGTATAATTAATTCACATAATAATTTAATAAATTAAATAATTAGTTTGATAAATTTAATTATTAATTATTTATTAATTACTAATTTATCAACTCAAATTTAATTAAATTTTTAATTAATTAGTACATTACCTTATCATCTAATACATATATTAATTTATAAATTGGAATGAGTTAATTAGCTTAACTAATGAATGATCTGAATATTATAAAACTAAGTATATAACATTACATATATATATATATATATATATATATATATATATATATCTTCCATGGTCTTCGTCTCCCCCCTTCCCGTGCTTCAGCGCGTTCCTCGCTGGCCGGCCTAGGCCGGCAACCCCACCCCCCCCCCTCCCGCGGATCTGCCCTCGCCCACCTTGCCGTATGCCGCCTCCGTTGATCCCCCCTGGACGCCGGAGGTGTTGGAGTGGCTCCGCCAGCTCCACCTCCTCTACTCGCCCCCTCCTCTTCCTATCTCCCCCTCCGCGTCTTCTCCTCCCCCGGCGTCTCCGGTTGCCCCGTCTCCGCCGGACCCGTGGAGCAGCGCTCCTCCCCCAGTTCTGTTCTCGAGCGGGTCATCCCCGCTCCCGCAGCCCTCGCTGGCTGTCCCTCTGCCCATACCCCTCTCCGCACCGACGCTGCCCACCGCCGGTGTAGGCGCCGCCGGCGCCCTGGCGCAGAGGCCACCAGCCCCCGTCCCCTTGTTTTCGAATTCTCCCCCACACCCCTCGGGAGCAGCGCCTCTCTGCAGAGACGGTATCGGGCCCCCCGCCCCTGTGTTCTTTGGGCCCCGTTCCCACGTGGGTCTGCCTCCCGAGGGCTACAATCCCCTTTGCGCAGTGCCCTCACCCCTCTCCGCGCAATTTGAGTCTGGATTCCTTCCCCTGTGCGCGGGAACCCCACCCTCCTCTGCGCAAATGGTGCCTGGTTCCTACTCCCTTTGCGCGGAGATCCCCCCCTCTTCTGCGCAATCTGAGCTTGGATCCTCCTTTGCGCAACTCCACTCCCTGATGGCCTCTCTCGTGGCGCAACAATCCTGGATGGCGCAGGCGCTTGGTGGCCTCCTTCCCTCTGCGCCACCTAGTGTCTCCCCCGTCTCTCCCGTTAGGGCGCCACCCCCCCTTCCTGAGGCGCTATCCATTCCTCACCCCCTCTCTGCGCGCATCCCCCTCCGTACCCCATTGCCCCCGCGCAATCCAGTCGTCCCCTTGGAGTCGCTGCAGCCCAGTGCCTTCCAGCGGGATCCGCAAGCCCCTCCCTATCCCCCGGCGTCTCCGTCCTCCATAGCTCGCTTCCGCCCATATCCTCATCACCCGCTTCCGAGGCCGCTGCAGCCCTCGCAGCCCTCGTTCCTCCCTCTCAGGCGGCGCTCGGCGCCTTTGCCTCTACCCCCGAGGCCGTCCCCTCCGGCACGTCCTCCCCCCCGGAGGCCCTTTGCGCTGATCCCTTTGCGCATGTGTTTTCTGTTGGCGCTGCTCCCTCTGTGGGCCCTCCCCCTATTGCGCAATCCGGGATTCCTCTCCCACTCTCCAGCTGTTCGGACTCCTCCCTGTGCAGTTTGCTGGCAGGCTCCTCCCTATTATCCCCCTCCTCGGGGCTCGGATTGACGGGTGGCGCGGCAGGTCCCTCCCCCCCGGACGCGTCTCCTGCGCTGGATCGGGATGGCTCCGCGTCCCTGGATGCTGTCCTTCCACCATCCTCTTCCGCCCCCTCCTTCTCCCAGATTCCCCCAACGGCACCCCCTTCATTCTCGGTCGGCCCGTCTTCCGGTCCCACCGTTACCCCGGCACTTTCGCCTCCTCCTCCTCACCTTTCGCCTTCTTTAGCAGGTGTTTCCTCTGTTACCCTTGTAGCTCCACCCAGCGCAGGCGCTCCTATTGCCCTGTCTCCTCCGGTCGCTTCCCCGGTGACCACCGCCGTTTCTGCGGTTGGGAGTGCGCCCGCTGCCGTTGCCTCCGCGGATGTCGTTGCTCTTATGCAACGTGGTGGGGCGAGCCAGCCGTCCTACGCCGCCTCCCTTCGTCCTGATTTATTTCACCAGAAGGACCCTTTCATCCCCGACGTCCTCCTTCCGGAGATTGTGTATCCGCAGACATCCTCCATTCCCACAATTCCATTTTCCGAAGTGGAATTATCTTCGCTTTCCTTATCCTTCCCCCACACCTTTGTACTCAAATTTTCCTCAGGATGTCCCAAATTAACCAGAGTCCAGGAAGTTATTGCAAGCTGGTGTCTTTCAGCGAAGTACCGCATCGCCCCCCTCGACCCCAGACATATGCTCCTCCACCTCTCTTCCGAGACTGACCATAGGACGGTGTGGTCCAAAGGCACTTGTCGGGTAGACGCCCACCAGATGAAGATCTTCAAGTGGACTCCCGATTTTAGCACTCATGAAGATTCAGCGAAGGTCGCAGTTTGGGTGACGCTGTCGAATCTACCCCTCATCTGTTTTGTTCCAGCGGCTATTCGGCGCATTGCCAACTCCTTCGGGACGTATGTCGCCACGGCCCCGGAAACCAGCAACCTCACCAAGGCCAACTTCGCCAAAATCTGTGTGGAACTCGATCTCTCCTCCGAGCCCCCCAACTTCATCAATATCGAACTTGGCAATCGCATCCACACCCAACAGATAGTATATGACAACCACATTCTGTACTGCAATCACTGCCATTTACGTGGTCACAGCCCAAAACACTGTCATCGTCTGCACCCGGAACTCAAGAAGAAATCGGTCCAGACCAATCAATCAGCAACTGGAGGGAGGGCCCCACGATCCCCCCTCTTACCTCCCCCGAACAAGCATATCAGATTTGACTCCAGTGACGTCCACTCCGACAATGGCGGTAGTCCTAGCATTACCGTCAGTCCTTGCGAATCCAGAGCTCTAACCCTCTTCAATAAGTTTGATGCGCTCGAATCGGAAGATGAAGGCATTCCACCAGATCCAACTGGTATCTTAGGGGATAACACGATTAATGAGGAGGGCATGCCGGAATCTACCTTGACCATAGTTGACCCCAACCAGATCACCACTCCCGCGGAGGCCAACGTCGAGATCAACGATCCCAAGGCGGTGGAGCAACCCATCATCACCCCAGACCAAGTGGTAGAAGCATTAGCTATCCTCGGACCAGACCAGGTCCAGAGAGGTCTTCAGATTCAAGCCGCGGGTTATTCACTCCAGACATCTCTGACGCAGATCGACAACTCCAGCGACGCCATCATCATCCCCCCGGAGGAGTCCATGCTGGATTCCGCTGGAGATCAGATCGACCACACTGGTGAGGTCGCACCCGATATCCAAGCGAACACCACCAACATAACAACCCAGTCAAGGGCAGACAAACCAACATCGAACAGGAACCCCGATAAGATGGGAACAGCAGAAACCAAAACCATCCTCACCAGATCTGCATCCAGGCGGAACAAAAAACACCCTCCCCACCATCATTAATGATCAATATTCTATCCTGGAATGTGCGAGGTCTGGCCAACAAACCCACTCTGAGGAGAGTTGCCAACCTCCGAAAGATGCACAAAATCGATATTCTCATTATTATCGAACCAAAAATTCCACCCAAAAGATTAAAATCGATCCAACTGCAACTCGGCCTCCCCCAGGCCATTGCTGGGAGTAGCGACATCTGGATCCTTGGAACGGAGGATGTCACCCTCGAAATCATTCACGAATCCAAGCATGACTTGTCTTGCTGGGTGGAACACCCTTTCCTTTCTAACTGCATCATCCTCTCTGCGGTGCACGGCAGCTGCGAAATTACAGAGCAGAAACAGCTTTGGAACGACCTGCTCGACATCCACACCAACCACATCGCTTCCCCGTGGATTTGTGTTGGGGACTTTAACGCTATCACCAGCAGAGATGAAAAAATTGGAGGTCGCCCGCCGCCGTCATCAGCCATGTTAGATTTCAACAACTTCATCTTCAATGCCCACCTATCATCTCTCCAGTTCACCGGCAATGCTTTTACCTGGTGCAATATGCAGGAAGGAGATCGCCGCCAATACTCCCGCCTAGACAGGGCTCTCACGAACGTCCATTGGGACGGAATGGGGCTCACTACCAGCCTATCCCACCTCAATACATCAAAATCTGACCACGCTCCCCTGTTGATTGAAATAAAAAACTTTGACAACCCTGTCAAGAAGAACTTCCGATTCCTCAACTTTTGGACCGAACACCCTCAATTTTTGAATATTGTTCAGGAAGCGTGGAAGCGGGTAGATGCACCCGACCCCCTTGTCCGAGTTAGCAACAGGTTTAAAGAAACGAGGAAAGCCCTGATCATTTGGAGCAAACAAGCCTATGGGGACATTTTTCAAGCTGTGCGGACGGCTGAGGACGACGTCTCTCGGGCCGAGGCCAGATTTGCCTCGGAGCGCTCTGCGACGGCGAGGACGACCATGAACCTCACCAAAGCGATGCTCAAATTCAGGATCAGAGTAGAGACCGAATTCTGGAAGCAAAAAGCCAGGTTGAAATGCGACAGCGAAGGGGATAAAAATTCTAAATATTTTCATGACTGTGTCAAAGGCCGCAGAAAGCAACTCTCGATTCATCAAATCACTGACGACATAGGAAACATCATTTCTGATCAAAAGAACATCCAAGCGGCCGCTGCGGAATTCTACTCCAAGTTATTCACCAAAGAGTCGGTCCACAAAGACAACTCCTTTCTGAATGTTATTCCACATCTCATCAGCGACACCGACAATGTTCAACTGGAGTTGCTTCCCACCGTACAGGAGGTGACCGACGCGGTTTGGGCCCTGGATGCGAACAGTGCTCCCGGTCCGGACGGTTTTTCGGGAGTGTTCTTTCGCACCTGCTGGGAGATTATCAAACAGGACATCACTGAGGCGGCAATCGCATTCTTCGAGGGAGCCAATTATCCTAGAGCAATTTCCAGTGCCAAGCTGATCCTTATCCCGAAAAACTCCAACCCCGAATCTTTCCGCGACTTCGGTCCCATCAGTCTATGCACTTTCACAAATAAGATCATTTCCAAGATCATTGCAACTAGAATGGCCGGATTGCTCCCCAAGATCATCTCCGAGGAGCAAAGCGGCTTTGTTCGCGGAAGAAACATCCAGGACAACATCATGCTCGCTCAGGAATTAATCACCTGCATGAAGTTTCCTACTAGAGGAGGTAACATCGCCATCAAGCTCGATATGGAGAAAGCTTATGACAGACTGGATTGGCAGTTTATTATATGGGTCTTAAGAGCTTTCGGATTCTCGGAAAGCTGGACCAATACAGTGTGGAGATCCATTAGCAACTCCTGGTTCTCGACGGTTATCAACGGTCAAGCCGATGGATTCTTCAAATCCACTCGTGGTGTTAGACAGGGCGACCCTCTCTCATCCACTGTTTTCATCATTGCGGTCGACGCCTTGAGCAGAAACCTTAACAACATGATTAATACTCCCAACTTCCAGCACTACCATACCTCCAGCGGCTGCCCCTTCATCACCCACCTGGGCTTCGCCGACGATGTCCTCATATTCTCGTCCAGGGATATTGGTGCGGTAGAAGTGGTGAACCACACTCTGCAGAGATACTCAAGATGCTCCGGTCAGAAAATCAACACCGCCAAGAGCGTCATTTACGCCCACCACAACTTCGATCGAGAGCACGCCCGCGGTCTATCCAACTTAACATCCTTCAACGTGACCCACCCCCCCTTCAAGTACCTTGGATGCCCCCTTGTGTACGGGAGATCCAACTCCGCCATATTCGAGGAGTTGATATCTCGAATCAGGAAAAAACTAGAGGGGTGGCACAATGCCACTTTATCCCCAAGCGGCAAGATGATTCTCATCAATCATGTTCTCACCTCTATCCCAATCCACACCCTGGCCATGTGTTCCCCACCCAAGAAGGTTCTAACATCGATTGAACAGACATTTTGTAACTTCTTTTGGGGGCAGGACAAAGGTCAGGACAAGCATCACCGGGCCAGTTGGGAATCTATGGCGCGCCCTACCGAGGAAGGGGGACTAGGCTTTACCAAACTCTCCCACATCGTTCAAGCTTTCTCGTTGAAACTGTGGTGGACTCTCCGGACCAGCAACAACTTATGGACTAGGTTCATGAAGGCCAGATACTTCAAGCACAGTCACCCTGCAGTAGCCATCTCCAACAGCCGATCCTCTACGGCGTGGCGTCGCATCATCGAGGGGCAGGCTAGCGCCGAGCCTATTATGAGACTCCAATTGGGTGACGGTCACTCGGACCCCTTCTGGAAGAGATGGATTGGCGACAACTTGATCCCGAGCATCACGGAGACCCCTAGAAACGGCAGGATTAGCGATCTGTGGGACCTCAGTTGTAACGACTGGAACTGGGAAAAGATTTGTGACTGGTCCGAAAACGAAACCATGGAGAGCATACGCCGATGCGGAGTTAGAATCAGCAACGAGGAGGATACATGGAGGTGGTCGATCGAGGCTTCGGGGACATTTACGATGCGATCGACGAGACGTGCGGTGCGTGTTATTGGGCATCCGAACCCTACCATTGCTCCCTACTGGCACTCTTGCATACCTAAGAAGTGGTCCGTTCTGATGTGGAGAGTCATCAGGCAGAAACTGCCCACCGACGAGATTCTGAAGACCATTGGGTTCAGCTTAGCATCAGCCTGCAACTGTTGCGCTGACCGCCAGATGGAGACTATTGATCACATCTTCTATCTTGGGGATCTGCCAGGTCACATTTCGAGGATTCTTAACCAACTGTGTAGCATTGCGCCAGACAGTGGGCGCTTCCACGATCTGGCATACTCTTGGGGTTCTGCCTCCCACGGACACCAGATCGTCGCAGCGGCCGCCACGTGGGTCATTTGGAAGAATCGTAACAAAGCAAGATATGAAGGAGTCCCCTACACAGCCATTCAGCTCATACGGGAAGTCTTCCGCCAATGTCGTAAAAGGAGCACCCGGTGCGCTCACAGCTCGAGGGCTTTCTGGGCCGCTATTCTCCCCTAGTTCTCGTTCGTTGTCGGCCCCCCCATCCTTCGTCCTATCTCTTTTTGGTGGTATACTTGTATAGGCTTCGGCATTTTGTGCCTTGTATACTTTTACCGGCTTCGGTCTTCGAGCCTTGATTAATAAAATGGGGGGTTATCCAAAAAAAAAATATATATATATATATATCTCTCTCTCTCCTGGTTTTGGACAACCGACCCTTTCTTAAATAAACAAAAAAAAAAACCATGGCTCCTTCCTCCGCCCCCAAACCCTCCGGCCACCGGCGCTGCTTGTGCCTCTGCCCCTAACCCTCCTCCTCCTCCGTTTTCTCCGAACCTGCCACCGGAGCTCCGAATCCAGACGCCACCGTCGTCTTTGGATCTCTTGCCGCCGTCGAGCCCATACAACCTCGACACCCCGGCGGCCGTCGATGGGGATTCACTGCCGGAGGCGTCGCTGATCAGTGAGTACATTTTTTTCTGTAATTAATTTTTCTGCGGATGAACTATTAATTTTCTTCTGTAATTTTTTTCTGTGGACGAACTATTAATTTTTTTTTGTAATTTTTTGTGTGGATGAACTATTAATTTTCTTCTGTAATTTTTTTCTGTGGATGAACTGTTAATTTTTCAAGTTTCCAACCCACATCCTAAAGATTTGGGAGGAAGTGGATACATGGATTTGGGGAGGGGACAATGGGGGGACAGGAACTGCAAATTCTAATCTGCAGTTGCTTTCCAATTCTCTATTCGTTGAACTAAACAATGGAAGCCATGGATTTGGCTCCACTTTCTGAAGAATTTCCAAATCCAGTCCCAATTCTTGTTTACCAAACAGGCCCTTAGGGGAGAATGGTTCATTTCATTCATTACAATCTTGCCTCTTTTATTTTCCTTTTGTTCTTCCCTAATTTTAGAGAGCCTTCCCTTTGATTTGATCTCCAAATCAAATCATTCCTTCACCAAATCTTCCATCAATCATTCCCATTCTCCAAGGGTAGGGTGCTACCAAGGATTGGAAGAGAAGTGCAAGGAGGAGTGTCCACTTTGAGGGATCTTCGTATCGGAGCCGTGTCCTAAAAGATTTTATTGGAATTCCACTCCCAATAGGTAAAACCCATCCTCTAAATCGATTTTCTTTGCATATAAATTAGTTTTGAATTAGTTTTGAATTCTTAGGATCCATCCTCATGCATGTGTCCCTTTTAGATTCAAATTTGAGGCAATTTGGAGCTCTCTTGAGGATTTTATATATGTGTCTTGTATCCTACTTGATAGATCCCAAATTAGACATCCCATGTGTATGTATGTATTATAATAGTTTAAATAGATATTTAAATTCAATTTTAGAATGGTTAGAGAGTGGACTGATCTTAGTTAGGATGGTTAGAATGAGTTTTATTTGGATACCTATGTTGGTATCCAAGTATCTTGGCCTACAAGTGTTTTTTTGTCCAAAATAACTCAAATTCGTTATAATATTCATCCACGTTTTTATTAACCAAAGCAACTTAAAAATGTCATAACTTTTAGCTTAGAACTCTGATTTATCTTCCATTTTTTAAAAGAACCGTATCAAAGTTAGCTTTCCAAATATATATTTTAATAAGCCAAATTCCTTCTAGAACTTTCTGTAGAATTATTTGAGTGTCAACTGTATGAAAGACAAACGCGTTTCGGTGTTTTCGCGATTCCGGGAGCTTCCGGACACGAAAATGCGATCCGTTTGAAGTTTTGGAAAGCTAACACGAAGGGATATGACATACTTTAATCCTAGAATTTTGTGAAGGCCTAATTAGTACAGTATTGGTTTTAAGTAGAAGAGTGACTATACGATATAGACATTTTGTGTAACCTATGAGCCTATGTAGTATAGATATTAAATAAATGTAGAGTATATAATGCATGATATGTTAGATGAATGAAATGATATATATATATATATATATATATATATATATATATATATATATATATATATATATATATATAATATGTATCCTCTTTACATTAATGTATATATATGGTTGAATGCAAGCATGTAGGAATGCAATCAATATAATATATGTAAGCAATACATAAATGCATGAATGAAAGAATGATATACAATGTATGCATGAAAGTATATAATGAATGCTAGATATGAATGTAAGATATACATGTAATGATAGATATGAATGCATAATGTATACATAATGTAATACAATATATAATGATAACATGTATGGTAATGTATAATATATGATGCAAGCATGTTTATATCCATTATTTTTTCTTTTCTTATATTTTTCCTTCCCTTCCCTTTCCATTTCAGTTTTTCCTTTTTTCCCCTCTTCTATTTTTATATGTTGTATATAATGTATATAATGTATAGATGCATGTAAGTATGTAATATGCATGAATGACATGTATGTAATGAAAATAAGTATATGCATGCAACTTAATGATATGTGAATGGATATAATGCATGAATTGAAGTATGCATGTATATGGAATATGAATGAATGATATATGTACATATATATGTTAAGATAATGTAATGTATGTATTCACATATATTTTGAGTTAAATATATGAGTTTGTATGCATATATTATACGTATGCATGTATACAGGAATGAATGTAATATAATGTAGAGTATGCATATATGAATATAATGTATACAAGTATATAATGTATTCAAATAAGTATGTATGTATCTATGTATGTATGTATAGGTGCATGAATGAATGCAAGTATGCATATATGATAAGTATGTAGGCATGTATGCAATGAATGTATGTATACATGATATGTATGTATGCAATGTAAGTATGTATGTATGCATTTTTATAAACTGAGTTAACCTATAACCTTTTACACACATGCATTCATACACCCTTTGACACCATGTATCCCATGTCACATACACATGCCTATCACTAAATCTGAGAACATTAACACATATCCTTTCACACATGCCAAACACACACATACTCACTTACTCTTTTACCTCTCTTTCTCTATATATATGTATGGGCCTATATATATAGCTTTTCTATATATATCTATGTATATGAATATGTGAATGTGAATAATATATATACATTATATGACTAAGTTTGTGTGCTTTGTTAGCTTATGGTTTAGCTTTCTGCTTGGTTTAGCAAGTGACTTAGGCTATGAGTTAATAGCTATCTTGGATACTTGATTTGCATATACTTAGTTTGTTTAGACCTAGAATTGACTAACCTAGACTAGTTGACCATTGTTGACCCAACCCTAGCTAGTTGACCAGAGTTGACCAAGAGTTGACTTTGACCTAGATTGACTTAGACTCATATAGATTGCATTATAATTTCAATTACCATATAAATTAAACTCTTTATAACCTGTGTTGCTATAACTAGGACTCTGTGACTCCAGTTGGCCATCTTTTCATATCAGCTGTTCAGGGTATCAGGCGAGTACATTTTTTGATTATTTCATATCTTGTTTAGGATTATATTCCTGCTTTAGATTACTTTACTTGATGCTGACACGTTGGTATCACGGATTAGTACTATATGGATCCTTTCATGAGATGTTATCCTCCTCGGGAGCATCATATACTCATATCTCATGTGTTTCACTTACATCATGTATCTTATGCTTCTATTATTATGAATCTTCATGTATCAGCTTGTGATACCTTCACGAATCTTCATGAAGGGATCACAGAGCCTTCACGAATCTTCATGAATCACCCTTTATGGGCAATGTAGTATAGTCATGAATCTTAACGTAACTTGACTGGATCCTTGTGTACTGATTGGGGATGGGGGAGTAGAAACTGAGCATGTGAATAATTCTAAAGTAGTATAGTCATGAATCACCTCTTTAGTATAGTCATGAATCACCCTCCAGCTGTTCACATGTTTATCTTGTACTCTGAATCACTAATACTGTTTAGCTCGCTTATATATTGTAGATATTTACTTACAGTCTCTCTTTTACTTTATGTGTTCTTCAGTTTCATGTATCTTACTCTCTAGCATGATTATATTTCCTATCATGTTATAATTTGTTGAGATGTATTGTGCTCGCTTCTATCCTGACTGGACCTGTTAAAATTTTTACAGAGGATGATGAGGAACCCTGTACCACTTACCATTAGACTACCTTAGAGGATTTTTGTGACATGGATCTCCAGCAGGATACCTTAGCAGTGTGTCACTCCCCGATCCTGGAATACGTATTTTAATACGTATACCGACAAATTGTATTTACCTTATATTTATACTATATTTATTATGCTGTCTTTTTTCATGCATTTTCTAAAATATTCGACAAAATATTATTTCCTAATTTATTTTCTGCATTTGGGCCTACAGTTTTGGCTCATTTGGGTAACCTATTCTTGGTTCACCAATGGTTCATCATGAACCCATGGGTCCAAGATCTATATATATAACTCATCTCATTCTCTCTCCTCTCATTTACTTCCTCTCATTTATTTCCTCCACCAACCAAATATTTCCTCCATCAACCAAGGCAAGTACCAACTTGCTCAAGAGATGGATCCATAATTTGTCAATGATTTCTTACAAAACTATTTGCCAAAATATGTTCTTCTTCTCAACCTATACTAGTTTAGAACTTGGAAGTTTCCATTTTGAAGCTTTGATTTTTGTAGATCTAGGTTTACTTTATTTTCGGATTTCTTGGATTTTGATCTACTTAATCTTGTTATTTCCTAGTTTTGATGGTTCCATGTTGTAGAGGATCTCGTTCTACCCCATTTTGACCTAAGGGAGTTCCGATTTGGGCTCCGGATGAAGGTTTTGTGTAGTTGGAAGCCATGGTTGCTTGGCTCCTCTTCTCGGACAAGTGGAGAAGAAGAGCAGTACTTGACCGCATGAATCCTCATGCGGCAAGTCTCTGGCCGCATGGCCTTTCCAGCCGCATGAGACTCGTTCGAGCTCAGCCGTATGGAAAGTCCTTCCTAGCCGCATAAGACTTGCTTGAGTACTTGACCGCATGAATCTTCATGCGGCAAGTAATTGAGCCGCATAGCCTTGTTCAGACTCAGCCGCATGAGCCCCTGTTATCTTGAGTCGCATGAACTTCATGCGGCTAGCTTTCAGCCGCATGAGTTCTTTTGCACCCAGCCGCATATGCGCTACTGTTTTGGGCCGCATAAGGCCCATCCATCATCCAGCCGCATATGTATCGCCCATGCTCAGCCGCATAAGACTTCGTCTGATCATAGCCGCATATGATGTTGAACCCCGGCCGCCTGGCGATTGCTCCCTTCGCAGCCGCATAAGCTGACACCCCTTCGTCCGCATGAACCCGCCTTTCCAGCCGCATGCGCCTTGGGCTCCCTGAGCCGCATGAGCGTGCAGTTCCAGCCACATAAACCTGTATTAACCCAGCCGCATGGACTCACTCCTCTTGAGCCGCATGGACTTTTGTGCCCTATCTGGTTACCTTATTATTATTATTATATATATATATATATATATTATATGCCCATTTTATATCCTTACGCCTTTTGTCCCGAGCATGATATGAGCACTAATGTGACCCCGGAGAACAAAGTGTTCCTACCTGATATATGTACCTGAATGTCCCAGTTCTTGTTCATGCTCGGCAAATGACTCGTAACTCCACGTGGCGTATTTGCAATGATGTATTACACTAAGGAGGGTAGAACATGTTGACATACTGATTGACATAGATCCTCTTTGGGGTACTCGTACTAAAGTACAACTTTAGGAGGATAATCATGCAGGCCACAGCATGAAAGTCCAAGATTTTACCTAGGGTTAAATTAGGTAACTAAATATACTAGATGCATGGGGAGGGCAAAATCCCGAGATCGTGTTACACCAGCCGCCTTGAGATACTGTCTTGACGCGCCGGCTGGTCTCCACGGATACTGTGTCATCTGCAACGAGTGGATGACTGTATCCGATTAATTTCTGCTATATATTATATGTTTTAGCAAGGTGGCCTTACGAGGGACCTGTGCTCAATCATACCTGTCTACGCGAACCCCTGAGTTGGCTAGCCTTGCTGGAAAGATACGATCTGAGGATTCCTATTAACATGATGCGAGGATAACCTCGTCCCACTAGAAACACGTAGACTTGATTGGCCGTAAAAATGACTTGCTTGTATCCTATTGCCTTTCGTGAATAACTGAGGGAAGCGGACTGTCATGGTACGTGATCCAACCCATGTTCTTGTTTGATTGTTGGGTTAATTATCGTACTATGATAGGCTGTGGACCGAAGTTATGAATGGAAGACTATTTCTGGTTGTGATGTGCTACTTCTGTGAATGACTGAGGAACATGGTCTATCTCGGTACATGATCCAACCCATGTTCTTGTCTGATTGTTGGGTTGGTTATTGTGCTGCGATAGGCTATCGACCGAAGCCACGATCAGGAGATTTTATTGTTTATACCTTTTTTTTAACTTATGTGAAAGTTATAGAGTACGACACGTCCCGACTCCATGCGACACCTTTTGTCCTTGTTTGGTTGTAAGGGTGCCATATAGGTTCGAGGATGTTGCGCCACCCTATAATAGTAGCATAAGTTTTACTATTATCAATCATTCTATTTAACTGAATTTTTAAATCTTAACTCTTGTGCCCCTTTGGCAGTACTTGCTATTCGGGACTGACCCCGCTGGTTTTGTTTGGCCAGATCTCGTAGCAGAGCCAGAGGACACTATCTTCCTCCCTGACATCCATGGTGCATACTAGGAGCATGACAGTTCGGGGACTCGAGTGGGTTTCTTCTCCACCACTCCTGCTTATACTTTTGCGGCGTTTAGCCACCGGCACCTGTTAGCCGGATTACTCGATATTTTGGTGTCAGTACATAATTGTAATTAAACAGAGTGCAGCTGTATATAATTTTGTACTCCTGACTCTCTGAGATAGCTAAATTATAAAGCTAGTCTCTCATGACCATTTCGATGAAGCGTCGGGGACACCTTACTGCTTTATCTTTAATGTTCATTTAATTACTGATGTGATTTGATTGATTGAGACATAGAACTCTGTGGGACCATAGGAGACTTGATTGTAGCTTGTACCCCCTAGTCTCTCGACAGCCACGATCGCCGTATGACGTTACATACCTCATATGGAGTAGCTGGCCTAGTCCGTCTCCGTATTTCGGTACTGGGGCGTGACAAGGTTTTAGTGGTGGCCCATGCAGGTCTGATTTTCAGACTTGTGGGGTATTGCAAATTATTAGGAGTCTCAATCAAAACTTGTTCCCCTTGAAATTCTGTTTCGAATTCTCTGTCCTTGTCTCGATCTCTAACCTGACTTGCATCCTCGAAATCTTCCTCGTCCGGACTTGATAATCTTATATTCTTCTCTATAGGGGTGCTTCATTCTCAGTAGCGGGAGAGGCCCATGAGGAAGAGCAGCAAGAGCATGGCTCGACTGGACAGCAACAGGGGAGAGAACCTTCTCCAGTGCAGGCGCAAGCAGAAATGGAACCAGAGGCAGTGCAGCCGCAAGTTATTGAAACTCCTGCAGCACCAGCAGCGACGGTAGTACCAGACGCCGTAGCACTCCTGGAGATCATCCGGGGGTTTCTTGTCACTAACTCACAGCAACAGACTCGGCAGTAGGAGCAGAACGTATTATTGAACCAAGGGATTCAGTTAGCTCTTGAGAGGAGTGTCGGAGCTGACTCGGGAGCATCAGGAAGGTTTCGTCGCTTGAACCCGAGGTATTTTGATGGCACGGAGGATGCCATCACCGCGGATGCATGGATTCAAGACATCGAAGCCATTCTTGTGGCAGCCAAGGTTCCAGATGATGAGAAGGTTGATCAGGTCAAACTGGTACTTCAGGATCTTGCCCGCGACTGGTGGGCATCAGAAGAAGTTGGTACAAGACGCCCTGTTCGTTGGACCACCTTCAGTGACAGATTCAAAGCCGAGTATTTTGGCATAGTAGCTCGATATGAGCTCCAGCAGAAGTTTATCAGTCTCAAGCAAGCAGGCAAGACCGTAGATGGGTATGCAGCAGAGTTCTGCAGATTGTGCCGTTTCGCACCAGCAATGGTGGCAACGGAGCCAGAGAAAGCTATAAGGTTCCAGTAGGGACTTCATTTGGAACTATTACAGCTTGTGGAAGGACACGACTACCAAATGTTTGACGCTGTCTTGACGGCAGCCCGGAGGCATGAGCTCACCCAGCAGAGGTTGGCATCGAGGGCAGGAGGTCAGAAGAGATCTCATTCCCAGGTTGGAGGAGGAGCAATGCAGCGAACATCGGCACTAGCACCCGGTGTACGTATTCATGATGCAGGAGCGCCGCGAAGGACGTCCGTGTCAACTAATACAGCGCCAGTTCGGCATCAGCAGCCGAGAAACTAGCAACAGCGTCAGGGAGCACCCCAGGGCTGTACATTCTGTAGAAAGGCAGGGCACACGAGGGAGGTGTGCCGGTCAGCGAATGGCTTATGCTTGAGGTGTGGTAGTTCAGACCACCGTATTTCCACTTGTCCTATGATACAGAGGCCAGGAGGGCCAGCTCAGCAGTTTCCAGCATTGCCAGCTCCGGTGGCAACCTCGAGTGGAGGGCCAGTATTAGCAGTAAGGCCCCTAGCCCAGAGTCTACCAACGCAGGCTCAGATGTTCCGCCAGGCACAGGAAGCCGAAGGCCCTCAGAGGCAGCAACAGCATGGTCGAGGAAGGCCGCAACAAGGGGCTCCGCGAGGCCAGGCTCTCACATTGACCTTGGGAGAGGCTCTAGCATCTAGTGACGTGGTGGCAGGTAAAATTCTCGTCACCTCATTTCCCGCTGTAGCATTATTTGATTCAGGCACTACTCATTCATTCATCTCTGCACAATATGCTACACGGATTAGATTAGAGTTTGAGGCATTGCCAGAGAGGATGGATATACTCACCGGCAATAGGCTCGTAGAAGTTAGCAGAGTACGCTTTTCATGTCCGGTGGAGGTGTGTGGGCATTTACTGCCCGCATCATTGATTGAATTTCCTATAGGAAATTTTGATGTCGTTCTTGGCATGGACTGGTTGAGAGACAGTCATGCGACAATTGATTGTAGAGGAGGAAGGGTCATATTCAGCGTTCCTGGGATGGAGCAGTTCATCTTTACTCGAACCTTGAAGAATCAGGCCGGAGGCGTCATCTCAGCAGCAGTGTCAGAGCCAGGACAGATTCCGAGAGTGGTCGAAGATTTTTTTGACGTCTTTCCTGATGAGCTCCCAGGGATACCCCCAGTCAGAGAGGTAGAATTTAGCATTGAGTTGAACCCTGGAACGAGGCCTATTGCAGAAGAGTTTACAGAATGTCACCGTCAGAACAGGATAAGTTGTATCAACATGAAGAAGAGTTGAAGTCTAAGGGATTCATCCGAGACAGTAAATCGCCATGGGCCGCGCTAGTGATTCTAGTTCCCAAGAAGGATGGGTCGACGAGGATGTGCATCGACTACCGCAAGCTGAATGCAGTAACAGTGAAGAATAAGTACCCACTACCAAGGATTGATGACCTGTTTGACCAGTTGAGCAAGGCCAGCGTTTTTTCCAAGATCGATCTTCGGTCAGGATACTATCAAGTAAGAGTCCGGGAGCAAGACATACCGAAGACAGCATTCAGATCTAGATATGGGCATTATGAGTTTTTAGTAATACCCTTTGGACTAACCAACGCCCCCGCAGTATTCATGGATTTAATGAACCGTATCTTTCTGCCGTATTTAGATAAATTTGTGGTGGTGTTCATAGATGACATTCTTGTCTATTCCAGCAGTGAAGAGGAGCATAAGAAGCATCTTAGGACTGTCTTACAGACATTGAGGGAGCATCAACTTTATGCGAAGCTCGACAAGTGTGAATTCTGGTTAGATCACATTTCGTTTCTGGGGCATGTAATTTCTGGGGCAGGAGTGTCAGTAGATCCGAAGAAGATTGAGGCCGTAGAGCATTGGCCAGTCCCGAAAACGGTTACAGAAGTACGAAGTTTCTTAGGATTAGCTGGTTACTACAGAAGGTTCGTGGCAGACTTTGCCAAGATCTCTGCGCCCTTAACATGTTTGACGCACAAGGACGTAGAGTTTGTTTGGTCAGCTAGCTGTCAGGCATCCTTTGAAGAATTGAAGAAGAGATTGATCTCAGCCCCGATCTTGACGCTTCCAGTAGGAGCGGAAGGCTTTACAGTATATTGTGACGCATCTGGGAAGGGTCTTGGATGTGTATTGATGCAGCACGGAAAGGTGATAGCATATGCGTCTCGACAGCTTCGAGACCATGAGAAGAATTACCCGACTCACGATTTGGAGTTAGCAGCTGTGGTGTTTTTACTCAAGTTGTGGAGGCATTATTTATACGGAGATCGGGTAGAGATCTATACTGATCATAAGAGTTTGAAATACGTATTCACGCAGCGAGATTTGAACATGAGGCAAAGAAGATGGTTAGAACTACTGAAGGATTTTGACTTAGATCTTCAGTATCATCCAGGAAAGGCGAATATAGTTGCAGATGCACTGAGTAGGAGAGACAGTGCCTTTATCCTGACCTCGCAGAAGCATATTTTAGAAGACCTTCAGAGTATGGAAATCGAAGTAGTTTTGCCAAGGGATATAGGAAGAATGACCAGTATGCAGATTCAGTCAACCTTAGTAGAGAGGATAAGGGCAGCACAAGCAGGAGATCCACAGATTCAGAAGTTGCGGTCGGAGTGTGAATCAGGCCGTAGAAAGGAGTTAGTGATTCATGAAGATGGTACGCTCAGGTTTGGAAACAGGCTCTGTGTACCGAGTGGAGACCTTCGGCAAGAAGTTATGTCCGAAGCTCATAGTTCTATTTACTCCATTCATCCAGGAGGAACGAAGATGTATCGAGATATCAGGCAGTACTTTTGGTGGAATGGCATGAAAAGAGAGATAGCGAGATTTGTATCCAAGTGTCTGGTATGCCAGCAGGTGAAAGCCGAGCAGCAGAGACCAGCAGGGTTGCTACAGCCGCTTCCTATCCCAGAATAGAAATGGGAGCACATCACGATGGACTTTGTGACCGGTTTACCTAGATCCCCGACTGGTAAGAATGCAGTCTGGGTAATAGTAGATCGACTCACGAAGGTCGCTCATTTCCTTCCCTTCCGAGTCGGACAGACTACTGAGCAGTTAGCAGAAATGTACATGAAGCAGATAGTAAGGCAGCACGGTGTTCCAGTTAGTATAGTATCAGATCGGGATACGCGGTTTACTTCCCATTTTTGGCGAAGGTTACACCAAATTTTGGGAACCAAGTTAAGATTCAGTACTGCTTATCATTCCCAAACTGACGGGCAATCAGAAAGAACCATTCAGACGTTAGAAGATATGCTACGGGCGTGTACCTTAGATTTTGGCGGATCTTAGGAGGATCACCTTCATCTAGTGGAGTTCTCCTATAACAACAGCTATCAGGCTAGCATTCAGATGGCCCCGTTCGAAGCATTGTACGGAAGGAAGTGCAGGTCCCCTTTGGCATGGGACGACGTCGGAGAACGGAAGTTGTTGGGACCAGAGATGATCACGCAGACTGTGGAGATAGTTAAGTTGGTCAGAGAACGCCTTCGAGTTGTGCAGGACCGACATCGTCATTGGGCAGATCAGCATCGTAGGCCTCTAGAGTTCAGAGTTGGCGACCAAGTGTTTCTGCGGATTTTGCCTACTCAGGGTATCATCAGAATTGGAACCCGAGGAAAGCTTAGTCCAAGATACGTTGGTCCTTTTAAGATTCTCGCTCGGGTAGGCGATGTGGCTTATCGACTTGCCCTTCTGCCTTCGTTAACTGGCATACATGATATGTTTCATGTATCCCAATTACGTGGGTATATCCCGGATTCGAGTCATATCCTCGATCATTCTGAGTTAGTCGTTGGTACCGACCTAACTTACGAGGAACAACCCGTGTCTATTTTAGACCGGCGAGAGAAGGTACTCAAGAATCGGACGATAAGCCTTGTCCATGTTTCTTGGAACCATCACTCTCCGGGAGAGTCAACCTGGGAGCGCGAGGACGAGATCAGATCTCGGTATCCGCATTTGTTTGACTAATAAGGTATATTTTTGCACCTTATTGACACGATTCCATGCTTATCTGTACCTGCTTGTTTTGCACTTTGTGATGTATGATAATAACTGCGATGATAGTTAACTTATATATGATTATGCCCTGTTTGCCCTGATTTCACTATCCTGTCTTGGCTGGAATTCCGAGGACGGAATTTTTCTAAGAAGGGTAGAGATGTCACTCCCCGATCCTGGAATACGTATTTTAATATGTATACCGACAAATTGTATTTACCTTATATTTATACTATATTTATTATGCTGTCTTTTTTCATGCATTTCCCAAAATATTCGACAAAATATTATTTCCTAATTTATTTTCTGCATTTGGGCCTACAATTTTGGCTCATTTGGGTAACCTATTCTTGGTTCACCAATGGTTCATCATGAACCCATGGGTCCAAGATCTATATATATAACTCATCTCATTCTCTCTCCTCTCATTTACTTCCTCTCATTTATTTCCTCCACAAACCAAATATTTCCTCCATCAACCAAGGCAAGTACCAACTTGCTCAAGAGATGGATCCATAATTTGTCAATGATTTCTTACAAAACTATTTGCCAAAACATGTTCTTCTCCTTAACCTATACTAGTTTAGAACTTGGAAGTTTCCATTTTGAAGCTTTGATTTTTGTAGATCTAGGTTTACTTTATTTTCAGATTTCTTGGGTTTTGATCTACTTAATCTTGTTATTTCCTAGTTTTGATGGTTCCATGTTGTAGAGGATCTCGTTCTACCCCATTTTGACCTAAGGGAGTTCCGATTTGGGCTTCGGATGAAGGTTTTGTGTAGTTGGAAGCCATGGTTGCTTGGCTCCTCTTTTCGGACAAGTGGAGAAGAAGAGCATTACTTGACCGCATGAATCCTCATGCGGCAAGTCTCTGGCCACATGGCCTTTCCAGCCGCATGAGACTCGTTCGAGCTCAGCCGCATGGAAAGTCCTTCCTAGCCGCATAAGACTTGCTTGAGTACTTGACCGCATGAATCTTCATGCGGCAAGTAATTGAGCCGCATAGCCTTGTTCAGACTCAGCCGCATGAGCCCCTGTTATCTTGAGTCGTATGGACTTCATGCGGCTAGCTTTCAGCCGCATGAGTTCTTTTGCACCCAGCCGCATATGTGCTACTGTTTTGGGCCGCATAAGGCCCATCCATCATCCAGCCGCATATGTATCGCCCATGCTCAGCCGCATAAGACTTCGTCTGATCATAGCCGCATATGATGTTGAACCCCGGCCGCCTGGCGATTGCTCCCTTCGCAGCCGCATAAGCTGACACCCCTTCGTCCGCATGAACCCGCCTTTCCAGCCGCATGCGCCTTGGGCTCCCTGAGCCGCATTAGCGTGCAGTCCCAGCCGCATGAACTTGTATTGACCTAGCCGCATAGACTCACTCCCCTTGAGCCGCATGGACTTTTGTACCCTATCTGGTTACCTTATTATTATTATTATATATATATATATATATATATATATATATATATTATATGCCTATTTTATATCCTTATGCCTTTTGTCCCGAGCATGATATGAGCACTAATGTGACCCCGGAGAACAAAGTATTCCTACCTGATACATGTACCTGAATGTCCCAGTTCTTGTTTATGCTCGGCAAATGACTCGTAACTCCACGTGGCGTATTTGCAATGATGCATTACACTAAGGAGGGTAGAACATGTTGACATACTGATTGACATAGATCCTCTTTGGGGTACTCGTACTAAAGTACGACTTTAGGAGGATAATCATGCAGGCCACAGCATGAAAGTCCAAGATTTCACCTAGGGTTAAATTAGGCAACTAAATATACTAGATGCATGGGGAGGGCAAAATCCCGAGATTGTGTTACACCAGCCGCCTTGAGATACTGTCTTGACGCGCCGGCTGGTCTCCACGGATACTGTGTCATCTGCAACGAGTGGATGACTGTATCCGATTAATTTCTGCTATATATTATATGTTTTAGCAAGGTGGCCTTACGAGGGACCTGTGCTCAATCATACCTGTCTACGCGAACCCCTGGGTTGGCTAGCCTTGCTGGAAAGATACGATCTGAGGATTCCTATTAACATGATACGAGGATAACCTCGTCCCACTAGAAACTCGTAGACTTGATTGGCCGTGAAAATGACTTGCTTGTATCCTATTGCCTTTCGTGAATAACTGAGGGAAGCGGACTGTCATGGTACGTGATCCAACCCATGTTCTTGTTTGATTGTTGGGTTGGTTATCGTACTATGATAGGCTGTGGACCGAAGTTATGAACGGAAGACTATTTCTGGTTGTGATGTGCTACTTCTGTGAATGACTGAGGAACATGGTCTATCTCGGTACATGATCCAACCCATGTTCTTGTCTGATTGTTGGGTTGGTTATTGTGCTGCGATAGGCTATCGACCGAAGCCACGATTAGGAGATTTTATTGTTTATACTTTTTTTTAACTTATGTGAAAGTTATAGAGTACGACACGTCCTGACTCCATGCGGCACCTTTTGTCCTTTTTTGGTTGTAAGGGTGCCATATGGGTTCGAGGATGTTGCGCCACCCTATAATAGTAGCATAAGTATTACTATTATCAATCATTCTATTTAACTGGGTTTTTAAATCTTAACTCTTGTGCCCCTTTGGCGGTACTTACTATTCGGGGCTGACCCCGCTGGTTTTGTTTGGCCAGATCTCGTAGCAGAGCCAGAGGACACTATCTTCCTTCCTGACATCCATGGTGCATACTAGGAGCATGGCAGTTCGGGGACTCGAGTGGGTTTCTTCTCCACCACTCCTGCTTATACTTTTGCGGCGTTTAGCCACCGGTACCTGTTAGCCGGATTACTCGATATTTTGGTGTCAGTACATAATTGTAATTAAACAGACTGCAGCTGTGTATAATTTTGTACTCCTGACTCTCTGAGATAGCTAAATTATAAAGCTAGTCTCTCATGACCATTTCGATGAAGCGTCGGGGATGCCTTACTGCTTTATCTTTAATGTTCATTTAATTGCTGATGTGATTTGATTGATTGAGACATAGAACTCTATGGGACCATAGGAGACTTGATTGTAGCATGTACCCCCTAGTCTCTCGACAGCCACGATCGCCGTATGACGTTACGTACCTCATATGGAGTAGCTGGCCTAGTCCGTCTCCGTATTTCGGTACTGGGGTGTGACACAGTGGATGTCACACCATTAGTTTAGATTAGTGATTTTTAGTTGTATTTATTCTCTATGGATTACTGTATTTGAGATTTGAGATGTTTTCTGGATTTGTGATATCTTAGACACTTAGACTTCTATCTGATGTATCTTTCTGTAGATTTTATTTCATATCTATCTACCTTATTATTCTGCCTTAGATGTGATTGCGACTGTATTCTGCTATGTCACCTCCATTCGGAGTGTATATACTCTATAGGTACCTTATATTGTTAGATGATTGACCTAGGACAACGTTCTACCGCCGACACTATGGCGTAGGCTGGACGTACCCACTTCTCTACCCTTACTCTAGGGTGCGGGTCGTGACACATTTTAGTGGTGCCCCATACAGGTCAAGATTTTGTAGTGGTATTCGAACTAGAGTATCACTACAGCCTGCAGTAGGATTAGGATATATATTTTTGAAGGTACTCAATCACAGTTAGGATTTCTTGAGAGATTCCTGGAACGACCCTTGAGAATCTTATTTAAACTTTAATTTGAAATTCTTTTCCTTGTTTTGTTCGCTCTCACTCCTTGATTATTGAATTTGATTTGATGGATCGTTGTTAATTTGATTTTCCTATCGAGATGAATTTTATGGCTTGAATTACGATATTTTCTGATAACATATGTTGACGAAAATATAGCGATGGTAAAACGTCTACTTGATTATGGAACCTATAGTTTATCGCAGCCATATTAGCTGGTATGGCGGAAACATAGAGACCTGACTTCGGATGTACGTATCTTGGTTATGTGATTTGGAATTTCTTGCAGCTATACTAGTCGGCATAGCAAGATTTCCAGACGACATGATTGTAGAGGTGCATACCTCAGTTATGGAATCTATCGTTTATCGCAGCCTTGCTTACTGGCATGACGAGGACTCTGAGTAACATGATTTTGGACAGACGCATATGATTATCAGATTGTATCTTGAGAAAGTTTTTAAACATATCATCTCTACCGTACCCTTCTATTGTTATAAATTGCATTCTATCATCAAATAACTTAGGAGTAGGAGTATGAGTAGCTTTAGCCGTTATTATAAATCTTGTGTAACTTCTTGCTATGAATTTCTTCCTAATACAATGAATCGATGATTTTTGCTAGACCTTAACTTGGATTTGATATTATAGCTCTGGTTTCAAAATGGTTCCTTCTTTTAAACAGATAAGCAGAACAGATTTTACCATTGTTTCCTTCTTGCCATTATTTCTTTTATTACCTTAAAAATATATAAATATATATATATATATATAGTGGACACAGATACTTGTCTGACACGTATGCATGCTACACTTTGATTACCAACCTATCTAAATGCATATTAATATGTTTGATGTTAATTTCTCAAAATCCTAATATTTCTAATATAGTACAGTATCAGTGACTAGTTCTCTGTTTTTCCATATTAAATTTGTAAATTAAATATAAATTTCATGTTATTAGTTGTTGTTTACATCACTGCACATGTATGTTATATACAGGATTTCAATTCTTAAAGAAATTGGTTGGGTTTTGTGTTGAACTTGTCAAATCTGAAACTGTGTGCATATTAACCCTTTAACACTGGATTCTAAGTGATTAGTTCAAATTATAGTTTTTTAAATGTAATGTTTTGAGCCGTATACATTGTTGTATGTAGGGATATAATGTTAGGTTTCATACTCTTACATGTTAGGTTGTGGTTGTGGTAAACTGTCACGCCCCGATTCCGTAGAATCGATAGTCGTCCCCCGGGCGTGATGCCGTGCAAGCCTAAGTTGCGCTCGCACAAGGCATAGTCATAAGGTTATCCGAAACACAACAACAAGAGAATGCGCAGAGTAAATTGAACACACATTATAGAGAAGGAAATTTAAGCTTTATTGATAATGAACATCATTTTACAGACTCGATACAAAGGCGTCGTGCGGGCTTTTTACAAACTGACTCCATTACAAAATGAACGTCGACGAGATAGCCATTCCATACATTTCATCCCTTGATTACAACCAGCATTACAAAAACCACCTGGGATGACGGGAAGTCGCTCCATTTGTCTTCTGGTCTTCGACAGCGAAGTCTTCAAAAAGGATTTGATCCAAACTTCGACCGCACGGACGAAGCTTCAAAACACACGAGCGTAGCATCCTTCAAGCGGCACGCTCCTCCTGATTTATCGCACCTGTAGAGAGAGCGATGATCAGTATAATCAACATGTACTGGCGAGTGGCTAATTATTTTCAGGCTCTCATTTGGTTCAAGAATTTAGATAAAATTTACACAACTTGCTTTTCGTGATCTTTCTAACCATCCTAGGTATTTTCATACGAAGCATTATGACGAAACATAACTCAAGTAAGTTATACCAGAATTTTCCTCGGCAGAGCGCGCCGTACAACATAAAACTTACCAGCACCTTCCCTGTTAGTTGAATAACAATTTATATCAAGTGTTTGATGTGGAGGTCACTGGCATTAACTAGCCATCCTGGACATAGCCTGGTAATACGGGACCCATGCAACGCAAGTAGCGAGCTCCGATGTAAGTCCCCGTCTTACCGGTTGCTTCATACCCAGCTCGGCTATAACCTGTTTCTTCCTAGGCCGAGTCGGTCCCGTGGCCCCGGGTTGCCGCTCGAAGAAACCATCGCCTTTGTCGACAAGTTGTCCATGACCTTGATAGGTTAACAAGGTATATTTGGGGTACCGTTGGAGCTTGTTATGTAATCGATTCATTTACTTGGTTGTTTTACAAGCCTAAAATAATTCTATCTCTTTTCTACATAACTCATCTTTTTCCCTTCTAGCACATAGGACTTGTATTCTTTAAGCGATTCATTCAAATTCGATATCATTACCCGAGTTCTCATTTTGAAATAGAAGGTCGAGACGAAGGAGGTCAGCCACTCACCTTGAGTTTTTACTTGAGGCGAGAGACTGGTTGGCCGCGCTAGACGTCGCCTACACGATCACCTAAAATCGCACAAGCAACCGATTAGAACACTGTATTAGACAAGAAATTTGATAGAAAATGCGAGTTCGAAATGTAAGCCATGAAAACCATCGAAAAAATTTACGAAAATGCATTCAGAAAACCAAAGCCAAAACTAACGCAAGCGGCGTAAAAAACAGAGCAATAGGAGGTCTCTCCCGACTCAGCCGCAGAGTCATTCCTCGAGGCGCTACCCGCTGAATATGGGACTTGGTTCCCAAGAAGCCATTCCATAACGTGGAATGGATCTTAATTCAACCGTTCCCGTTCGATCGATTCGATCGATCCCGACCTATCGGTCCCGACCGAGTCGATAGCGACAGTGTTCCTTTCTCGCGCACCCCGTGGACAAAGAACGGGGTACGATGTAGGGACGGGGCACTACATAAACATTGGATTGGTTTTGATGTTCAAATTTCTCCAAAATCCTGAAAACTGAATACATGTTAACATTTTTACATTGATTTCAAATATTTAGTTCAATTTCAGATTTAATATGTAATGTTGAACTAAACTGAATGATTGAACCCTTCATTTCAAGTTATAACCCATGTACACTTGACACTCTACACTAATGATCACAACTGCCATGTAAACCTAATCCTTCATCTCTATGTTATGTTCATATATATATATATATATATATATATATATATATATATATATATATATATATATATATAGTTTATGCATACATGTTATAATATATATATATATATATACATAATTAAATCTCTACCTATATATATATATATATATATACATATATATATATATATATATATATATATATATATGGTTAGCCATAAAATATATATATATATATATATATATATATATATATATATATATATATATATATATATATATATATATATATATATATATATATATATGGTTAGCCATGCATGTTATGAGTAAATAGCTTGTGCCTTGTAGATTGTTTAACCAATATGCCATGAGTAGTGTAACTTGATAAATATTGTTTTGAAACCCAAATCCTCCTATACACTTTCATTTATATTTTACACACACACATGTCTACTATCTAACCCCATGAACATGTCCACATACACCCATACACACACTAACCATATAACCTTACATAATGTTAGCTTTTCCCTCTTTAACACACTCTCTCTCTCTCTCTCTCTCTATATATATATATATATATATATATATATATATATATATATATATATATATATATATATATATATATATATATATATATATATATATATATATATATATTGTGATTGGATTTTAATGCTATTGACCTTCATTCTTTAAACTTTGATTTTGATTTTGATTTTTCTTAAATAGTACCCCTTTATAGATGATTAGTAATTATCTTATTTTATTTTTGATAATTACCAGTTTTCATATAGGATGGTAGACTGCCTTACAGCCTTGATGATTGTTGTTCTGTAACTTTTCTAGTTTAACACCCCTTATATTGCTTGTATGTTTTGATACCCTATGATTGTTTTGGTCTAGTGTGACTAGTATACCTAGATGAGACTTCCACTACTACCGTATGCCATGACCCTGTATGTCGTCCTTTTAAATTGTATGATTTGATTAAGTTTTGAGACTTTGATTGTTGGGGACGAGACTCTAGAAGAAGTACGATCATCTTAATTTCGAGGACGAACTTATTTTAAGGTATGTAGACTTGTAACACCCACTTTTCTAAACGAGGATAATTTTGAACTTTTGTAAAAGTTTATTATTTAATAATAGGATTTATGATTTATGGGAATTTTTAATTAATTTAATACTATTTAAAATTGGTGAATTATAATTTTGATGTGTTAGCTAGTGAATCCTAGAACTATTGAGCCTAGAGACTAACCATGACCATGGGGACCTAACCATGTGATTAGAATAACTATTTACAACTTTTTAGGCTAAGGGTATTTTGGTCATTTTGCGACTTTTAAATTATTTAAAATTTTGATTAATTGGTGAATTTTAGATTATTTTAATAATATTTAAATTGATTATTATTATTTTGGTCATTTTTTATATTTTAATATTTTGGGAAAATTTTATATTTTTAATATTGTTTTTATTGGATTTGTTTAGTCGGGTTTGAGTTTCGTCTCGTTCCGACTTGTATTGTGATCCGGGTAGCTTAAACTCTAGATGGAACCCAATATTAAGTTAAGCATAGCCCATAAAACCCAACATTTAAGTTAGTTAGTTAGACTAATTTTTATCATGTTAGAATGGTTAAGTTGGAGACTCAAAACTAGATCCTTTTGACCCCAAACTTGAACCTAGTCTAGAATTAACCATATAAGACTAGAGAGGGACAATTAGGATATTTTCCATTAGCCCTAATAAACTCTTTATGGCAGCCACTTTTAGGGAAGAATGATTCATTTCATTCATTACAATCTTGCCTCTTTTATTTTCCTTTTGTTCTTCCCTAATTTTAGAGAGCCTTCCCTTTGATTTGATCTCCAAATCAAATCATTCCTTCACCAAATCTTTCCTCAATCATTCCCATTCTCCAAGGGAAGGGTGCTACCAAGGATTGGAAGAGAAGTGCAAGGAGGAGTGTCCACTTTGAAGGATCTTCGTATCGGAGCCGTGTCTTAAAGAATTTTATTGGGATTCCACTCCCAATAGGTAAAACCCATCCTCTAAATCGATTTTTTTTGTATATAAATTAGTTTTGAATTAGTTTTGAATTCGTAGGATCCATCCTCATGCATGTGTCCCCTTTAGATTCAAATTTGAGGCCATTTGGAGCTCTTTTAAGGATTTTAGATATGTGTCTTGTGTCCTACTTGATAGATCCCCAAATTAGACACCCCATGTGTATGTATGATAATAGTTTAAATAGATATTTAAATTCAATTTTGGAATGGTTAGAGAGTGGATTGATCTTAGTTAGGATGGTTAGAATGAGTTTCATTTGGATACCTATGTTGGTATCCAAGTATCTTGGCCTACATGTGTTTCTTTTGTCCAAAACAACTCAAATTCGTCATATATTCATCCATGTTTTTATTAACCAAAGCAATTTAGAAATGTCATAACTTTTAGCTTAGAACTCCGATTTATCTCCCATTTTTTATAAGAACCGTATCGAAGTTAGCTTTCCAAATATATATTTTAATAAGCCGAATTCCTTTTAAAACTTTTTGTAGAATTATTTGAGTGTCAACTGTACGAAAGACAAACGCGTTTCGGAGTTTTCGCGATTTCGGGAGCTTCCGAACACGAAAATGCGATCCGTTTGAAGTTTTGGAAAGATAACATCAAGGGCTACGACATACTTTAATCCTAAAATTTAGTGAAGGCCCAATTAGTATAGTATTGGTTTTAAGTAGAAGAGTGACTATACGATATAGACATTTTGTGTAACCTATGAGCCTATGTAGTATAGATATTAAATAAATGTAGAGTATGTAATGCATGATATGTTAGATGGATGAAATAATATATATATATATATATATATATATATATATATATATATATATATATATATATATATATATATATATATATATATATGATATGTACCCTCTTTACATAACGTATATATGGTTGAATGCAAGCATGTAGGAATGCAATCAATGTAATATATGTAAGCAATACATAAATGCATGAATGAAAGAATGATATACAATGTATGCATGAAAGTATATAATAATGCTAGATATGAATGTAAGGTATACATGTAATGATAGATATAAATGCATAATGTATACATAATGTAATACAATATATAATGATAGCTTGTATGGTAATGTAGAATATATGATGCAAGCATGTATATGTCCACTGTTTTTTCTTTTCTTACATTTTTCCTTCCCTTTCCTTTCCATTTCAGTTTTTCCTTTTTTTTCTCTTCTATTTTAACATGTTGTATATAATGTATATAATGTATAGATGCATGTAAGTATGTAATATGCGTGAATGACATGTATGTAATAAAAATAAGTATATGCATGCAACTTAATGATATGTAAATGGATATAATGCATGAACTGAAGTATGCATGTATATGGGATATGAATGAATGATATATATACATATATGTGTTAAGGTAATGTAATGTATGTATTCACATATATTTTGAGTTAAATATATGAGTTTGTATGCATATATTATACGTATGCATCTATACAGAAATGAATATAATATAATGTAGAGTATGCATATATAAATATAATGTATGCAAGTATATAATGTATTCAAATAAGTATGTATGCATCTATGTATGTATGTATAGGTGCATGAATGAATGCAAGTATGCATATATGATAAGTATGTAGGCATGTATGCAATGAATATATGTATACATGATATGTATGTATGCATGTATGCAATGTAAGTATAGTCATGAATCACCTCTTTAGTATAGTCATGAATCACCCTCCAGCTGTTCACATGTTCATCTTGTACTCTGAATCACTAGTACTGTTTAGCTCTCTTATATATTAGATGTTTACTTACAGTCTCTCTTTTACTTTATGTTGTTCTTCAGTTTCATGTATCTTACTCTCTAGCATGATTATATTTCCTATCATGTTATGATTTGTTGAGATGTATTGTGCTCGCTCCTGTCCTGACTGGACCTGTTGAAAATTTTACAGAGGATGATGAGGAACCCTGTACCACTTACCATTGGACTACCTTAGAGGATTTTTGTGACATGGATCTCCAGCAGGATCCCTTAGCAGTGGATGTCACACCATTAGTTTAGATTAGTGATTTTCAGTTGTATTTATTCTCTATGGATTACTGTATTTGAGATTTGAGATATTTTCTGGATTTGTGATATCTTAGACACTTAGACTTCTATTTGATGTATCTCTCTGTGGATTTTATTTCATATCTATCTACCTTATCATTATGCCTTAGATGTGATTGAGACTGTATTCTGCTATGTCACCTCCATTCGGAGTGTATATACTCTACAGGTACCTTATATTGTTAGATGATTGACCTAGGACAGCGTTCTACCGCCGACACTGCGGTGTAGGCTGGACGTACCCACTTTTCGTACCCTTACTCTAGGGTACGGGTCGTGACAGCAAGCCTGACTGACGGTCCCGTAATGCATCAGTGCCGAAGCACGATTATTCATTTCCTCTAGGTCGATTCGATTCCGATGCTCCAGATACCGATTCGAGGAAAATCAACTTGTGCACAAGCTGTCCATGACCGTGCCAATGCGTAAACAGTTTAACATATACAACAGTTTTGTATAGCGCGGATAGTATTGAACGACATTATCATTTTCTCCCAACTCATGCAACGATTCATTTTCCCCAAAGCCGTACCCCTGATTTAGCGTCCCGAAGGCACCAAATTGTCCGAGGCATTATAACCCACGATCGACGTTTCATATTATTTTGTAGCACGTGAAATAGTCTATCTTTTTACTAGAACCTTAAACTTTCCGGTTTATGTGATAGACTTGTATTTTTCAGAGTAGATTACTCTAAATCGATACGTTTTTCCCCCGAGTTCTTGAACTTAGTGGATTGGCATACAATTAACTTGGCATCGTTCTATTTGACTGAATTCGAGGCAAGGAATTAGTTTGTGGGACAGAGTAGAAAAGAAGGAGCCGAATCACCCATCGATTACTTTGCTCGTGTCGATCGTCGAAGCGCTTCGCAACGTCAAGCTTTAGTTACGTGAGCTCCTGCATTGGCACCAACATTTTATTAGAATTCTTTCTTTTTCCCTTGCTTCGAAATTTGTAATTGCATCCAGAAAAATAACGCGAAAGCACTTCATCAAAACCCAATGGCAAAAGCTCCAAGAAAACCATACAGCGGTCCAGTCCCGTCGAAGGGACTCTTATAGGGAGCTCACTCGCCGAGACGCAGCCCGCTGCATCTAAGACTTATTCCAACAGAAGTCATTCCATTAGTTGGATCGATTCTCGTAACATCCGTCCAAATCGATTTGATCGATGCCGCAAGGTGTTATCGTTTACCAAGCTTAGCGATCAAGTCAGATGGTCATCTAAGTTTTCGGTCGATCTGACTCGGCATAAGCATATTATGAAGTTCCGTCGCCTATCGAAAGCGGGGCGCTACATACCCAATCCTTTTATTTTAGTGACAAATCGTTGTTGTCCTTTTCTTTGGGATATAATTCTAGCCACCCATTTCCACCACTCCCAGACCCACACTGAGCCAACCTAAATGTATAAATACGCACTCTGTTCGAAAATTCTTTTTTCTTTTCATGTCTATGTGTCCACAATATCCGTCGAACTTCCAGAACCCATTCTTCCTTCATCTATCGTCCAAACAACACGCCACCATCGTCGTTCTCTTCATCTCGTCTTCCTCTTCCTTTTGAATGGTTCTGATCGATGTTTCGTCGACCATACAACAAGTACCAAGCCTGGCAACAACATCCCAGTTTCAATATTTTCATGATTCCAGAGAATTAATCAACCATTTTGATATGTCTTCAACCACATGTCTCTGCTAAAGTTTTGTCCCTCAGATCAAAATTTGGTTTGATTTTGTTATCGTTTGGTACAACAATTAATTTTGTATACATTTTTGTGTTTGTACCGTATCACTTGTATAAAGCCAAGCTCTAATCCGAAGAGATCGAGCCCATAAATTGATCGACGAATATTAGCATCCATACTACTCTCAATAACAACGTAGCGAGTAATATTAGTAAGAAAAAAGAGGAATGGACATTGGTTCGAATCCTAGTCCAGAGAAAATAAATTTCAGAATAAGATGAACTCTTGGTTTTATTAGTCCAAGATAGAGACGATCCTTAACAGTGGCAGAACAATAGCATGGGCTGGAGTTGGTCCAATCCACCCCAAAAATTATTTTCTCTCCTTTTCTCTCATAAGTTTATTTATTTATTATTATTTTCAATTGAGTTGGTCCAAGCCACCATATTCTACTTAAGCCCACCCCTACTTAGATTTTTTTTTTGTTCCGACCTTTTTTTTTGGAAAAATGCTTTATGTACCTCCAAAACTCCATCCCTCCATGTCCCTCCGCCACGTGGTCCTCTTTTATTTGCTCATGTCTTCCCCCAACTCCCCCCTATTTACTTGGGTCAATAAGGGAGTGCCACGTGGCGGAGGGACATGGAGTGATAGAGTTTTTGGAGGTACATATAGCATCACTCTTTTTTTAAGATGTCCAACGATACGTACAGGACTTTGTACATGCTGCATTGTACGTCTGTTGGGCCCACTATCCTCTGACTCCCACCAAATAAATGGAAGAAATAAAATGCCCCCGTGGCTCGATCCATTGATCATCTGCCATCCAGCCGGTTTCTTATACCTCTCCTCGGTAATCACAAGAGCCACTCGAGTTTCGCCCTTCCTTAATGGCTAAATCTTATCAAATAAAAAACACTAGTCGCAAGAAAAGGTATAACCTCCTTGGCTAGGCAGACGGTCTTAGAATTGATTGGTAAATCACCATTTTGGTCACGGTCAACCATAACGGCGATATCTTTTGACCAAAGTATGATTTTGCGATACGACCGATTCCAGCGTACTCATGGTGCTGAAATATACCAAGATGCGCTTTCAAAATCATGAGTTCATGAAGTTTGACTAGATAGTCAACGACATGCCTCGATTTGCGTGCCATGGTTTCCAAAATTGGAAACATAATTTTTTATAGCCAAAACTTCCTAGTTTAGATGATATTTTAGATTATTATCGGTTAAATTAGGTTTTTAAGTAATTTATTCTAGAATTAACTATTATTAGATTAGTTATTCAATTAGCCACTTATTCCATGATTTTAAAGTTAGAATATTAGAATTGACTTGTGGTTTTCGTGCACGGTTCGTGGTATGACGTGTGATATGGGTTGATAGCTTATAGATCGGCGTTCCTCGCATCTTCGACTTGTGACTGTGGTTTGTACAAGGATTCAGGCAAGTATAGTTTTGTATTATAATATTTTCTCTATCATTTCCTTGTTTGATATCCCGTTGAGACATTGCTTGATATTTTACTGAGACACGATTGTGACACCATAGTTATTGTATCCTTCTTAGTGTATCGTTGACCGTTATTGATTGTTAGTGAATCGGGAGGAGAAATACTCGGTAAGTACGTGAACAAATTCAAATATTGTTATTATGGATAGCTAAGCCATACACCCCACGTATGAGTTAGCCGTACCCTATTATTGTGGATAGCCATCGTATGATGTGCCGTATTAGTCCAGCCGTTCACATATTAAAAGGTATTTCACACACACATAGTTGTTTTTATCATTCCTTTTATCTAGTTCATATCTTGCTAGTTCTTTATATACTCTTTGTCATCAGGTTTCTCATTGTTCTAACTTATTTTGGGCTAACAATATTAATTATAATATGGTTGTACTTTGCTCCTTTTCTGATAGGATCATTGTTATAGGTGAGGATGACGTGCCTAATTTTGTGCTATGGACCATACGGAGGGAGACAGTGTAATGTTCCGCTCTGTGCGAGACATTTGGGTTGGCTTGTTGGATGCGATCAGAATGTTGGTCGTGAGTGGTGTTGGGAATCAGAGAATTAAGACTGATACAGTCTCTCTTAGCTGACTAGACGGAATGGACATTAGAAAGTGGCTCGCTGGTGGAGCAATGCTTAGTGGAAATGTGTGCGATTGGAACAAGAAGACCCTTTTATGTAAGTGAATGGAACTGTCCGTCATCCTCCTTACTCCTTCATGCTTAATAAAATAGAGTAATGTGATGCTATGAATTGTCCCTATATGTCCCTTGTTTTAGTTGCTGAATAATAGAGATGCTTATGTTGAGAATTATTGAAATGAACAACACATGAACATTGAACTGCTGAATGAATCACACTTGAACTGCTAATGTGATTTGATGCCTGAGAATGAATTGATAACGTTGTCCCTTATGTTTAATGCTGCTGAAACAAATAAAACACTTGAATAACGCGATGCGGTGTGACTGATACATGGAAAAAGAATTGGCTATGCTATTAACACAAAGAACTGAATGAGACTCTTGAATCATGTACACTCTGTATAACTGTTGTAAAGAAATGAGATGCTGCCTGTTTTCGTATAAACAATGAACTGAATAATAATTGTCCCAATAAAATGAATGAAAAACTGTTTGTTCCTCGTTGAGAGAAATGCTATGAGAAATGTTGTAATGTATCAATGAATGGGGAATGATGAGGCTTGGGATCATGGAGATCACCAAGTGGAATGATGGAATGACTAGTCGTTGAACACGGCTCAAAATTGAGATGAGATGTCGAACTGTTGGCTTTGCTTACTTTCAGTTATTTTACCATGCACTTGTTTTTATCGAGTCGACACGCATTCGCATGGTCATGGACGTACTAGTACAAGTCAGAGTAAGTTTCCTCGAACGGTACCTGGGTGTTGGGACCGATTCGACTCGAAAGGAAACATTGGTCATGCTATAGTGGCACGAGGTATTATGGGACATTCGGCTATGCTTACAACCTACCCTGGAATGGTGCGGCGTAATACCCATTGGAAAGTCATTTATGGAACAGTTTCACCAATGACCATGTAGTTAGGATGCATACTATTGATTGTTTGTGCAAACAAAGTAAGTATATCATATTATCCTGTATTTTTATGCAGGTGCGAGGGAGTCGGCTATCGATAAGAAATTACTTAAATGTGATACAGTTATTTACATGTTAACTTCAACTTGATTGCTTAACATGTTAATACCAACGATGATAAGATGTTGCCTTTTGGAATATTGCTATAACCTTTTGAACGATAACACCAAGTATGCTAAACGATGCCTTCCAGGAATATTTTTATAATATGTTCAACGTATTAACTCAATGTTGCTTAGATGATGCCTTACACAAAGAAATGCTATATAATGCTATAACATGTTTACTTACTTCAATGTTTCTGCTCAAGAACTATAAACTGATACTAGGCCCTAATTAGAAAGATCCTTCTAATGAATGCTTGCTAAAATTGATCACTTAGTATTGGTTAGGCGAGTCGGTTGGATTTTGCTCTCCAATACATAGATGATGTACTGACCAACATCATGGACATGTGCTCGTTCTTGGGAAGTTCTGTACACGAAGATTGGCTTGATCGGTCCCGCGGCATCGAAGATTTGTTGGGCATGCAGAAGCTCTCCTTGTAAAAGATAATGTCTTCTGTTATAAAGGGCATAATATATGGAACATTATAATCAGTTATACCAGTGAGTTGTAAGCCAAGTCGGTATATCGAATTGTATTTCAATGTACGAAAGTATCAAATGTAAGCCTTATGGCTCTTGTTCAGTTGGTTGTCCATGTAAAGTGAGATGTGTTGTAAGCGTTGTATTTCAATACCAGTATTGTACTCTACTTCAATTATCAATAAAGAAAATACATTTTACATATCTCTGTGCGACTTAAGTTATCTGCTGATCTCCGCTGCTACAAATTAGTGTTGTGTTTCTTTTCGATAAGAAAGAATGTCTCCATTAACTTCAATTTGTCTGCTTTTGTCGCTGCGATGTGTTTATATTTGAAGATTATCAATTGTGAACCATCTTTGTCTTGTACAAGTGCAATACCAGACTTGTACGACATCACACCCAAGCGAGGACGATTGATTCTAAGAGATAAAATGACTCTACGAAAATTGAGGCGTGATAAATTGGTATCAGAGCACGGCTTTACGTCATTGGTCTCTTATTGATTCACTTTAAATCAAAGTTGTATCGTCGATTAACCAAAGTTGCTTCTGCGATCACTCAACCTTGCTTCCGCGATTAAATCAATGAATGATTCTGCGATTATGCTGTTGTTGTTCCTGTAATTCTTCAAGTTGTTCGTGTCTGAAAGTTTGTTGACCCTCTTGGCTGCTCACTGGATGTTCTATACAATAATTCTAATTGCATTGTGATGCCCATGAATGAATGATTGTTGTTGGTTTGGATACTAATAACCCAATAATGACTCGATGCCATAGTATGCACTACAACAAATAGGACATACAATAGCAGTTTATCTATAGCGTTCAAGCCTTCCTGCTATAGAATGTCATCATCAATAGCGTTCCTTCCGCAGTGCTATTAAAATAGAATACAATAGCAGTTTATCTACAGCGTTCAAGCCTCCCTGCTATTATAATATAATCATCCATAGCGTTCATATTGAAGTGCTATTAAACGTTCATACAATAGCAATTTATCTATAGCGTTAAAGCCTTCCTGCTATCAGAATGTCATTATCAATAGCGTTCATTATGCAGTGCTGTTAACAGAACTTTATATAGCGTGTTATAAATGCTGTTAAAGGTATAGTTTTTCTGAACGTTGCTATGCCTGTATGTTTATTGGTGAGCATTATTCGGTTTTTGGACCAAAATTCGAACCGAACCTAACCGAATAAGAGATTCGGTTCAGTTTGAAAAAAATTTAGTTCGGTTTCGGTTTCGAAAATACTAAAATTTCTTTTTCGGTTTTGGGATTCGATTTCGGTTTAATCCCACTAACCTTTCAGAAATTTTATCTAAAATTCCTCTCCCTGGTAAACCGAATAAGAAAATTTAGTAATATATAGGAAATATATCTTTGTATATTTAGTTACTATATATATTGACAAAAAAATTATAAATAAACTGAAATATTGTTAAACCAAATAAACTGAAAATCGAACAGATTTATTCCGTTCGGTTTTGTTTGGTACAGGATATTTTGGTTGGTTTCAATTTTTGTTATTCGATTTTCGGTCAAATTCTGTATTTGGTAATTCGGTTCGGTTAACCGAGTTAATCGAATGCTCACAATTGAACTATCTACTGTTCCAATCATAGGAGAAGCAACACAGTTTTCTATTTTATATTAAAAAATAAGTTATAGGAGCGATTCAGTTTTGCTGTATAATTTATAGCGTTCTCGATAGCGGGCGATCCCGTCCGTTGGATTTTTAGAAATTAAATCGGTACCGTCCATAGCAAAATGCTATGTCTTATGTTTGAAAAAACCTTAATGTATTCTTCCCCAACCCTTCAACTCCTTATAACGCATGCGCCAAACAAAAAACCTGTCACGACCCGATCCCAATAATCTGGGTCTAGTCGGATCATGCCCAGCCTGCACCGTTGTTGAGACGGCAGCAGTAAGCTGTTCCATTAGCAGGTAACCGCAACAACATTATATTTGTCACAACTCAACTTCGGGATTAAACTTTATTAAATTGAAATTTAAATACAAAATGAAACTGTTCTGAAAGGAAATACAGATTTTGAAATGAAAGAACAATACAGAAATAAAATCTATCTAGCAGCCGGGTCATCGGCCTCAGTCCCATCGTCCTCCTGCGGGGACTCTGGCAGTACAACTGGGTACAACACAGGATCATGCTGAGCTGTTGAAAACATGTCCGATCCCAATAATCTGGGTCTAGTCGGATCATGCCCAGCCTGTACCGTTGTTGAGACGGCGGCAGTAAGCTGTTCAGTAGCAGGTAACCATACAACAACACTATATTTGTCACAACTCAAATTCGAAAATAAACTTTATTAAACTGAAATTTAAATACAAGTGAAACTGTTCTGAAAGGAAATACAGATTTTGAAATAAAAGAACAATGCAAAAAGAAAATCTATCTAGTAGCCGGATCATCGGCCTCAGTCCCATCGTCCTCCTGCGGGGACTCTGGCAGCACAACTGGGTAGAACACAGGGTCATAATAGCTGTTGTAACACAGCTCAGCATCCTCAACATCCCCTAAAAATATATCTCCAGTCAGGAGGGAGCAAAGTACAATTCATGCTAATTTTTAAACAGTTAAATAAGTAATAGAATCATGCAGTTCTAAACAGTTTTAAAACAGGAACAATTTGTTACAGTAAAAACAGTGATTTGAACATGCAATGAAATATGACCGGCTTAGGTTTGTTACAGGAAGGATAATGGGTTTTGTTACAGTAGTGGTCATAATCATTACGCTATTCCCCAGTCCCCAGTAGTTACAGTACAGTACTCTCGGAGAGAATTTCGTGTTTGCATCGTGGTTTAGACATGCAGTAAAGCGATTAAATAAATAACTGTAAACTAACACAAACTATACTTGCCTCAGAAAAAATGACTGGAGAGGTGGACGTCTTCGAGACGGGGAGTTAGAGTTGTCCTCGAATTCCTACATTCGAGAGATTGACTCAGCATTAGGTTTACCAACTTAGCTATGCTAGTTGAAATCTCTATTTGCGTCCTAGTCCAATTTTAGTTCTTAAATTAATCAACACAGAAAAACATGGTTATTAAGTGCGTTGATTTAATACGAAGGAAAATATCATTTTAACTTTGAATTCGAAAAAACACCGTCGCTGCCAGATTATTTATGAAGACTTGGTAATTTTTATAAATATAATTATAAAGCTAATTTTTCTTATTTTAGTGAGAAAAATACGTGATTTTTAATTATTAACAAACTCGTCAATTTTTACGTGAAAAAATATTAATTAAATTTTATACGAAAATACGTTTTAATCATTTTAATCGTTAAATACTAAAAATTCGAAAAACCAGAAAATGACAGGAAAACCTAAGCTATTACAGTTACAGACCAGCCAGCTGGGTTTATGCCCATTACAATTTATTTACATAAATTGAAATAAGATAAGACTGCCGTTAGTCCTAAACTGAAATAGAAATTAAATAAATATAAACAGAATAAAATAATGATAAGTCATAAGTCTCAGATTTGGTCCGATCCTCATTTTGGCTAATTGCCTCAATGTCCGGGCGGGGCCGGTATCGTTTGCACTTAGCCGGGTCCATTGACCGATACGGTCGTCACCCTAAAATCAAATAAATTCCGAAAATCATTTTAAATTCATTATGAAAATAATTCAGGATTTACGGAAAAATCGGACAGCATCTCCTCTGTTTTTGGTCAACCCAAAAACTGGGAAATTGGCGCCGATAATTCCTGCAAGTCCCAAACCAGGGAAAAACTCGTATTTTATATATATAAAATATCCACAACCAATCCACAGAATAATCGGAACGACCCGAAATAATTTCGGAAGTCCGATTCCAAATCCACAAATCACAGAACGTTCCCGGAAAAGTCCGGAAAGCTAAAACAAACCAAGAATCAATTCCCAAAATATTCCGGGAATTCAAAACAATTCACAGGATCTTTCCGAAAGTCCCGAAAAATTACGACGTCGCTAAAACCGAATTCCCAAAAGGAATCGGGGACCATTTCATCATCGACAAAATAATAAAATAGTGGGACAGGGGGATTATACCTCGGATTGCTCGGCTAGAGCTCTCAGATGAATATTAAAGAAGGAATGAATAATCCAGAGCAGCGAATAACTCTCTGAAGCAGCGTTGGAACCAGCGTCGTCGAAGCAACGCCGAGAAACTCAGAATCTAGGGCACGACAGGGGCGCCAACAGGAGAAAGCTCGGCCAAGGGAACTGACCAGGGGTGCTGGCTAAGGAACAGCGGCTAGGGGCAGAGCTGACCGGCAGTAACGCCAAGGAAAACTCAGCGTCGGGGGAAACGGCCGGGGAGAGCCGACGACAGGGGGCTGTTGACGGGGTGTGGCCGTACGGGGCGTGGGCCAGGGAGCTCGGCCGCGAAGGTGGTCGCCGGAGGAGGCGCCGAAAGGGGGCGCGCTAGTCGGGGCGGACCCGCGGAGGAGCGGGGAGCGCTGTAGTGAGTCGCCGAAGTCGGGCGGCGCTGACATCGGCGTCGGAGAGAGCCGACGTGCTCGGCGGGGAGGCGAGGTCGCCGGACTTCGGCGACGGGAGCGGGCTCGGTTAGGGCACGGGTGAGGAGAGTGGGGCTTGAGAGTTGGGGAGAGGTTGAGAGAGTAAGGGGAGTGAAGAGAGTTAACTCTTCTGTGAGAATAAGAGGAGAGGAGAGGAGTTGTGAGGGAGAGTGCTTCTCTGTTGAGGAAAGAGAGTGGGGGAAAAAGTAGAGAATGGGTTATGCTCCAACAGAGGAGCTGGGGTTTAAAGAAGAATAAGGAAATGGTATGCTGTGAAGAAAAGGGAAGGGGTTGGTGTTATGTGGTGGTGTGAGATCGTGGGGAGGAAAATGAGGGGAAGTGGGGTGTGCGTGTGGAGTGTAGCAAAAAGAGGAGAGGAAGAATAGGGAGGCCAAGACTGGGTTGGGGGTGCTGGTCCTACGGGACCAGCCATATTATATTATTATTTTTTTAAATAAAAAAAATACACCAAGTCAATTTAGAATTAATAGGAAGGGAAAAAGAAATTGTGTTCGGGCTCAGGCCTGGGTCTGGGTTCGGACTCGGGTCTGGGTCTAAAATCCAAAAATCCATGTTATTTATGTTTCCGAAATCCTTTGCACTTAAAAATATTTAATAATAATAAATAATAATAAATTTAATAATAATAATAATAATGATTATCCTTAACAGTCTTCCTTAACAGTCTTATGCCCAAGTGGGTCAGGAATTTAATCATGCAATCATGCCTGAAATCAGTTTGGACATCTTCCTTAACAGTCTTATGCCCAAGTGGGTTAACAATCCCGAAACTCATCTAATGCTATATAATCTTCAATTTTATCCACTGTTTTAATTTACATTCTTCCTTCCTTTAGAAATAATACTCCATGATTACTAAATTCCCGATTCCATTCATAAATTGCCAATCACCCTAAAAATTTTGTCTTCTATATTTTCAATCTTGAACACATCCCATATTCATGCAATATGCATTTCTCCCAACTTGCTAATATATTCAATTTAATTCTATGATTTGATACTCCTAGTCTTTAATTCTTCAAAGTCAAGCCTTGATGCCCAATATCATATCTCAAATCCTACACCACGTTTCAATATTCTGATTTGTCACGATCCATAAAGTTTTATCATTTCTTTCTCCTAGATGATCATTACTGTGATTTTAGGCTATCATGTATATATCTTTATTTTCCAGTTTGATCTCGATCTCTCTTTGAAATCATGATTTAAGCTCACATCCTTGATTTGACTAAACCTTCTCAAAAATAAATCTTATTACATCTTTCCAACCAATCTTCAAAAAAAAAAAAAAATTCGTCATCCTCAATTATTTACATTTTAAGTCCAATCTTTCTTGTTTCGATTATCCTTTATAGTTAATTCATCATGCACCTTTCTAGAGTGCATCTCTATGCCTAACTTTGACAACCTTTAACCTTCTATGTCAAATTATTCACAAGCTTTCCTCGATACTAATCACCATTGTACATTTTAACTCATATATATCCTATATATCATACACTCTAAAAATCCAAGTTATAAAATGTTCTAGGTTCACTTCATAAGACAAAATCAGATTCGAGGCATGATTGCTAAATATAAAGATAAAAGTGTAAACATATCTAGAAAATTTAAAATATTTTGTTGATCAAAAATCATAAGTAAACATCGGGGTATGATTTAAATAATCATGACGAGTTTAAAGTTTTAAATATGAAATCAAATAAAAACAGAAAGGTCAAAAAGAATACGACATCAATAATTTATTTGAGGAACAAAAGATAATATAATTACCGAAATGAGAGACAACTTTCAATTCAAATTGGGATGAGGTATAAGGGTTTGGGACTCAGGAAAGAAATCAACAAGCTGTATGATAGTAGGATAGAGACAGTGATTTGAATATCTATGGTGGGAACATAATCAGATAAAATATTTCTGAATATAGAGGCAGTTGCTAGGAATACAAATCCTTTAATCGGATCAATAGTCAGAATAATTGGTGGTACAAAAGACAACCATGGTACGAATATAGTCGGAATAATATTCGGGAACCAAATATATTTGAAGTTACTTTGTCTCAAATTCATGCCTCGCCAGTGTGCACCAGACTGCAATAAATTTTTGACTCCATAACTTGAATAATTTAGTTTTACCGAGTAGTCTTCCAACTTTACCCATTTCATGGCTAAGCAAACATAGAACAAAGTCTCAATAGTATTTGGAAACCTAACGATTACCTGTCATTATTTCGACTTAAAATTTATGCCTCGCCAGTGCACAACTAGCTGCAGTAAACTTGCAGTTTTCCATAATTCAGGTAAATGACTATCACATAAATGTGCGGAGTCATGTTAGGTTGCTAAATATTTTCTCAGCTTTGTCCGTGTGAATTTCAGAGGAATTCCAAAAATTCAAACGAGATTAAGGTTCTAAACAGGATAGAAATGTAGATGACTGTTCTTCCGAGATCAAGGGATTTATCAAAATATGTGTTTGAGATTCAAGAGACTGGAGCAAAAATCAAGAGGAGCATCTGTCCTCCGATTTTCTTTTCCAAAGATGAAATGATCAACCTTGATTTGAATAATTGAGTCAAACACTAGATAAGATAGTAGAATCACCACTTCGAATTAAGTAAGAAAAACCAATGATAATATTCCCGACAAATCACTCAGGAAATACAAAAAATTTATTAGAAGAATAATTTCATAACTAAGGAAAGTTGAAAATTTGAAAGAAGGTAAGTCCCACTGATTCAAGGAAATCAAATTTGAAATTGTCTAGTAACGCCAATAAATTTAAATAGCTTTGGGACAGCTCAAAATTTTCATGACTAAAGAAAATTCAATAATAGAATGGATTAAAAATGTGATCAATTTTCTGACCGTTCCTGCTTCATGATCATAGAAGCTTCCTAGGCCTTGATTTGATCAAGAATTTGCATAGAGAGAGTAGGATTTTAAGATAAGTGGAGGAAGTCACATATAAAAATATTCTCGGTTTTTGGAAAAAACATAGAAGGGAACAATATTGAAATTGAACATAATTCCTTCAGGAGGATCATGAACTAACTAAGCTGAACCAAATCCTTTTGGTAATAGATAACCCTTGAGGCTTTATGGTTCCCAAAGAATTTGGTTCGAGATTAGTTCAGAGAAGGTCAATTGAAATGAGGTCAAGGCAAATGATCAGATATGCTAGTCGTAGAAATACTTGGGGTAGACAAGTGTTAGTTAGATTTGCTAAAGGGAAATTGAAGCTCTAAATAGCGAACGAATCTGGATTCCGAATAAAAATAGAGAAGTAAGGTTTGATCAACAAATTGAGGAGGTGAAAATAGGTTTACTGGAGAAGAAGATTGAAGAGTTCCAATATTAGTCCATTAATAGCGAAAAAATAAAGATCCTAAGGGATGCTAGAATCTGATAAAAATATAGGAAGAAAACAATCTCGAAAACCAGGGGACACTAAAAGATACCAAAAATCTAGAAAATAAAATATGTAATAACATATACCATTATACAGGCGGCCTCAACTGGTTAGGGTAGCGTAAACGGGTCGGGGTGCCGGTGCAGCATTGTAGGCCTTTAAAAATGACAGTCATGCTGAGTTGATCAGAACAAGTCCAGCAGTCACGCTGAGTTGATCAGGACAGAGTCACGCTCAGTTGATCCAGACAATATTTATAAATCACGCTGGAAAACAGCTCATCATTTGTCAGAGAGTAATTATGACTGACAGCACGGCAGTCGAAGAATGTCTCTTCGTATGCCACGTATGCACAGAATTCGAGAGATCACAGCTGTCTATTGCATGATTTTCGAAATCTTCTTCAGCAAGACTCAGCCTTCATCGAGTTGGCGTACCAAAAAGGGTTTCTTGTCATTTAATGCGACTGACAAAGCAATCACTGTCAGAGATTTTGTGTCAGTCAAGACACGCCAAATCAAGACAGCTGGCAGTCCTATCTCAAGTCTGCGTGTATCTTTGAGTTCTTCACCTCAAGTTTGCGTGGATTCGAAAGTTTTCTTCCTCAAGTCTGCGTGGATTTTGAAGCTTATTGCCTCGAGTCTGTGTAGATCCTGAAGCTTCTTGCCCCAAGTTTGCGTGAATTTTGAAGCTTTCTACACCGAGTTTGTGTGGATTTCGTCTTCAACAAGTCTGCATGGATTTTATCAAATTGGAGTACGTGGCAGCCATGCCACTGATCTCTCGCCTGCGTGTCCTGTAACTTGCACACGACTCATGTATGATCGCCATGTGTCCAACAGTTACAGGCCACGTCCAGTAACTGCTCACAGCCTTGCGTATGTTAAATCCTGCGTGATTTTTAACTAAGCACAGGCTGTGAAGACAGTTATCTTTTCAGTTTTATTTTTGACTCTATAAATAGAGTTCTTTTTCTCATTCATTATACAGATACATAGTTATCTACTGTCAAAATTTTGAGAGCTTTTCTTCTTCGCATAGTCCAAGGGATAAAGCGATCGTCTTCTAGATCGGATTCCCACAGTTGTAATTTTTCCAGAAACACAACAAATAAAGAGAATTTCTTTATGGAAAACAAATTGGCGACTCTGCTGGGGAAAACCATCTCCTCTTCTGAGATGGCAACAACTCAATGCGATACTTCGTCAATCGGCTCGACGAAGAAGGTGATGACGATCAAACTCGATCAACTCGCCTATGAAGAAATACAGCGGGCTAAGAGTGGCAAGCCCACTCCAGCCTCTATTACCACTGCCAAATCGAAGGGACACTCTGTCTATGTCCCTAAGAATCAGTTGGTAGTCAATGGTGAAGTCTCTGCCACAGTGTCTACTCCTAACACTGGCAAGAACTCTACTGCAAGCACGCACACTCTTGTGCGCTCGAAGATGACAGCATTCAAAAGTCATGCTGACAGCACTGGTTCTTTAACTAAGTCTGTTCCAGTGTGCAATCTCACATCCAAAAGTCACGCTGACAGTATTGGCTCCTTAGCCAAATCTGTTCCAACGTGCAAATTCAATCCCAAAAGTCACGCTGACAGTATTGGCTCCTTAGCCAAATCTGTTCCAGCGTGTCTCCCTAAAACCAAAAATTACGTTGACACTACTGGCTTCTTAGTCAAATCTGTTCCAGCGTGTATTTCCAAAATCAAAAGTTACGCTGACAGTATTGGCTCCTTAGCCAAATCTGCTCCAGCGTGCAATTTCATCCCTAAAAGTCACGCTGACAGTACTGGTTCCTTAGCCAAATCTGTTTCAGCGTGTAATCTTAAATTCAAAAGTCACGCTAACAGTACTGGTTCCTTAACCAAGTCTGTTTCAGCGTGTATTTCATCTAAGAAGAATAGCTCTTTAGCTATCTCTTCTTCTTTACCTAGTTCTACTGGAACTGGGGGTGGTCTTCCACACAAAGTCCCTTCGAAAAGGAATAACTCTTTAGTTGTTTCTTCTGCTCCTGTAGTTTTTACTTCAGGAACAGCTTTGACTGACACTTTTGTTAGTCAAAGAAAAGGAGATGGTCTTTTGACTACTCTTCCTTCTGGACATTCTATGTCTCAAAACTTGAATGAGTCTAAGAAGAAACATTCCTTAGTGTCTTCTTCTATGACTTCTTCAAATTGGGCACAGAATTTGTCCATAAAAGAGGGTCTGTTACCAACTCCTAATCAAAGGGATGGTTCAACTCTTCCTTCTCTGCAAATATCCAGATCAATGGAAGGAAAACTCCATGTGTTACCTACAACTGATCTAAGAACAAAACTGAACACTTCTGGTGTTAAGAAACTATACCAGTTGGAAACAAGGATAAGAGATCCAGATACAGAGTATGCAAGAAACTATGTGGCTCATATTAATTATTCTCTATATAATCAAGAGCCATCAAGACCCAAGAACAGGAAATATACTCCTCAATTTTCACAAACAGATTTACGAGAATATCTTCAACAGAAGAGAAGGAGTGATTCTGTGTCAAAGGATCATGCTGAATGTGACTTCTATCCAAGAGTCATAATTCAATGCAGATGTCAATCAATGATTCAGGACCATACTGATTATGAATGTGACTTCCAGCCGAGAGTTACAATGTAATGCAGATGTTAAACTAAACGACAATCTGTCTTCAATCGGATTCAGTGTGAACCTATGCCTGATGAAGATGAATCTTTGTTTGCTTCTGTCAACATGACCTCTCGAGATACCGGGAGTAGAGCTGATAGTCCAGATGGAGTATATAGAAACACCAGAGCAAGAGTCTTAGCTTCTAGTCAAAGAAATTTGATCTCTGAAGATGATTCTGAATTCCTTGGAGAATCTAACTTCCCACCTCTTCCTACTAGGAGTAGTTCTCCTTTAAATGACTTTGATACACAAAGCAGTGATTCAGAGCATACAATATCCACAAGTTCATCAATAATCCCTCGTACAGTCACAATATATATGGTTGATGGGAATACTGACGAACCTTCTTCTTCGATGACTCCTCAAGAACAAAGAATTGCTTCTTTGGAACAGCAAATGAGGTCTATGGCTGATAATATGAAGTCGATGTATGAACTCATGGCAGCCCAACTGCAAAATCAACAGACTGTACCAGAAGCTACACTAATTGACACTGGTGTAAGTCCAGTACATGTTCCTCCAGCAGTCCAGTCCAATACTCCTGGACAAGTTTAACCAGTTCCTAGTCTCTCTGGAGCTGGGGGTAGTGCTTATAATGCTGTTCCTCATCCCAACTATTCTCCACAAGCTACAACTCCACAATCCTCCGGAGTTATTAGTGATGAATTGAGGAATCTCAAAACTCAATTCGAGGCATTCAAACAGAAGGATGGTTTACAAAGGTTAGGCATCAAGCAACCTTATCCGATAGAATGGAAGCAAGTATCTTATCCTCCTAAATACAAGCCTCCTACTATCTCATTCTATGATGGAACCACTTCTCCAAGTCAGTTTATTAATCACTTTGAAGTGATGACTGACCAGTTGCAACCAAGTGATGCCCTCCTTACTCGGGTATTTATTGGATGTCTCAAGGGAATTGCTTATGAATGGTATAGAAGTCTCCCAGATGGGTGTATTACTTCATTTGCCGGTTTCAAACAGATGTTTCTTGAACGGTTCTATGAAGGGCTCAATGACATGACTATGTCTGCTCTTATTAGAATCAAGCAGAAAAATAATGAAACTACAGAGCATTACATTGAACGGTTTCGAAGAGAAGCTCTGAATATGCCTCTTGGAACTCCTGATGCTGTCGCCATTGACACATGCAAATCAAACTTGTTGCCAATCATCAGCATGTGGACAGGATCCACCCAATCTCAAGACTGGCCTTCTTTCATAGTCAGTGCCAAAGCTGCAGAAATTAGTGCTGAAACCTTCAAAGGCTTAGGAGTGCAGATGACTCCCAAAGAAACAGGTCAAGGTGCTAACAATAAAAATAATGCTCGCAAGGGAAAAGAAACTCTTGAAGTTAATCTTCAGAGCAAAGATGCATCAACTGTTCAAGCTCCTGCCTCTACAACTCAACAACCAAGAACACCTCGTCCCAAAGAAGAATACTCTTTCGATGATGACGATGTCCTTGGTATCTTTGAATGTCTGCTGAAAGGTAATAAAATACAATTACCTGAAATCAAGAAACCTGATGAAGCTGGTAAGACAGATCATCCCAAATACTGTCCATACCACAGAATGTTAGGTCACACAATTCGTACATGTTATGTACTGAAAGGAAAGATCCAAGAAATGATTAAATCTGGAGCTATCTCCCTTACTCCAAAAGTGAAGACCGTCACCTCCAACGTCGTCTCTATGCAATTCGGAGATTTCCCTCCTCAACTCCTTGAAAGTGGGATTGTTCCTATTTCCAAGGCAACTCTTGAAATAGTGAATATTCCTCCTCCACAGTCTGAAGAATTGGTGCCAATCACTTTGGAAACTGGAGAAATTATGTGGATTCATCCTGATCTAGTGGCAGACTTTGAATCTCCTTCTCCTCAAAAGTCCAAGAAGTCTGGAAAGATTAAGTCATGTCATATGACTTCTCTCGGATCTACCTCTGGCACAGAGCCAAAAGAAAAAGAAGAAGCACTTGTTAGTGCTACTCGAACGAGGAAACCTTATCTAAAGGATTATTCTAAGAATTCTGAGGATACTCCTTGTATCCCTCCAGCTGATAAAGAAGCTCCCAATGTCCCTCTTGAAGAAGAATCATCTACCGCACCTATTCCTCTTCCTATACCAGTTGAGCCTACTCCTTCCAAGCCCACAGCTCTTGAAAAAGGCAAACAACAAGCTCGGTTTGATAAACCAATCAAGAAGTCCTCTCCTCTTGGACTTCAGAAGCCTTATAATTTTGACATTCTAGCTCAACTTGTTAATACTCCAGCTAGAATGTCCCTCTTTGAACTTTTACGTCTTTCCAAAGAGACTCGGAAGACGTTAAGTGAAGCACTTCTTCAGGCAGACTCTTGTCTTACACAATTGAAGAAACCAGATGTGGAACCTGCCACTTGCTTATATTGCAACAGTGTACTGGAGATTATCCTAAATATTACCTTTACACAAGACGACATGCTACTGGAGGATAATCGACATGACCGGCCTCTCTATTACACTGGTTATATCGATACAATGAAGATAGATCGTATCCTCATTGATCCCGGGTCTGCTATAAGCATAATGCCAAAGAGTCTGTTGGATGAATTAAAAATCCCTCTTCACAAGCTTTCCAAGACGGTTACTACTATCTTGGGATTCAATCAAAGCCGAAGTGAGCCTTTGGGAAAGATTCATCTGAAGCTTCAGATAGGTGATTTCAGATCTAAAGTCACTTTCTATGTGATCGAGATCGTGGGATCCTATAATCTTCTTCTGGGGAGGCCCTTTCTTCATGAAAATAATGTGGTGCCCTCTACTCTTCATCAGTGCTTTAAATACATTGACAGCAATGGAAGAGTACAAAAAGAAGTTGCTGATATAAATCCCTTCCATGGGGTTGAAGCTTATTTCAATGATTTTCGGATGTACAAAGAAGAGTATACAAGGATCATACAAGCCATGGAGAAAGAGGATTCACAAAGTGAGACCTTAATAATCCCTGTTAAAGGTCGAACTACTCAGCAACAATCTCCTAAACTCTCTGGAGAAGGTTCTTTAATCATTCCAGTGAGTGGACGGATCTCTCCACTATCTCAGTCATCTACTCAAGATACTCTGATCATTCCTGTTGGAGGATGGACTACTCTTCCATCTCAAGTTTCAAGGAAGCTCACCTCTTCTGAGCCATTTGTTATCGATCTTAATCGAAATAAAGCTTCTTCTTCTTCTTCTTCTCCCCCTTTAGTCATTGATTTGGCTAAAATCTCTAAGGCTCAGCCTTCTCCCAATGTAAATATTGCTGCTTTTACATTCAATAAAAAGTCTCCATCTCTGCAGTACGCTGATGTGTGTAATTATGTTTATAGTTATTTACATTTGTTAGATGACTTGAACACAATAACCAATGGAGTTGTACAGACTGTTCATACAGATGTATCCCTAGAACCTGTACAATCTTCAAACTTCCTAGTTCCCAGCAGAAAGCCAGGAGACATTCCAATATTCTTCTACAAAGGGCCCCAAAGTCCTTTTAATTTAGAAGATGATGACAGAAATGATGATACTGGAAGATTACAACTACGTCGTTATAGTCAGCAATCTAAAGACATCATCAAAAATATGGGCTATGACTTCAGGACTGGCCTCAATAGTGGAAAAGGAAGAAAAATGCCTGTTCGTATTCCTCCTCTAAAATATGGAAGGACAAAATGCGGATTGGGCTATATTGCTCCTGCTCCTTTTATCAATATTATCCATAAAGATCCTGAATCTGACGAAGATAAGAGATCTGATTCTTCCAGTACCACTTCTTGGGATTCCGATACGAGTATCGGTGATTTCTACTGCAACATTCTGTCTTTCAATATGGTTTTTATTGACTGTTTTAAAAAAAATGATTCATACTTGACGGTTCATCTGTTCATCTGACGGTTTATCCGTTTATTAATGCCTGACGGTTCATCCGTTCATCCATTCGACGGTTCGCCCGTTCATTATAATCTGACGGTTAACCCGTTCATTCATCTAGTCTTTTGATTTCCGAGTCTAAAGATCATAAAAAATTGAGTTCAAAAATATTTTTATGTCTGAATTCTATTTTTTCCAATCAGTATTAAACTAAGATCATTTCTGGTTTAATATCATCTGATAGAATTACAAAGTTTGTTTGTATATTCTATTCTACTGAAATATGTCATGTATTATTTACCTCTGAACATATTTTCTATGAATCTATCATTATCAAAACAGCAAAACCAAAAGTCAGATCAAGAACTTTTATTTGTTGTCATTTCATAATCAAAACATGGAATACAAGTGAAAGTGAAAATAAAAAAAAGGGGGAATTCACTTGCTTGAAGTTATCAGCTCCCTAATACGATCTAGAACAACATTCAGTTTCTCTTCATGAGTTTTTCTAACTCTTTCTGCTGCTACAATTGTAACATTCTGTTCATCAAAAGTAATGATGGCAGACTGGCGACGATTGGCTTCTTCAATCTGTTCCGCCTGCATCTGTTCCCGTTCCTTCTGAAGAATCTCACAACGTTCGGCTTCAAAGATATAAGCCGTAGCAACCTCAGCTTGTTTTGTTTCCATGACAGCAATGCGCTCTTGAAGACGAGCTAATTCCTCTTTCAACTTCTTCAATTATTCAGTCTTGGATGTGTTATCTTTTTCTAAAAGCTCTACTCTTTGACGAGCAGCTAATATTTCTTTGCCCTTTTCTACTAATTTTTTAGTAGAAGAGGCAAGAAATGCTTCAAGAGATGCCTGTTGAGACCGTACTTCATTCTCTAGTTGCTTAATCTCAGCTACAGTCAAAGATTGAATGTCCTCCTTCTTGGTCTCCCAGTATTTTCGGATAGTTACCTCTAACTCATCCAGGATATGTTCGAAGAAGATGCACTGAGATGCACAACCAGCATGTCGCAGCGCCATCAGTAGGAATTTGACCATAGTTCTGAGATCAAAAAAGGGCATAGCTTCATCCTTCAAGAATCGTCTAGAATATGTATCTAAATATGAATAAATGATCTCCGGATACATTCCCAGGGTTCTTGCTAGCCCAGTCTCAAATCCAGGAGTTGCTGTCATCATGGAAGAAGAAGCTTGAATATTCTCTATCCTCGGAACAGAAGTATGTGCGACAGGAGAAGTTGGCAAGTGTGAACTTCCTTCATCAGCATCAGCTTGGATAAGCGGAGCATGAGTCGAGCTCATTGCTGCAGCTGTTTCTACAATTAAAGAAAAATATGATCAGCATTTAAAGGCAGAGAAACAGCGGAAACAGAATCTGAAATAAAGTTCTACCTGGCTGAGGTTCATATTCAGTATGCGGAGGGAGTTTTGCTTCTTCTTGCAGCCGGTCCATGACTGTATCCGATACTTGCTTTATATGGCTGCTTCCAGCTCCAAAATTACTGGGTGCTACAGCATTGTTCGGTGATTGAACAGGTTCAGGACTAAAATCCATTCTGTTCCCCTTCACTTTATTCGCATCATAAGGAGTTGAAGTGTCAGCATGCCAGTCTTCTCCTCCTTCAGCTTCTTCGTCTTCAGGATGAGCTTCTGATTCAGAATCAATGATATTTACATCTTCATGAGTCTCTGGAACAATGACGATAGCAAGCTCAGTATTGGCTGCCGGTTCAGTTGTCTCTGGAATATCGGGTCGAAGAATGATATCTTGACAAACATTCTTTAACAGATCATCAGAAGCTGATAGCTCAGACGCCGGCACGTCTTCATCGCCTCTGGCCAAAGAAATGTTTTCTTCAGCTTAAAATTCAAGAACTTCTGGCTGTTTGATAGCTTCTTCCGGAGCTGTTGCTTCTTCAGAGTAATCAATCTGGTCATCCAGTGCTTGAATGACGCCTTCTGTCCCATGCTCAAATGGGATTATCTTCGTCTCCGAGGGTTCAATAGCTACTCTACTTGTGGTGGGAGCAGTTGTTTCCTGAGCTTGAACAGACTCTACTTCAGTCTGTTCAGTTGAAGCTGTTGTAAGGTGAATATCATCAGATTCGGTCTTCTCAGTAGAAGCTGCTTCATTAATTTCCGGCAAAGCTCCTCCACTCATGATTGTCTCTAGGAGTTTATTGCCCTTAATTTTGCTGACAGACTTCTTAACATATTTGCCTCTTGACCTCCTTATTAAAGGAGCGTCGTCTTTATCGGTCTCTTCGTCCCTATCAGCGGCATCGTCTTCATCAACTGAGATACCGCCCAAAGATGAAGTAGCAGTCACCGAGACCCCTTTCTTCTTGTTCTTGGATGTTTGAGACCTAGTACTCCTCTTGGAGACAGTCTCAGATTCGTCACTTCTCTTCCTCTTGGAAAGAGATATAAATATAGGAGGAAGAACCTCATCAGGGAAATTTCCTTCCTGGAATAATTCATAGGGAGGATCAACTTCTGTTGTCTTATCCTCGGGTTCTGAAGGAAAGTGCTGAATAACAATTTTCTTCTTTGACCTCTTCGATGGAGCTGGATCATCCTCTACAACAAAGGTCTTTAGATTGAAACTCGGTCTAAAGGTGCTCGACGACACATAGAAGCGTGCATACGTATAAAGCATCTTTGGCCCCGAGCTAGACAAAGGATTAGGCATAGAGAATACGACCTTTGTATCTCTAGCCGCAAAATATCTCCAAGCTCGAGCTCCGTCGATGAGTCCTCCACGAGCAGATAAACAAGTAGTGGCGTTCCCAACGTGGAGTTGGTCATACCCGAATTGTCTGGCAAATCAGCTTGGTAAATATGGTTCCAGATATGCCATTTCTTCGTGACGGTATACTAGATGAGAAGGCCAGATCCTCTGTAACCATTGGAAGGCTACATCATCTAGCCGGTTTCCCATATCTTCGTCCATCATATTTAAAAGCATATTTTCATAGCCCGATGGTGGAGGGACACATTGGATCGACCAATATGATGCACGATTCAAGATATTTCTGCATTCTGGGAGGGTGTGGACCTTCCAGAACGTCTCTCCAGAATACCTCTCCAGAAAAAGACTGTTACTCCCTCCTGCCCCTGGAGGTATCAGACCATCATGATGAAGGAGAAGCCAACCATATAAAAATGTGAAAGACATCTCTATCCTTGGGAATTCTTCAGTCATCAGCCTCTGAGCAGACAGCATGGTAGTCACAAAATTCCGAAGACCTGTATTCAGTCTACAGGTCATCGTCGATAATAAATCCAACTTATAACCATACACAAGGCGCACCGCCGCAAAGATAACGCCTCTGTGTATCCTGTCCAAGGAGCTGGAGCCAGGAACGATGAATCTTCTTAACCACAGGGATAGGAATCCGGCCAGATGACCGTTCTTCGACAGACTCTTGCTACTCTGCCTCACATAAGAGCTGAAAGTGGTTCCAGCTTTGAACTCGTACCAGTCTTCAGTGATAGTGAAATCTTTGCAATCATATTTCTCCAGCAGATAAGTGATTTCACTTTCAGAAAGAGGCTTGAAGTTGCTAATCTGGTACCACCTCTTCTCATTTATTTTTTTCTCATCCTTTTCACGATTCATGAAAAGGTATGACATTCACTTCTGTATGTGGTTGCCGGCTTCATCTTTGGAACCCTTATAATATAGAGTACATGTGCCAAAATGGCACATCATCTCTTCAAACAGATGTACCATCTTTGGGTTCTGTTCTGACAGAAAGTTCAGCTCTTCTGTCGTGGGAACATACTCCTCATACGGCATTGAGCCTGAAGGCAGGTGTGAGATGTATTCCATCTCGTGAAGGACGAAGCCCATCTCCCCTTTTGGGGTCATAAAGGTCCCCGTCCTATGGTTGTACCTCTCAACCAAAGCCAAGAACAGAAAAGGGTTAGGCTTGAAGCCATAGGATGAATTGACGATGACATCATAGAGATTTATCATCTTCAGCTCAGTTTCAAAATTCTCTAAAGCCCAGTGGACTAAAGTCCTCCATCTCACATTCTCCTGATTCATTAGACCATTCATCCTTGGCGTCGAATCGGTCGGATAGAATGCATTCTTGTTGGACATGAATTTGTTTATGAAAATGGGCATCCTAAACGACATCAATATGGCTGAGTCTTCAGGTGGTATGTATCCAGGCTTCAGACCCCGAAACACTGATACATGATCCTCCAGGGTACTGAAAAATCCCTCTTTCCTGTAAATAATACGGCTTGCTTTCGCCTGCTGATATTCTGTCAAATACCAAGACATCTTTCTCGGATAGCTGGCATGCATAAGTCTCATGATTGACAAACCCCGAAAAACCTTTGGCCAATACATGGGTTGTTTCACATCCCCCTCAAAGCAGAAGCACACCTTCTCCCTAATGCCCTTTGGCTGAAATTTTTGTGCTATAGCATCTCCGAAAAAGAATGCTGGTTTCTTGTGGGATACCAGATCCAGACTTTGGAAAGGTTGTCCATTCATCAAACAGAGTAAGGTTGTGTGGTCTTGATTGGTCAACAGTGAAAGTCTTGCTTCAGGAAGATCAAATTGAGGGAATGTTATGTGAGATAGATCATGCTTAAATGAGATACTCAAGCACCCTTCAAAATCTGCTTCTTCGCTTTGGATGTTCACTACAGGAAATGACAGAAGACAAAGTCAGATATATCTATGTCTATGTGTGTCTTACAGTATTTTGAAGGAAATTTCAAAAGTCACGCAGACTCCGTATGGATATACTACTGTGACATGCTCAGTGATTTATTCACGCAGATGATTAATTCACGAAAGGCTCAAATAGATTAGGATGAAAGTCATGCATCATTGCCAGAAACACATTTAAGTGAAAATGACTAAAACACGCTAACAGATCAAGACTAATCTATCCAGAAGATGACTCTCAGAAGTCTGTGTGAATAATTCAACATTGACATCTCTGTTAACATGTGAAAAATCACGCAGCGTCATCCTGAAAGCTGCGTGACTATTTCAACATGGACATTTCTGCCAACATAAAAAGTCACGCAGAGTCATGAGAGCCATGTTCCTTTTTGCGTGAAACACAGAGCTTCGTTAACACGAAGATGTGAAGTATGGCTAACCCTAAAGAGGGGGCATACTTTGTTAATATCCTTTGCCCTAAAAAGGGAGGGATATATTTCTGAAACTTCATTATTTGTTTTAAAGATCCTAAAAAATTCTATGTGGAGGTCATCTTCATCGTCTTCAACAGTTCATGTTCTCCCATCACTTACGATGTATAGGAGCTTGTGGGACTTCATGTCGAGGAAGTTTGTCAGTAGTGGCACGCGAAGAAGTTGCGGGGGCTTTCCCCTTGGCCCGAGCATCAGCTTTCTTGGGAGCCATTTCGGCTGAGAAAGGAGAAAAAGAAGTCGGGAAAGAAGGAGTTTGTCGGGGAAGATGAAGTTCTCTTCTGTGGGTTCTCTCTTTCAAACGCAAGTAAAGAAAGAAGTAATCTATGGCCTATTTATAGGCTCATAAAGAATTCTAAATGACGGTAAAGTCATTATTGCCTCGATATTTGGAGATTTGCACGGGATCCTAACAGCACAGAATCCCAACAGTCCAATCATCTCGGAGTAAATCTTTCATTGAAGTCATCTCAGCGTGACTGATTCCATTTTATCATCTCTATTTCAAAGTATTTCGAAATAATTTATCACTTTTCGAAAACTTTGAAGGAGGTTTTGTAGGCCTTTAAAAATGACAGTCACGTTAAGTTGATCAGAACAAGTCCAGCAGTCACGCTGAGTTGATCAGGACAGAGTCACGCTCAGTTGATCCAGACAATATTTACAAATCACGCTTGGGAACAGCTCATCATTTGTCAGAGAGTAATTATGACCGACAGCACGATAGTCGAAGAATATCTCTTCGTATGCTACGTATGCACAGAATTCGAGAGATCACAGCCGTCTATTGCATAATTTTCGAAATCTTCTTCAGCAAGACTCAGCCTTCATCGAGTTGGTGTACCAAAAAGGGTTTCTTGTCATTTAATGTGACTGACAAAGCAATCACTGTCAGAGATTTTGTGTCAGTCAAGACAAGCCAAATCAAGACAGCTGGCAGTCCTATCTCAAGTCTGCGTGTATCTTTGAGTTCTTCACCTCAAGTTTGCGTGGATTCGGAAGTTTTCTTCCTCAAGTCTGCGTGTATTTTGAAGCTTATTGCCTCGAGTCTGCGTAGATCCTGAAGCTTCTTGCCCCAAGTTTGCGTAGATTTTGAAGCTTTCTACACCGAGTTTGCGTGGATTTCGTCTTCAACAAGTCTGCGTAGATTTTATCAAATTGGAGTATGTGGCAGCCATGCCACTGATCTCTCGCATGCGTGTCCTGTAACTTGCACACGACTCATGCATGATCGCCATATGTCCAACAGTTACAGGCCACGTCCAGTAACTGCTCACAGCCTGGCGTATGTTAAATCCTGCGTGATTTTCAACTAAGCACAGGCTGTAAAGACAGTTATCTTTTCAGTTTTATTTTTGACTCTATAAATAGAGTTCTTTTTCTCATTCATTGTACAGATACATAGTTATCTACTGTCAAAATTTTGAGAGCTTTTCTTCTTCGCATAGTCCAAGGGATAAAGCGATCGTCTTCTAGATCGGATTCCCACAGTTGTAATTTTCCCAGAAATACAACAAATAAAGAGAATTTCTTTATGGAAAACAAGCATGAGGACGGTCTGTCAGCTGCAAGGGAGGTGGGTCCCGGCGTGCTTGAGAAGGGGTGTGATCAGTTGATGACATCTCATCTTCAGCAGGGCCGGATCTAGTAGTCTTTCCTTTGGCCATGATCTGGAAGGTTTAGGGTACATACATAAGCAAGGTATCCTACCAGTCTATAATCAAACAAAAATATTTATGTATATAATTCGGTCCTATGTCGTGACAAATCAATGTTCTAGTGTTCTAGTTGTTTCTAGGTATGTTTCTAGTCTATAATCAAACAAAAAATCCCTTTCCCTCCTCTCTGTCACGAAAACCCCTCTTCCTTCTGGAAATCCTCCACATCCTTCTCACTGTTACGAAACCCTCCCTCTTCCTCAGGTGACGCTCCCCTCACGAAACCCTCCTTCTTCCTCATCTTCTTCTCTCTGTCTCTCTCTCCCCTCATAAAAACCCTAAAGACTGACCGACCGACTGATAGATTATTTGGGTTTTTCGTGAGGGATCTTATAGTGTGTGAGTCTTTATATTCTTCTTTATGGCTTTTTTTTATTTTGTTTCAGGAACCCTAATTCTATGGCGTATGATTATCATCCTTGAAAAAAGAAAAACGAATTTGTGTTAATGCAAAAACCCTTACGTATTTTTGTGTTAATGCAAAAACGAATTTATGTTAATGCAAAAATGAAAAACGAATTTGTGTTAATGCCACTACACCAAAACAAGCAATTTGTAACACTTTCCTTTTTCAATTTGTCACAGTTATTACCGTTACAAGTTTGTAACGATAATTACCGTTATAAAATTAAATAACCATTAGTAAAATAGTATTATTGTATTTTTTATATTTAGTTTATTTATGGTAATGTCATGACCTTACAAGAAAGAGAAAAAGAAAATTGGTTTCCCTCCCTAATTTCACATCCCTCCTTTGGTTCTAACTTTCCCTCCCTGAATCCTCTCTTTCCTCCTCTATTTCACAGTGCTTCCTTCTTCCCGAATCCTCTACTACCGTGCTCACCTTTCATTTATCCCGAGCAGGGCCTCCGCTACCACCACACTCATCGTTGCCAGCACCACTCCCACCACTACTCTCTCACACGTACGCTATTTTTCTCTTCTCGATCCAAATTTTAACCCTAAAAATCTCGAAGGGTCACCATGCCCCAATCCTACCCTTAATTTTGATCCTGCTCCATTGATGATGACAATGAGTTCCTGGAGTTCGAGTTCTGCCCCGACGGGAAGCTCCTCTATGCCAACAACTCCATCTACAGGTTAGGGTTTTCCTCTTCGAGTCCTTTCTATTTATGTTTAGGTTTTCGAATTGGGGAATTTATTCATTTATGGTTTACCAATTTTTTCCCTTCTTCTCTGGTATAATTTTGGATGATGGCTCATTATATTTATATGATACCTAATATGTTTGAATGTTGCTTTAGAGGTACTTACTAAATAAGCAGTGGATGTGTCCCAAGTCGAGGGGAGACTTCACCATCCTGTTCAGCCATATCATCATTGGCTTCAAGTTCGTATGCTCCACCTTCAACAAGGTCACCGTTATTTCCTTCACATATTTTTCATGATAGACATGTCACATATGTTCTTGTTCTAGTGATTTTTGAGTATTTGTATCGTGCCAAAATGTGTAACAATATATTTATATAGGCAGCGGATGTAAAAGAAGAAAGAAATATTAGAGCTCTTAGAAGTTTCAAGGATATGGTTTTTGTTAGTGTTACAAAGGGCACAACTTTGTTGTTGTTATAGAAGAGCATGACAAAGATCAGGGCCGGTCCGGAGGATTGGGTTGTCCAATCCGGAGCTAATTTTGGTTGTCCTTTATTTTGAGTCGGTCCTGGTGGTCATCCGTGATCCCGACCTTTGGTTGGATCACACTGAGCCCGGCGGGTTGCCCTAGCAGAGGGGGGTTGCCCAAGCACCAAGTCTTATGCGGCTTATTCTAGGGCCGGCCCTAGCAATGATTATGTTTACATCCTAGGTAATCGAAGATGTTTTGATATTGTCACATACCACTTTTCTTGTTTTTCTTAGTTTCTTTATAAGGTGATACTTATCTCCATGTAGTGTAGCTGTGCCATTTTAGTCTTTAGATGAACTTACCAATGGGATCAGAAGGAAAAGGCACCGCAATTTAAGGTGATCACTACACATTACTATTGAAACCCTATGTTCATGCATGAGGGTTGGTAACTATGTTAGTATTTCGCTTAGTTTTAAATAAATTAGATTAGTATCTTCAAGAACAGAGTAGTATCTTCTCTTTTGCAGAACTAAATAAACTTACTTTTTACCTAAAGCTCGACCTTTGTTCGACAAACATAACCTTGCAGCTGCATAAGTTGTGAACTTAAGCCTTACATATACCTATTTAAAATTGTATAAAGTCGTGTGCAAACAATTATGTAACACCATCAGAAAATAGTAATGGTGATGAAAAATCTCAGTTCAAATCTTTGGGGTCAAAAATCCCTTTTCTCCCTTGATCTCTGTTACCTATGACTTCAGTAAATCTCTCATTCACCTTGTATTCCTTCAATTCTAGTGTCAAGATCAGATATTATTCGAAGAGTCCTTAAAAGTGTTGGCTGTATCGATTGATATGTTCCTTGACTGGAGGATCATATCAATACCAACTCATTTGATTCTTCCTGTTCTATTCGTAATCGGAGGTACATTAAGCTTCCTGCAGATACTATCTTTACTATCTTCCTGTTCTATTCGTAATCGGAGGTACATTAAGCTTCCTGCAGATACTATCTTTACTAACTGTTCTTTACATTTTTTTTCCATTGCAAACTCTTTTTGTTCTTTCTCGATTGCCAACTATCTGACCCATAAAGAATATATTAGCCTTCTAACATTCTTATTGAACTTCACCTAAATGTTCCTTATGGTGTCATGGATATATTTGGCCACATTGTTTAGAAAGCATTTATCCTTTCTTCTTTTTTTACTTTTCCAGAATAATTTGTATTCATCATTCTATTGAATCTTGCTTTCATGATTAGTTTACATTTAGGTATATGTCAGTTCTGGATTACTTGTCCCCAACAGTTCGATTATTTATTCTTTTAAATTTCTCCTTCGCCTTTAGGTTTTTTTTAGTGTTATGGAGCTTAACTTGCACTTGGAAAGTATTGACCAAATACTTTATGACTAGGCATCAATATGAACTAACCTTCGAAATAGTAGAGACAATTTTAAGCATAGGATGAATTGCTTGAGAACCTATATCACTATTCATTATGAAGTTTATTTCATCATTACAAAGACGATCAGGATTTTTATTTTTTTAAATCTTTCTGGACAGTTTGGGCTAACACTTCATCACATCATACTATACAGATTTGAATTAATTTGATGAACCATGAGAAACATTCTTTCGCAAATATCTTTGGCCTTGTATATAAAATATACCTTGCCCTCTGTCTTGCTTTTTCATATTCTTGGGACGCACTTTGGACAGTTAGGACAACAAGTCACCAAACGACATGTATGCTTGATGAACCAGTTTTTACCCGTCTAAATTTTAGCTTAGCTCAAACTTATTCCAGTTTTTATAATAGTCCATTATATTTTTACGATGCCAAATATGTTTGAATGTTGCTCTAGAGGTACTTGCTGAACGAGCTATGGAAATATCCCAAGTTGAGGGGAGAGTTCACCATCCTGCTCGGCCATATCATCCTTCGCTTCAAGTTCGTAAGCTCCACCGTCAACAAGGTCACCGTTATTTCCTTCACATATTTTTCATGATAGACACGTCACATATGTTCTTGTCCCTTCACATATTCCTGAATTCAATGGACATTATTACTGAATTCATAAATAAATTATATTCATTCTCTCAGGTCCTAATCAACTTTGGTCTCGGCTTCACCTCGACCCTTCCGGAGGATAAAGCTGTAGACTTGCATGTGCTGGTGAGGGCCTTGTTATCTATGCATTCATCATGCGGGAATGTGGTAAGCTAAATGTTTTTTAGAAGTTTGTTTAAGCATCACTAAGTTCCTTTTCGTTTTGTTATTCTCTTTGTCATGCAGTTTTATATTGTTATTTTATTTTGGAGATATGCTTTGCCTAGATTGAGTTACTGATTATAAAACTTCTATTATTATCTTGCATAAAGCATGCAACTAAAAGTAGAAATCCTAAAGCTACTTATGTACGTTTTGATTGGGTGATTAGCTGACGAAGTATATTTCATTGGCTTTGGTGCAGCAATAAGGGCTACTGCTTTTTCTTCCATCATGGAAAGCCGTTTGGTAACACCATTGCCTTCGCTTTTTCATTTTTGAACAGCTTGTTATGAAAGAAGTGGGCTCTTTTCCTAAACCTCTGCTTCTTTTTGAAAAGCATAAGCAATATTAAACAAAGCCTAAGAGGCAAGTACAAGCAGCTAATACATGTATGATAGGCTACAAGGTGAAGAGAAGTAGAGTTACAACTCATCCGGATTAGTACCACCAGTTACAAACAAATCTCTCATCTCTTGCACCAAAACTACCACGCAAATGGAGAATCTATACAAGTTTGTTTCTTCTGTTCTACTACTTGATGCGGATGTGTCATTCTAAAGCCTAATCTTTCACGTCACTACACTATTCCATTAATTAGTGTACCTATGAACTACTAATTAATGGTCATAATCTGTATCCCAAGTCACCCACTATCCAAAATCCTAGACCAAAAAACCCAAAATATTGGTCTAATTTTGGTGAACCTGCCCAAACCATAGACCCCCCAAAAGACCTAGTTGCTAACCTAGATTTCGAAAAAGATTATGATACCCTTGTGCTATCTAAACCCCCTAGAAAAAATAGTTTTGCTTCCAAGTTATATATGCTTTTCCATCCAATTTGAGGGGGTATTGGCCATGTATTCAGGTATCAATTTCTACCCGTTTATTACTAACTGCAGTTTTGATCTTTGATCAGACTGGCTCTAACTTGTTATCTTTGGTTGTGCGTCATCATGCATCGATATTTTTTGCTATTTCTGGTGGGCATCCTCGTGTACCAATGTCTGCTATTTCAGTCATGTGTTCAAACTTTGCCTACTCTTGTTACTCTATTTTGGTTGGTGTGTCAACCTTTGCCTATCCAAGGTTCAAAAATGCGGTTTGTTATTGATTTCGGGCCCTTTCTATGCTAATTGTTTTGACTGAGTTTCGGATGTTTTGGTGGTTCGGACACTTTTTTAGAACTTTACGTCCGTTTATTAATTTTTCTTTATATTTATGATGGTGACTACTGAATCACTGATGTTAATTTTCTGTTCATGATAATGACTGTTGACGTTGATTTTGTCTTTTTTAGCTTTATCTAGTGTTTTCTTTTTCTGATTTCTTAAACAAGCTGGACATGTTTCACATTCTCTACTGTGAGGGGAAATGTTAAAGTTAGTATGTAATCTACTCTTGTCTCACAATTGATAGATTTCTATGAGGAAGGTTATCTCTCTCCTCATATCTATACGTGCATGTGTGTATGTGTGTGTGTGTGTGTGTTTACTCATAACACATTAATGAAGTACCCCAATGTAGTTTTCTAATGAGGGCATGCTCATCTACTTAGTAGTGCTACTAATTATTCTGCTAGTCAGGTTTCCTTTAGTGAGATGAATCAAACTGTCAAACATTAAAAATATAATAAGTCAGTAAATCCTAAGGAATGTTTCACATGTAGCCAATCATGTTAAAATGTTTTTGCCAAAATGGCAAGTATTGCATATGCTATATTCTTGGAAAATGAGTAACATTTGTGGCATTTTATAGTCGTGCAACGTTGTTAGTGCTTCCTTTATTCATGTCTGCTTGTGGCCATATTGTAGGTTATCCCTACAATTTGGACTTTGATTATGGTGCTCTTGGCCAGTTGCAACATTTCTCAATAAATAACCTTGGTGATCCATTCATTGAGAGCAACTATGATGCGCATTCCTGGCAGTTTGAAGTGGGGGTGCTAGATTGGTTTGCTCGTCTATGGGAATTGGAGAAGAATTAATATTGGGGCTACATAACTAATTATGGCACTGAAGGAAATTTGCACTGAAGGAAATTCGTCTATGGGATAGGTATGCCATTTCTTTAATTGTTGTCTTATTAAGATACCTCTTCCTTCAACAAATCCAACCTATTGATTACTTAACATATCATTAAGATATTTGCATCTTGGTTACTATTGTGATGCTTCTGCACACCCAACCTCCAAAAGAAAATAATCCAAATATGACCATTGGTACATAGTCTCAAACTTTTTCATAACCATTCCTATAACATTGAGAATGAGCAACTGGTGAGGCTCTTGACCTTAGAATTCTGCTAACCATGTCTGCTCTAGCACTCTTACAGTAAGACATCCATACAGGGTGTACAAAAAATTGAGAAGTCATCGAAACAAGCAGAATAATGAGTTTATGACCACAAATCTGGATATTTATATTTGTGTTGCTAGGTAAATTCAACTATGTCATCGAAACAAGCAGAATAATGAGTTTATGACCACATGTCTGGTCTAGCACTCTGTCTGCTTATTCATGTCAAATTTGTATTTGTGTTGCTAGGTAAATTCAAATGTGGATATCATCTAATTTCCTTTTTTCTGGTTGGACAGCAGAATAATGAGTTTACAACCACAAATCTGGATATTTAACTGGTGCATATATTGTGTACTTTCTGGCCTTATATATATTACATTATACAGTAACTTGCAAATCAAGTTCCCTTCATTTTGACATGTAAATGTTGATGATATAAGGGGGAATTGCTTGATCACCACAAATTCTAATTCTTTCATTCTGTACATTATTCATAAACTGCTTGTTTATTAACCAGGAACACTAATGTTTCCCTCCTATATTTGTTGTTTAGGCCGTGTTTTGGTAATGACACAGTAGAGAAAATCATTGGAAGTACCACGGCTTGGCCAACAGACCACATTATGCCGTTTGAAGACTAGGTACGTCTTTAGTGCAGTACCTCTAAATGCTATACTAAATTCCTACACACTATACTTTAATTCATGCACCCCTATATTTTACTCACTGTTTTCACATTCTATTACACAGATGTAAAATAAAAACTAATCCTACATACTCTTTGATACTAATTTCTACTTATCTGCATACTTCTTTAATAATTTGAACTTATAATCTACTGTTTACTGAACACTAGAGCGTCTGATCTAATACACATTAGAGAGTAAATATCTGCATATAATACCTTACTGAACTTTACCTATAGAAAACCTATTTTCCACTACACAACAGATATGGGAAACTGAAAGCTTTGGTCTGTATTGATAAGTCTTTAGTATAGACCACATTTAGCGATTTCAGCTTCATCTATATGAAAAAATGCACGCACTCAGTTGGAACTTATTAATCCTTTCAAGCTTTCAGTCAAAAAATGAGAAGAAGAGTTGAGAACACTTACAATTACAACAGAATATATAAACACATAAGACTCAATTAGTGGACTGGTAAGGCATCACTTTTTCTATCCCAATAATTTACTTTTCATCAATTGTCTGGATCGGCTCGAGATGGTTTTTTTCTTTACACTAATAATTTATCCCCTATTTTTGTGTAGGTTGGATGAAGGAAGAGGATGCTTTTTGAGGAGTTTTGGTTGTGGATAGGCTCGAAGGGAGCTAAAAGTTAGATAGTCAACATTTTGGGATATATGTAGCTAACTACACTGTTAATGTTTAATTTTTGGACCTATGTTTGGTACTACTTCGTTGTTCTACATGGAGAAATTAAGGATTTTGAATGTTTGGTACTACTTCGTTATTCTACATATATTAGACAGTGAAATTAATAAATTTACTTATGTTCAGAATTCATTATGTGATTGATTCACATTTAAATTTTTGAATACCTGCATTTTGTGTAACTGTGGCATTATCTGCAATAGTATTCTGATGTGCTGCATTCTGTAAATTTTCGAATACAGAATTTTGACTCTGCAATAGCATTCTGACATGCTATTGTTGCACATATAATAGCAGGAAAGAAATGCTATAAAAAGCAGATATATATCGAAACGCTATTAACAAACAATAACATACAGGAACAAAATTAAAAATAAACAGCGTTCAGGAACGCCATAACACATTTATAGCGTTAACAAATGTTATTAATGAACTATAGCGTTCGTAAAGGCTATGTAAACTATATAACGTTTGTAAGTGCTATAACATGTCTATAGCGTTCATGATCGCTACAATATATTAATAGCGTTCATGAATGCTATTAAAGTTCTATAGCGTTCCTAATTGCTATAACTATTATATAGCGTTTCAAAACGCTATAAATTGTCTATAGCGTCAATGAACGCTATAATCCATGAATAGCGTTCGTGAATGCTATAACTTTATAACGTTCTTGTACATGGGGTTATTATAGCGGGGCATATATAGCGGGCGGAATATGCTATAATATGCATTCTACAGCGTTCAGCACACGCTAGCATATCCCATATCTGTTGTAGTGATGCTATGTTGTGAATGATGTTCGGAATGTGAGAATAGAAAAAAGTTGCCATGTGTGCTTTTGAAACATGTTTGAGAACTGTATCGTACGTTGGAAAAGGATTTGGATGGGATAATTGATGGATGAGTTCAACAGAATTAATAAGTTGACTCAAGTGTGTTGGCTAGTGCTTGCGAGATCCTAAAAATGTTGGCTTATGATATTGAGACCCGAGATGTTGGCTAAATGTTGTGATCATTATAGATCATGAATGTCTGAAATAGACTTGGGTTTGGTATGGTTTAAGCATGGCCTTATTTCTGAGTGGTATATTGCCTCTACACTTCAGAATAAGATGTATCGTGACCCTTTTCCATACGATAGCAACGTGACTATCTGTGAGTATTGGGTAGTGCCGAGACTTAGCTAGGAGTCATGCCATATTACTAGATAACTTGAGTGTCCCTTAATTGTGATGTTATGCTGGGTAGCGAGATTGTTAGCAATCGTAACGAGTGCTTCGGTTGGGAATTGCTCAGTTTGGCAATGTCCCAGACTAGCAGGATGATATTTATATTATAGGTAACAAATTTGGCTAGCGAATGTTGCGTGGCTGAGAACATTGAACGATAGTTGCAATTAGTTGAATGGGAATCATGTGTGACTATTACAAGTTGGTTGCTAAATTAAAAGTTTTGCAAATGATGTCGATGACCCGAAGGAGTATTGGAAATCTATGCTATGACCGTAAGGTGCAATAGGATGTTAACCCATCTTGATCACCGAAGGATAGAATTAGTAAAGTTTGAGTTTGTGTTTGGCAAAATAGATAGTCGTTGCATATGTGCATGTATGCTGAGGAATTGAATTATATCACAAAGGTAACAGGTAGTGACCCTAAATAATTGTGTTGCAAAGAGAATGCACTACCAAAATAAGTCATATCAGCGACGTATTTAGCGACTCCAAGATAGTTTGTCGCTAATATTTGGGGTTTTAGCGACGTTAATATAAGACGTCGCTGTTTGTCGCCAACAGCGACTAATAGCGACGTCTAGCGGCTACAATTTGTTAAATGGGAACCTGCGTCGCAAGTTCGTCGGTACCCGTCGCTGAGATAGCAACGTGTAGCGACGAACTTTAAGCAGCATCGCCGTTTATTATATGTCAGCGACGTTTAGCGACGTCCTTATAGGACATCGCTAATCGTTTCATATAGCCAGCGAGGGTTTCCTTTTCGATCATTCACAATTTTTTCCTCCCAATTTTGGGCGTGCTCCTCCTCCGCGACGCTCCTCTGGCGATTTCCCTCCTCCGGCCTCCTCCTCTGCGGTGCTTCTCCGGCGATCTCCCTCCTCCGGCCTCCTCCTTCTCCTCCTCCTCCTACCTCAGGTAGCTCCTCCTTCTCCTCCTCATCCTTCCTCAGGTAGCTCCTTTCCAGTTTCTCCTCGTCTTCTAGCTCTCTCTTTCGCTTCTAGTTTGTGTCCACGAGAGCGTGGACTCGCTGCGGGGGACACGAGATTGACAGTGGACTCGCTGCGGGGGACACGAGAGCGTGGACTCGCTTCTAGTTCGTGTGACACCTATTTTGTTGGTTTGGACACGTCGTGTCCCACTATGTGGACACGAGACTCACAGTGTGACACCTATATACTGATACTGGGAGTTTTTTTGGGCATATCAACTGTCAATTTGATGTTTTGCTTGGATTCGAATTCTAATTTAGGGTTCGAGCCCTATTTACTGATACTGGGAGTTTTTTGGACATTTTCAGGGTTTTGAAATGATGAATAAATTGACTAATAATTATTATCGAGCCCTATAAAATTTCAGCTATGTCACGAAGGATGGATACTAATCATGTGAATGAGTTTTCTCCTAAGTATTCTCGACAGTTGAGTATGATTTAGCTCACTGACATTACTGAAATATGGAATAATTAGACTTTCTGTTCAGTACCCTTTGACTGAATTAAGTTGACCTGAATACCATATTTTAAATCCTAAATCTACGGTACGACATCGTGATCAGGACATAGTCCCTGCAGCCATTCGACTGGCGAGGCAGAAACTATGTAGCCGTAGATAAAGTTGACTGTCCTCCGACCCTTATCCCTTGGCAATGATGATACGACAACCTATCACTATATCTTATATAGTAGTAGATGATGTCTTAGTATTACATTATGTGAGTTCATCTTGATTCTGTTACATTCTTCAGATACTACATACGATAAGAACATATACTACACCATATGTACAGAACATAGATGATTCACACTAATGTATGCTAGAATGAATCTTGGGTTGTGTTCTGAGCCATCCGTTCTGCTACTTGGCAAAAAATCAAATTTATTGTACTTTATCTGCTTTCGAAAATGTACTCAAATTACATGATGGTTCCTTTAGTTAGCTTGCTTATGTTATAATTATATTAGCTTGCTTACCAGATGGCACCCATGACCCGAGGAGCGGCACGTCGTTTGAGGGAAACAGTGAATGCTGAGGTGGCTCCTCCTACAGTTAAGGAGGAAGTGGCACCGGTTGCTAGTGAGACCGGGAGTTCTATTCATCCAGCACCGGTAGCTAGTGAGACCTGGAGTTCTATTCGTGCAACACTTGCAAGGGACGACATCTCTCCTCACGCCAAAGATCTCGCTTTTTCGAGGTGGTTGCGTGATCGTATCACTGAGCATTTGCGTGAGCTGCGTGGTTCTCATTAGCTATTAGTACTTATTTCTATTGGACTTTTTGTATTGGGTTGTTTTTATATTAGACTATTTGTATTGGACTACATATATGAATTAGTACTGTGTCAATCTCTGGATTGTATTGGTACTACGACCATCATCCCTCGGCAATGATGATACGACAACGAACCAGAGAGGATACTCTGAGAGATCCATCTGAGTAGGACGTATACTCTGAGAGATCACCTTTACAAGTATGATATCAGTAGTGGGATTGAGTGTGTACGTCCTACTCAGATGGGTCTCTCACTGTTACTATTTTTTCTGACAGCATGTTGGATGTGCTACGTCAACAGATTCTTGCTCCGAGCCAAAACTTTGCCCCGGAGCTCAAGTGGATATCTTTCGTGTAGAGCTCGAGTGAGAGGTTCCTGACAGCATGGTGGTCTCCTTTGTCAAAGTATCCGTGCTCATCACACATTGGTTGTGGGACGAGCACGGATACTTTAACAAAGGAGACCACCATGCTGTCAGGAACCTCTCACTCGACCTCTACACGAAGGATGTCCACTTGAGCTCCGGGGCAAAGTTTTGGCTCGGAGCAAGAATCTGTTGACGGAGCACATCCACCATACTGTCAGAAAAAATAGTAACGGTGAGAGATCCATCTGAGTAGGACGTACACACTCAATCCCACTACTGATATCATTCTTGTAAAGGTGATCTCTCAGAGTATACGTCCTACTCAGATGGATCTGCAGAGTATCCTCTCCGGTTGGGTTGTGTTCTGAGACATCCATTCTCACACTTAAAATACATATTAATTAGAACTGTGTTTTGTATTTTCGGCGAAACCAGGGATTTGATTCTGTATTTTGTATTTTGGTTTCTGTATTTTGGCTCCAGCTCCATTTGCATTAATATACGGTACGACATGGTCCCTGCAGCCATTCGACTGGCGAGACAGAAACTATGTAGCCGTAGATAAAGTTGACTGTCCTCCGACCCTCATCCCTCGGCAATGATGATACGACAACCTATCACTATATCTTATATAGTAGTAGATGATGTTTTAGTATTACATTATGTGAGTTCATCTTGATTCTGTTATATCCTTCAGATACTAGATACGACAAGAACATATACTACACCATATGTACAGAACATAGATGATTCATACTAATATATGCTAGAATGAATTTTGGGTTGTGTTCTGAGCCATCCTTCATCTGCCCCCTTTTCTGTCCCTCTCGTTATGTCGCGAACCTCTTCCTCTATGCCATCAAAATCAGAATCCTCGACTCTCTTTCGCTTCTTGGATATTGACCCAGCTTCCAATAATCTCTCATTTCCCTCCGGGTCCACTCTACTTCCAATCTCTTCCTCTTTATACACGGATCTACAGAATCAATGCCCTCTGAGGAAGGCAAAACTGAATCAGCATTGTCTTCTGGATCGTCCTCATCAAGGCATAACGGGCTACTCAGTGTTTCCAGCTTTTTAACTTCTCGCTGGCTGTAGAGTCGAAATGGGAACGGGTCCTCTTTGCCGGCCCGGAGCTCTAACTCGCACTCGTCACATCGCTACCGGTTTCCTCTCCTCCTCTGACGCGGGTCATAAGAAAAGAAATTTTGTACCTCTTCTTCACATAAACATCATTGCCGCCTTGTACTCGCGAGCCTCCTCGTCTGTGACGCTATCCAACTTTTCGGTGCCTACATTGTCATTCGAATTTCCTCTTCGACTCGTATCGTCCTCTTCTTCGCCTGTCTTTTCGTTCCCTGTCTTACAATCATCTGCTATCACCGCCATCTCATTCGACTCTTTCTTCGATGACTCCGAGGAGGAGGAGGAAGACTCGGAGAAGGAGTCGAATGAGTCGGCGGTGATAGCAGATGATTGCAAGACAGGAAACGAAAAGACAGGCGAATAAGAGGACGATACGAGTCGAAGGAGAGATTCGAGTGACAATGTAGGCACCGAGAAGTTAGATAGCGTCACAGACGAGGAGGCTCGAGTACAAGGCGGCAATGATGTTTATGTGAAGAAGAGGTATGAAATTTCTTTTCTTATGACCCGCGTCAGAGGAGGAAAGAAAACCGGTAGCGAGGCGACGAGTGCGAGTCAGAGCTCCGGGCCGACAAAGAGGACCCGTTCCCATTTCGACTCTGCAGCCAGCGAGAAGTTGAAGAAGCTGGGCACGCTGAGCAGCCCGTTATGCCTTGATGAGGACGATCCGGAAGACAATGCTGATTCAGTTTTGCCTTCCTTGGATGGCATTGATTCTGTAGAGCCGGGGGAAGTGGCTCCTCCTCGGCAATGATGATACGATAACCTATCACTATCTTATATAGTATTAGATGACGTTTTAGTATTACATTATATGAGTTCATCTTGATTCTGTTACATTCTTCAGATACTACATACTAGATTCGATAAGAACATATACTACACCATATGTACAGAACATAGATGATTCACACTAATGTATGCAAGAATGAATTTTGGGTTGTGTTCTGAGCCATCTGTTCTGATCAAGCATCTTCCTTCTCCTCTCCTCTACCATGGCTCTGGACCCATCTGCTTCTCCCTACTTTCCTTCTTCTTATTTGACTCTCTCAGCCACATATGATATCCAGCTCAAGTGTAGAGTCGGAGGAGAAGAAGTGGACAGGAAGAAGAGAGGGAAGCAGCACAGCCGGCGGCATGACCTGAAGGAAGTACAGATATTTTTTTCAAATCCGTAGGAGAACTATAAGGATATATCTTTTCACAATATGTCATCTTGTCAAAGACCCTTAATGTGACAACCATGTTACCGCGGTGTCGGAAGACTAACATGTCATAACTTTCTAAGCCGTGTGTTTTGACATAATCCTCCCAACTCTTTCCTCCTATGTAGTAATCTTGCATTATTACATAGAACTAAAATTCGGTTGGAGGATTATATCAAAACACACGGCTTAAAAAATTATGACATGTTAGTCTTTCGACACCGCGGTAACATGGGTGTCACATTAAGGGTCTTTGATAAGGTGATATGTTGTGAAAAGATATATCCTTATAGTTCTCCTACGTATGTTGAAGAAAACCTCTATACTTCCTCCGGGTCATGCCGTCGGCTGTGCTACTTCCCCCTCCTCTTCCTGTCCACTTCTTCTCTCCCGACTCTACACTTGAGCTGGATATCATATGTGGCTGAGAGAGTCAAATAAGAAGAAGGGAAGTAGGGAGGAGAAGATGGGTTCAGAGCCATGGAGGAGGAGAGGAGAAGGAAAATGTTTGATCAGAACTTGAGGTAGAAAAGTTGTGACATTGATAGCGTGAGAGAGGAAGAGGGTGGAAAAGTTCTTCTCCCCCGACTCTACACTTAAGGTGGATATCATATTTTGGTTTCTGTATTTTGGCTCCAGCTCCATTTGCATTAATCTATGGTATGACATGGTGATCAGGACATAGTCCCTGCAGCCATTCGACTGGCGAGGCAGAAACTATGTAGCCGTAGATAAAGTGGACTGTCCTCCGACCCTCATCCCTCGACAATGATGATACGACAACCTATCACTATATCTTATATAGTAGTAGATGATGTCTTAGTATTACATTATGTGAGTTCATCTTGATTCTGTTACATTCTTCAAATACTACATACGATAAGAACATATACTACACCATATGTACAGAACATAGATGATTCACACTAATATATGCTAGAATGAATCTTGGGTTGTATTCTGAGCCATGCGTTCCTATACTTGGCAATTAAGTTGTGGACCATTATGTGTGACATTGTTGTTACAAATTTTCATATATCTGTGTTGATTGATGTGTTCGTGATTGTGTGTATCTGTGTTGTTTGATACTGTGTTCGTGATACACACCGTTGTTGCTGTAACAAATGGTGTAGGGGATGCTGCAAATGCTGCAGAGGATGCTGCAGGAAATGCTGCAAATGCTGTATTTTTTTTATTTTTTTTCAATTTTAGAGACGTTCAGCGACGATCAGCGACGTTCAGCGACGAAAATGTAGCGACGTTCAGCGACGATCAGCGACGTTCAGCGACGATCAGCGACGTCGCTAAGTAAGTACCCCCAACGTCGCTAACGTTGATGAATACCGTCGCTGATCGTCACTAAACGTCGGTAATGTAGCGACGTAGAAAAGTCGCAGAACGTCGCCATATGGCTGTCAAGCCAGGTCAGCATCGATGCATGTAAAGTCGCTCAACGTCGCTAGTATACGTCGATAAATAATGACATTTTACGTCGCTGGCAGTCGCTAAATTAGCGACGTGTCCGCATCGCTAAAGCTCGTCGCAATAGCGACGTATTGTGACGTTTTCTTGTTTAACGACTAGGTTAATCGCGACTACGTGCATACTTCGCTAAATACGTCGCTAATCGAAATTAGCGACGTATTTTTCCTATTTAGCGACGTCTTGAGGCGTCGCTGATTTGACAAATTTTAGTAGTGATGGTTAATAGATACATGAATTTTCAGATTGAATGGAATGAACTACTCGACCCTTGCGGTACGAGATTTTGATGTCCGAAAAACGAATGGGATTAAGAACCACGAAAGGTGTTGGATAGATGGTGTGATGGTCTAGACGACTGTCGATTGGGATATAGATTGTTGGCTTATGACTTAGTGATATAACTTTATCATATAAATTGAATAGTATGATTTCATAGTTTTGTTGAGACTATCAGAATTGATGACCCTTGAATAGTTAGCCTCGGTATATAGATCTGTGTTGGTACAAAGGAATTGGAATAGAAATTGAATCGTTGAAAATTTACTTGATGGATTATTAGAACGTTGAAAATAGTATATTGGATTGGAAATTAGACTGTAATGTTGCTAGATCGATCTTAGTCGATCGTTGGATAAGTCTAGAATGAGCCTCTGTGGAAATTAGTTTCTTGAGGATGACCATAAACAGACTTGACCCTAGCGACCGTGGGCTACATAACCAATTGTCGACATAGTCGACAATGACCAATAGTTGTTCATACTGAGTGGATACCCATAGGTTTGGGTAGAGTTGCTGGGAACTGTCGGTTTCTTGTTGGCATAAGAATAAGAAATTTGTATGATCCCTAGTACCCGTCCACTCTATGGGAATCACCTGAATGATTAGGTTTAGCTGTCAGTATAGCTAGCCTTAAAGACTTGACCGAATAATAGGGTGACCTTCGGCGACCGTAGGATAACCTTTTGGTATTGAACGAGAGATGGTGATATATGAGTATGATATAAGAAATGATATGTTGTAAGTATATGCTTCAACATGAACCTTAGAGATGTTTAACCCTTGAGGATTATGTGTCGGCCTATAGCGGGAACTGGAATCGTGGGATGAGACTTGAGTCGTATGTATCGAGCAGTGAGTTGTTCCATGAGATGGAATTTACTGCTCATGACGGGAATATTGGATCTGTATTTAAAGTCGGGTAGCTGGGTTAACCTTGACTGTCACATAGAATTGTACCTTAGCTCGGGTGATTGATAGTGGGTGACTTTGGGTTGTACCTTTTAGAAAAGATGAATTACCTCGGTAAGAAATATCGTTGGATTCAGAAAGGAATATGATTGCATGTTGTGAATTCTTAGTATGGTTGGCTCTAAGTTAGACCCTTGGCTCGAATGCTAGAAATATTATGCTTGGGTAAGAAATTTATCTGAGTTGTCCCTGATGTTGAGTGTTGTGGCTGGAAAGATAGCGATTGTGGCAAAGTAATAAGTCAATTAAAAGGATGCTAAGTCGGATTTAGGAAAAAGAGTTATAATCGTGGCATATAGAATCGCACTGACATGGAAGCTGACTGAAGTACATATATTTTAGGAGCGCCTAAAGTGTGTGTATGGATCCAACCGAAGTGATAGCTACGACAGAGATAACACTATAGAGGGAGCTTATTGAATTGCACTAGTACATACTTTGGCTGAAATACATGTATTTTGGGAACGTCTAAGATATGTATATAAATCCAAACGAAGTGGTAGGCTGCGACAAAGATAACAATGCTGGGAGAATGTAGATGAATCAACAAAAAATAAAAATACTTTGGAAAAGAGAACGAAGGATTGAATCATTGATGAGTTAAGTGGAACGGTTAGATAACAATCTCGAGTTTTTCTAGAGTTTCGAATCGAAATATTGAATAAGAAGCTGAATGATGAATTTGTTGTGACTAGTGAGTTAGTAGAATGAGTTGTTCCCTTAAGTTTCGAGGATAAAACTTTTTCTAAGTGGTTTATTGTGTAATGTCCCTCTCTGCATGAGACATTTGGGTTAGCTTGTTGGACGCGATCAGAATGTTGGACCGTGACTGGTGTTAAAAATCAGAGAATTGAGACTGATGCAGTCTCTCTTAGCTGACTAGACGGAACAGATATTGGAACGTGGCTCGCTGGTAGAACTATGCTTAGTGGGAATGTACGCGATCGGAACAAGAAGACCCTTTTATGTAAGTGAGTGGAACTGTCATTCCTCCTCCTTACTCCTTCATGCTTAATAAAATAGAGTAATGTGATGCTATGAATTGTCCCTAAATGTTCCACATTTTAGTTGCTGAATAATATAGATGCTTATGCTGAGAATTATTGAAATGAATAACACATGAACATTAAACTGCTGAACGAATCACACTTGAACTGATAATGTGACTTGATGCCTGAGAATGAATTGATAGCATTGTCTCTTATGTTTAATGTTGCTGAAACAAATGAAATACTTGAATAACGAGATGCGGTATGATTGATACATGGAAAAAAAAAACTGGCTATGCTATTAACACAAAGAATTGAATGAGACTCTTGAATCATTTACACACTGTATAACTATTGTAAAGAAATGAGATGATGCATGTTTTCATATAAACAATAAACTGAATAATAATTGTCCCAGCAAAATGAATGAAAAGCTGTTTGTTTCTCGTTGAGAGGAATGCTATGAGAAATATTGCAATGAATCAATGAATAAGGAATTATGAGACTTGGGATCATGGAGATCACCAAGTGGAATGATGGTAATGATGGAATGATTAGTCGTTGAACACGGCTCAGAATTGAGATGAGATGTTGAACTGTTAGCTTTGCTTACTTTTAGTTTTTTTTTACCATGCACTTGTGTTTATCGAGTCGACACGCATTCGCATGGTCATGGACGTACTTGTACAAGTCTGAGTAAGTTTTCTCGAACGGTACCTGGGGTGTTAGGACCGATTTGACCCGAGAGGAAAGATTGGTCGTGCTATGGTGGCACGAGATATTACGGGACATTCGACTAGGCTTGCAACCTACCCTGGAATGGTGCGTCGTTATACCCGTTGGAAAGTCCTTTATGTTGCAGTTTTACCAACGACCATGTAGTCAGGATGCATGATAACGAATGTTTTGTGCAGACATAGTAAGTATATCATATTATCCTATATTTTTATGCATGTGCGAGGGAGTCGGCTATCGGTAAGAAATCACTTAAATGTGATACCGATATTTACATGTTAACTTCAACTTGATTGCTTAATATGTTAATACCAATGATGATAAGATGTTGCCTTTTAGAATATTGACATAACCTGTTGAACGATAACACCAAGTATGCTAAACGATGCCTTCCAAGAATATTTTCATAATATGTTCAACGTGGTAACTCAATGTTGCTTAGATGATGTCTTACACAAAGAAATGCTATATCATGCTAACATGTTTACTTACTTCAATGTTTCTCCTCAAGATCTGTAAACTGATACTAGGTCCCAATTAGAAAGATCACTCTAATGAATACTTGCTAAAATTGATCATTAGTGTTAGTTTAGGCGAGTGGGTTGGATTCTGCTTGCCAGTACATAGATGATGTACTGGACAGGTGCTCGTTCTTGGAAAGTTCTGTACACGAAGATTGGCTTGATCGGTCCTGTGACATCGAAGATTTGTTGGTCATGCAGAAGTTCTTCTTGTACAAAATGATGTCTTCTGTTTATAAAGGGCATAATATATGGAACATTGTAATCAGTTGTACCAGTGAGTTGTAAGCCAAGTCGGTATATCGAGTTGTATTTCAATGTATGAAAGTATCAAATGTAAGCCTTATGGCTCTTGTGTAGTTGGTTGTCCATGTAAAGTGAGATGCATTGTAAGCATTGTATTTCAATACAAGTGTTATACTCTACTTCAATTATCAATAAAGAGAATACATTTTACATATCTCTGTGCGGCTCAAATTATCTGCTTATTTTCGTTGCTACAAATCAGTGATGTGTTTCTTTTCGGTAAGAAAGAATGTCCCTGTTAACTTCAATTTGTCGGCTTTTGTCGCTGCGATGTATTCCTATTTGAAGATTATCAATTGTGTACCATCTTTGCCTTGTACAAGTGCAATACCAGACTTGTACGGCATCACGTCCAAGCGAGGACAATTGATTCCAAGAGATAAAGTGACTCTACGGAAATCGGGGCGTGACAGATAGAGACTCGAAGGTCAAACCATAGAAGACTAGTTAGATGTGTGGTAGTTTTCTATAATTGTAAAAACTTATATTCTTCTTCAAATGTAAAACTTCTAAATTTGTAAAGTTGATTTAGTTGTTGTGAATGAACAGTTAGTACTTATGAGTATTTTGTTTATTGTGGGTTAGACAACGTACTACCTCCGATACCGCGACGTAAGGTGCGGATCGTGACAATAAAGTTTTGTACGTTACGCTTGGACATCACACAAAAAATAAATAAAGCTTGACTGTTAAGATATACCTACGAGAACATCTATCAAACCCAGTAATACTTATATTTACTATCAAGCCCAAGTGGAGGTAAAGCACACGAGATTAATTAAACATGGGACATGTATTAGATATGGTAACAAATTTTCTTTCCTTCCTTGCATGCGTTACATGGAAGAAGCAAGCAAGTGAAGGAGAAGAAACCTATTCGTTTCCGTATCTGGTTAACAGTTACAATGACTGTTTGGGACCCCAACCGAACATACCGAAACAGGAAACCAAAAGGCAAACCAAAGCAAAGCAAATCTACCAAACATCAGTGGGTGCCATCAATGAAACCTTTTTCCTTGCAGTTCCCCACACCTCCACACTTCCTACTAGGCTATGGACCTATGGTGCTATTATACTAAGCTAGCAGCTCTCAAAGGGGGAGAGCCTGTTGTCAGCAAGCTTTGAATTGTAGGCAGCCTTCTTGTAGTCGGACCATGTGAACTCCTTGTACCTGCTCCTCTCCCCTGACTCGAGCAGCAGCTGGGGCAAGGGGCCGAGCACCTGGCCGGGCGGCGGACCTCCGAAGTAGATCATCGACAGCCTCGCCTTGTCGCCGTTCGTCTCCACCCTGTGCCTCACGCTCCTGAATCTCCCGTTCGTCAGCACCTACGTACGTACGTACGTGCAACAACAATATCAGCAAATAAACTAACTAACACCGACCTCAACTGACTCTTGTGGGCAACGAGGAAAGGTGTAACCTCCTTGACCTTGTAGACGGTCTCGAGATAAAACCACATACGAAATATGGACATGTGTGTAAAAATTGGAGACAGTGAACTTAAATGACATACAACGTATCGTGCATAAAGTTCCGTGCATTATGCTGGACGTCGAAACTCTTTTCATTTTTCTATAAAATAAGACGTAAATATTTCAAACCTCACAAAAAATTATGTATTAATTATTCTTAACATGTGTTCACATATTAACAAAATCCATATTAAAATGGTTTGCGCGCAAACCATTTCAAATCGCATGTCCCTATTAGAATTCTAGATTTCAAGAAATGCATGCGATGCACTAAAGAGTAACAAGAAGTTGAGTAATGTGAAGTCAACTCATTGTCAACTTGCTGATAAAATTGGCAAAGAAGAAAGCTAGCTAGTTGGTCAAGGCAAAAGTACACATTACTCAAAAAAAAACGAAAAAAAATTTGAACTCCAGATGATACATGACAATGTTCGACTTTTCTGTGATAACAAACTTTTTGGCTGCAACTGTGCTCCTTTGGCACCGCCTGTGCATGCACGCAACGGCCGGTTGCGGAGCACCAGAGGGAATGGACGGGGTGTCTTGTGCGTGCACAGGTGCGCGCAAAAGCACGTGCCAAGAAGGTTTTTTTTTGTTTCGGCTAGTAGTTAGAAAACTGATGATAGCCAATAGTTTTATATCATTCATGAAGCTAGAAATACCTGCAAAATGTCGCCAACGTTGATGAAGAAGGCGTCCTGGTCCGGCTGGACGGGGACCCACGTCCCGTCCCCGTCGGCAATCTGGAAGCCGTCGCTGTCGTTGGACCTGAGGACGGATATGATCTGCGGATCGGTGTGCTCACCGAAGCCCGTCAGCGTCAGCTGGCTCGGGCGGTTGAGCTCCTCCTGAGGCTGCCGCCCCGGGTAGTGGTTCAGCCTGAACATCCTGTCGCTCTCCTCGTCCGTGATCAGCCTGCTCAAGCACTCCCTCGGCTGCATCCCCAACCCTTCCGCCATCAGCTCCAGCAGCTCGCAGGCCAGCCTCTTCACTGCGTATATGTACTCGTTCAGAGCAGCACTGCATGCATGCCAACAATTGATAAAACATTATAACTAAGACACTGCTATTTTGCCTGGGTTTGTGACCGTGGACGAGATTGCAAGCCACGTGGCAGCCTTCTATTGGTCTCCTGTCATTTTAAAGAGATCGGATCAAGTGATAGGAGGAAGGCAATAGTTGGCTGTCACGTGAATCTGCGGTCACAAATAGCCGACACTGTATGCCAACAATTGAGAAAATATTATAAGTAGGACACCGCTATTCTGCCTGCAGTTTGTGACTGCAGATCATGTGGCTGCCTTCCATTGGTCTCCTATCCCAGATTTTATGGAGTCTGATGATAGTAGGAGTTCAATAGTTGGCTGCCACGTGGGCCTACGGTCACGTCTGTGGTCAACAAAATATCATTTTCCTTATAAGTACTGCACGCGTAGTGATCATCGTTTGGGTTAGTGATGATGGACATGTTTGTTTACCGGAGCGGAGTTGCGGTAGGCTCCGCGAGGAAGTCGAGAGAGGCGGGCGGTACGGGGTGGGAAGTGATCTGGAAGAGGAGGTACTCCACCCAGCCCGTGTCCCCGTTGTATCCTATCCTCCTGTTGCCGTATCCGAACGGGAGGGCCGGCCCTCCCGTCTCCTTCTCGTCCTCGCCCAAGGAGAAGAACTTCAGGGCCTCCGTCTGCAGCTTCCCCATCAGCTCATTAGGGAACCCGTGGTTGGTCACCTTGAAGAAGCCTAGCTCCTCGCACGCCCTCACGATGTCGGCCGCAGAGTTCGGGGACGAGAGGTCGATGACGGGGATTATGCCGGCAACATGGGCGTTGTTGGGCTTGTAGGTGTCGACTAGCGACAGTTGCTCGGTCGGCGGATTGGTAAGTACCACCATGGTTCTTCTGGAGGAACAGAGTAAGTAAGTGGTCTACAAAGAAGAAGAAGAAGAAGAAGAGAGAGAGAGAGACTGTTTGAGAATTTCATGTGTGGGGGGAAGAGCTATTTATACACAAAGTTTTGGTTGCCACTTGCCAAGCGTACTCCAAGAAGTTTGGTCAATGCAAAGAGCACTTTTTAAGTGGTTCTTGAACACTTTTTGGCACTCATCAAGTCTCACAAGTCATTTCCACATGTTGAAAAAAAGAAAAAGAAATTTGTGCACTTCTGCAAAGTGTAGGATTTTTTCTAATTTCCTAAACTTGTGCAAAAATAGGGAAGTGAAGTAATTACTTGTGGACTATCCCCAAACTATTTTATATTAAAACTAGTATTTTAAAAACTGACATGACTGTTTGGTAGAACCGGTCAACCCGTGAAAAAGTTCAGTCATCCTGGTCAACTCGGTCGATAAGACAACCAATTCATCTGACTCGATTGAATTTTAAATCGATTTGACCCGACTGTTGACTTTTATTTTGGACTTATGCAGTCAAAAATATATTTGTTTTTTTCACTAATTCTACTATCATAAACATGCGGAAGTTCTAAGTAGCATATATGTTGTTGTACTATGTAATATATTCAATGTACGATTATAAATCTATATAACTGGTTCAACATAGATCAATCCACTGGTTGGACCGGTTCGTTGGTGAGAACTTTCTTCCTTTACTAATCATTATCGCGTTATTAATAAGACATGATATGGTACATACATGACGTGTCCTATGGAGGTGTCTGTCTGCTGTCCGATATGATGTGACACAGTTTTGAGCTTTTTTTTGCAAGAACCAGTGTCCTCTGTTAGTGGCAATTTACTTCAGTTATTAGTGACAATTATGAGTTAAAGATTTTAGCACACAGTATGGTGATACTGATTACTATGCTTGCCTCTTCTACCTATTAATCATTTATGCTTCCAAGTTGATAAGTTAATATTTTTGCAAGTCCATATTCTAAAAATAAAGAAATAAAACATATTTGGTAGCAATATTAACTACTTGATATTGATTTAATTAATTGCTGGTGTTTTAATGTCGTACAAAATTTACAAATAGATAAAAACATTTTACTCACTACATAAGCATTTTAAAATCCTAAGATTACCTTTAAGGCCTTGATATAATTGGCCAACAATATAATTATCTAATAGTAGGTTGCCTGTAAAAGTTAGATCATATTTTTCTTTGTCCTTCCTCCCATTCCCATCATGGTTCTGTCTACAATTCCATGGATTAGGAATCATTAATAAGTATAAATGTGACAAATATAACTTTACTTTCAAATGTTTATCATACGTAAAGTTTGTTTAATGATGTAGAAAACATAGGGGTTAGTGTATCCACATCTTCAAGTTAATCGAACCACATAAATTTGAATTGTGGTATAACATGCAAACATGGTCGGTCCGGGAGGTTGGGTTATCATATCCGGAGATAATTTTGGTTGTCTCCTATCTAAGTTCATCAAAGAATAGAATCAGTGAAGTACGAGTTCATGATTGATGAGATAGATAGACATTACATATGTGCATGTACGCTTGGATTGATTTGTATCACCAAAGTAATAAGTATCGACTTAGATATTTGTGTTGTACATGTAGAGAATAGTTAATCGATATATGAAATTGTCCGAGTGAATGGATTACTTAACCCTGGTGGTATGAAAGATATGAATGCCTCTTGTGAGACTAAATGGCTAGGATATAAATAAAAATTTAGAAATATCAAGATGTGTTGGATATTGTCGGTTGATAGTATGACCGTATGGATGACAGTTGGTTGGAATATAGATTGTCAGATTATCATTGAGTGATATGATCTTGTCATATAGACTCGGATAATGTGAATGTTGATATTGGAAATCCTATGGGTCACATTGAACCTGGTGAGTTGTCCAAGTTCAAAATTTTGTTGAATTTATCCCTGGACCGGTCGTGCATGTGCAACTTATAAAGTTTATTTAGTCTCTTGACCATGCATTGTCAAACAACATTCCAAGCTTTCAACCATGATCATCTACCTCTCTTAATTTCCTAAACTCATATTATAGGAGTAGAAGTCAATAATCTCAGTATTACCTCATTTTAGTTGCAACATATTGCATGAACAAAGCATGGGTCTCCCTAATTTATTCTTCCGTGTCTCCCCACTGGATATTTTATCCAATCATTATTTGTTTACATTAGACCTTATCTTATTAATAGAGATATGTTGCAACTTTGATATTGACTTTGACATCTCAATTATGAATTTGATTTCTTCACCTTTGAGTAGCTAGTAAGAAGGGAATGACAGGGAACTTCATAAATAGAACAAATATATAATATTAATTTGTTGTATATAACATATGATGTTATTGTAAATGATGTTACAAAACTACGTTCACTAAGATGCAACTAATATTACAGCATTTACGAATATAGTATATAATCTCTTTATAGTCATAATGTTGAAAACAATTATTATTATGAGGAGGGTATAACTTAATAGAGATGTCGTTACAAACAAAAACTAATAAAATGTTGAAACATTTACTCAGATATATATTGTAACCTTAATGTAAAAGGAGCAAAACTAATAACTTACTGTTCATGATAATAACATTGGTCTCTTTCCAGTCAAAACAAAATTAAAACTAATAAAATGCTGAAAATTTAGCTTTCAAACTCACCTGAAATTGCGCCTCTCAATATTTTCTATTCCTTTTCAATTCTTTACTAACTAAATCTTCTTTTATAGGCTGCAACATACAAACCTTTTATTTCTAATTAGGTAAAGTTTTTAAATGGAAGATATACTTAAATCTAATAAGAACTAAATCTTTATCAGATATATATGATATTAACACAAACCAAATCCTGAACTAAATTCCATTACTATTTTCAACATCCCCCTAGCTTGATCCACAGTTTGAAAATTTTGATATACCAATACAATTTGAAAAAGCACCCCTGAAATTTTTGAGAAGGATATAAAGAGCACAAATTAAAAACTTTCGGTATTCAAAAGAAATTGAAGGTTAAAATAATATTTTGATGCAAAAACAAAATTTAAAATAGCTTTGATATACTATCAATTTTAAGGGTTGCAAAAAAAAAACATTAGATTGCAAGTAGGATTTTACAAATGAAAAAGTGTAATATGTAAATATATTTGGTTGAAATGGTTTTATGTAAAATAGAATATATATTAGGGGCTAAAAAGTAAAAAAGTTAAGTTTGCTTACATAGAAAAGGATTCAATTTGTTACGGAAAAAATTATTACCAATTTTGCTAATCAAGACTAAAATATATCAGGACAAGCATAATAGTTCACTGAATTTTTGTTTGAATAAGAATATGATTTGGTGATTCGAATATATATATACAATTATAATGCGGCTTAGAAACCGCTCAAAAATGAGTGGTCCAAATCATATGTATATCCTCTATTAAATTATATAAAAAATTAAAATTTTAAAGAAAAATTAACTACCTGAAAATTGCTGAGAAACCCAATTTCGGGGTTGGTTTTTATGAAAAATCCACCCGCAGGATGGGTTTTATGAAATGTCCAGAATTATATATTTCCACGTTAAGTATTCCAAGATTTCCTTTAGATGCTCTGTATTTACAAAATTAATACCATAACTACCCCTCCGCACAAACTCAGATTTGGATTGCGATTCTCGTCGTCTTCTTCTTCTTCTTCACGAGAGATCTGAATTCCATTGTTCTCATCTTCAGCAGAGATCGTAACGATCATTCGTAGTTCACCATGCTTTTTTTTTTCCAGTCGAACTCCGATCATCGTTCATCTTCTTCTTCTTCTTCTTTTTCAACAATTAGGTTAATTATGGAGAGAAGATCTTCTTCTTTTTTATAAGAGTTAGCATCGTTTTGAAAGAAGAACGAAAACTACTGAATCTTTATTCATGCCAAATTTCTTTCCACAAAATAAAAAAATAAAAAATTAGGTTTCTGTCAACTGTTCTCCGTCGATATAACACGAAGAATAGTCATTCTCCAGCATTTTAACAAGGAAAATACCATTCTCCGTGTAAATTAACACAGAGAATGCCATTCGCCATGTTACTAACACGGAGAATGGCCATTCTCTTGTGTTTTAACATTTGAATGGCCATTCTCCGTGTCATTTAACACGAAGAATGGCCATTCTCCGTGTAATTTAGCACAGAGAATGGTCATTCTCCTACGTTTTAACACGGAGAATGCCATTCTCCGTGTAAATTAATACGGAGAATGGCGTTCTCCGTGTTATTTAATACGGAGAATGGCCATTCTCCTGTGTTTTAATACTGGAATGACCATTCTCCGTGCTAAATTACACGGAGAATGGCCATTCTCCGTATAAATTAAGACGGAGAATGCTATTCTTCGTGTAAATTAACACGGAGAATGGCGTTCTCCGTGTTATTTAACACGGAGAATGGCGTTCTCCGTGTTTCTAACACGGAGAATGACCATTCTCTTGCGTTTTAACACTGAAATGACCATTCTTTGTGCTAAATTACATAGAGAATGGTCATTCTCCGTGTAAATTAAGACGGATAATGTCCATTCTCTGTGTAATTTAGCACGGAGAATGGACATTCTCCGTGTAAATTAAGACGGAGAATGTCATTCTCCTTGTTACTAATAAAGAGAATGGCCATTCTTCATGTAAATTAAGACGGAGAATGTCATTCTCCGTGTTACTAACACGAAGAATGGCCATTCTCATGCGAAATTAACATTCTTCGTGTTCTAACACGGAAAATGGCCATTCTTCTGTATTTTATGGTCAGTTGAAACTTTGGAGGACCATAACTTTTGACTGGGAGGTCGAAACGAGGTCCGGTTTGTCGCAAAATGAGCGTATCTTCGAGGAGCCTAAAATAAATGATTTTATCATTTGTCGACCTTTCTAAATTTTAGAATCGCAAAAAATTGATGTTTGGACCTCCGTTTTAGCACTTTTACCGTTTGTCTCGGTCTTTCCGAAATTTTTCGACAAATTTTTGAAGATTTTTTAGGAGAAAACCTGGATTCGAAAGTGAGCAGCGTATGGAAGAAGATGAAGTATCGAAACATTTTTTTAAGAGTAGTTTCGTGGGTGTTTTCAATAAATTAGAAGGAAGGGCAAAAAAGATCATTCATAACTCTATTTATATATTTTTTGCTAATTCTGTGCACGCGATGAAATGTTATTGCGTGGTGGATTTTTATAAAACTTTTTCATTTTTTGGGCATTTCATAAATTTTTCCATTAACTACCTGTATGTATCTCCTCACGTAGTTAAAAAAAAATTTAAACTAAGTACATGATATTATTTAAATAAAAATATATCTATCAAAAATTCAAATTAAAATATTTTCAAATCATATCTAAAATATTTTAATATAATTTAGTTTTTTATCTAATTTTTCATACACTATGTAGATTTTGTTTGTACGTACAACACGTGAACATGATTAGTTATAAAAAAATGTAGAAACTAAAATAAGTGTTGTAGGAAAAAAAAAACAAAGGTGGGAGTGAAGTGCGGGATTGTTGTCCAAGTAGTTGCACCGCCCCCTCACCGGGCCAGCCTCCCCTCTAGTAGAGCGTCTATAGGATTCCCTTCTCAAATGTTAGACACCATGCAGGCCTCCTTGTCTTTGATGTGGCAGACGACCATAGAATTACCAAGCACCCAGACAACTATATTACTATAAAAAATAAATGTATATATATATAGCGACGGTCGATTTTGTCGTTTGTCTATCGCTAATTTTGTTTAGCGACGGCATGGCAACCAAACATGATCATCGTAAAAAGTTATGTCGATATCCTAAATTTATCATCGAATTGTCACTTGGCCGACTTACATCTCACGAACTGGGGACGACTAGACGTTCGCTCGGCAACGCTCGACTATAGGTGATGAATTGGTGACTAAATAATGACGTCAGTCTAAAATATGATCGTCGACAATATGCTAGTGAAAAATTTTTGGCACCTTGAACAATGGACTTTTCGCTACTAGGTTAGATGGACGAAGAATGTGGTTTTTGATACCTAAGTGTCATTTCGTTTACTTAGTCAGCGATAGAAACAAACGTCGCCTAGTCACTCATGCATCGTCGTTCGTTGAAAATCCAAAAACATAAATAGAATATAGTACATGAGACTCGACGCAACCAGACATAACTGTTTCCCAAAACTTTATTATAATATTCGTAGGCTTACGGAAGAGAAAGAGGAAAAAAATTAGAGAACTTATTTTAATAATATATTAATATAAATTTTTTGTACTTTCGATATTTTAATATAGTAAAAATATTGGATTTCAAAATAATAATAATAATAATTTTTATGCAAAGATTATATTGTATTATAGTAGGAGAGGTGCTTGATCTACTTGTCATTAAGGTGCTGGAGTTACTTGTAAGCTACTTAAGTAGCTTAGTCGTGATACTTATTCTTAAAAAAATTAATTTCCTCATGACACCTCCTACTTAACTTCTACCTTAGTCATCACACACCTCTCCAACTTTTTGTCACGACCCGCACCCAGTGTAGGGACACGAGAAGTGGGTACGTCCAGCCTACGCCGCAATATCGGCGGTAGAACGCTGTCCTAAGTTACTATCTAATCAACAACTCACGCAATTATATAATGTACTTGCCAATCTCAACTCCGAACGGAGGACAAGTATAGATATAATGAAATCTCAATCACAGTCTAAGCACGATATGATAACACAGAAGTTTATAACTAAGACTAAATAACAACAACAACCAACTACTAAAATAATAATAATCTCAAAACAAACAATATCTCAACTTATTAAAATTTAAGTTCTAAAACATGAAAACTAAATCAAGTCAACTAGCTAGTCTCCCGATCACTCCTGAGTGTCGGGGCCAAAGGTAGCTAAGTCATCTCCTGATCCATAGTAAGTAGGGCAAGTGTCCTCGGGGCAAACATCTGTAATATTTTCAATAGGTCCAGTTAGGACAGGAACGAGCACAACTCATCAAAAAATCTCAAGTAAATGACAAAGAACTATAAAGCAGTTATAGACAGTTATATTGATGAACATGGCAGTTTTATATGAGTAATGATGTAGAGAAATAATTAAGGTACAAGAAAAGTAAGGTAACTAAACAAGAGGAAAAATCATGGCAAGGAAGACTGTAGAATATGATCTAGCTGAACTAGAGTAACATGATATAAGTTTAGACAGTATAATATGAGTCAAGTGTAATCCCAATGTGCGTCCAGACAATGTAAACTAATACCAGATGATTCCAGTACAAAATGAGTCCAATATAAGTTGAGTCCAGTCAGTGATCAAATATTCCAGGGTGAGTCCAGATTATATACTAATAATGTGTTTTAAAATATCTAGATCGACATGTAAACGGCTGTAGGTAATACGGCACATCGCACACTCGGCCAAGTGTGGGATGGCTATCAATCCAGTATAATTCCAAGGGAGTGGTTCCAGTATTTAGGAATGTTCACATATCTACTCCAATATTTCCCCGTCCAATAAGTACAAGTGAATCCATAATCCGACACGAAATGAGTACAAGTCCAGCCAGAACATGAATGATACCAGTAAATGATTCCATGGTGATTCCAGTAGGTGATTCCAGTAGTGGTTCCAGAAATGGAGGCCAGACATGAAAAAATGAGTGTCGCATAAAATAGATCCAGCAATATTGAATCGTGTTTGTAACAGAGAATCAAATAGAACTAACTAGAACTAAAGTACAGTAATTGACAACTAAATGAAAGAACTATCAGAGAATGTACTCGTCTAATACTCTGAAAAGAGTAGTGTAATATCAGATGTCTACACCGGAGTCATAATGTCCTAAATAGAGCAATATGGGTTATGACATGTCCAGAATGATAATATAGAACATTACGATGCAATCTACATGATTTCTAGGTTAATTTAGGTTAAAGTCAACTTTTGGTCAACTCTGGGTCAAACCAAGTCAACATCTAGTCAAACTAGGTCAAACTGTCTAGGGTTTGGTTAAACTCTAGTCAACAAGGTCAACTAGGCTATTTCTAGGTCAAAGAGTCAATATCTAGGTCAACTTATCTAAAGCTAACTCAAATCTAACTCATAAGCCTACACAACTTGTGACACCATACCTAACCTTTATTAACTATTGGCCAACCCTTATATATATATATATATATATATATATATATATATATATATATATATATATATATATATATATATATATATATATATATAAAACTTGTATACACCTACAATGCATGTCTAACTATCCAAATCTCTACCTTACCTCTGTAGTATATATATGTGTCTATATACCACTTACCAACTGCTACCCACATATATCATAACATAGGTATACCCTTAAACCATATACCTAGCCTACATTATCATTTAGTTCATAGTAGCCATTCACTCAAATCCTACTAACCTATACTTACATGACATTTCCTACTATTGATATGCATCACCTACCTATATATATATATACATATTACAATATATAGATGGATGGACAATACTCATATGCACACATAATTATAACTGAACTAACAAAACCCCCAACCTTCATACAACTGATACCATGTATCTTATATATCACTAATACTATATATACACTCTATCTATAGCTGATACTAAGTACCCATATGTGAATGATAGATGGCAATAAAATATTATAATAATTTCCCTCCCATTCCTAACTCATGAACTCTGGTACTACCCTTCTCACCTGTGTTACTAACAAAACTTGTAACACCCAGTTTTCTAAATGAGGGTAATTTGAAAATTTTGTGATTTTAATTATTTATTATGATATTTAAATCATAATATAATTTTTGGTGATTTTTAAATCTTTTTAAAACTATTTAAAAACTATGACTTGTGATTTTGATGTGCAGCTAGTGAAACCCTAAAGACTGTCCAACCCAGAGCCTAACCCTGTGATTTGGAATATCTATTTATCATTTTTAGCCTAAAGGTAATTTGGTCATTTTGACTTATTAGAATTATTTGATTAATTATTGGATTGATGGTTGTTGATTTTGACTTTTACTAGTTGTGACTTAAGAGACTAACCTAGATGTTGACCCTAGTTATGATGACTTGATTAGCATGGTGAGACCCTAGTCTAACTTAAGTCAACCCAAGTTAGGTCACTTAGGATCAAGTTTGAAATAAGAGGATTAATGATTAGGTTTAATGACTTGAGACTCATGACTTGATTTCTATGACCATTCAAATTGGCCCAAAGCCTACTAGACTAAACGCTAACCCTAATTCCCATTCATTATGACCAGCCACTAGGGCTCCCCTCCCTATAAATATTCTCCTCATTTAGTTCTTGTCTCTTTTGTATTGAATGAACACATAGGAAAAGAAAGGTATGGCTATTCTTCCCCAATCCATAGATTCCCCATTTTAATTTCTTTTTAACTCTAGTTTCTTGCATTAGAGCCTAATACTCTCCTATTTTCTGTTTATAGAGAGTAATCCCAGATTTTGAGCAATTTGGGGATCTGAGCTAGCAAGGAGGAACACTCTAATTTGGGGCTCTTCTTGCTTTTGGCACCTACAGGTAAAACTCCACAAATTGTGCTAATATTCTGATTTCTCTGCATCCTAGCCTAGATCTTGGTGTCCACTAGCTGTCCCTAAAATTTGGTTAGAAATCGTGTCCGTTTGGTGTCCGTATCGGACACGTATCATGGTGTATGTACAGGTATTTGATGAAATGCCACAGAGGGTATTTCTTCTCTATTTTTGTAATATTTTTGAACATGAATGTTGATTCTGATGTGTATATTGATTTCCCTAACTTTGGTTCATTTTTAGGTGTCGTGTCCACACGAAGGCATGGATACGCGCGCACGCACGGCTAGGGTTCCCCTGCTGCTCGACTTCGAGTGCGCTTTGCACACTGCACGAGTGCGGCTGCCACTTGGCAGTGAGGAGGGGCTGTGTCTGCGAACCAGTCCCCCAAGCCTCACGGCCAATGGTGTCATGTCGGACATACGGGGTCGCGTGCATGAGGACTGCACTGTCGTGCATACGCATGCGTTGGCCCTCTGATACGGGTCTCGTATCTGTACCGCCCCAGAACCAGAATACTGGAGAGCGAGAGCGTACATAGCCAGCTACATATATTGAAGTACAACTCACCTCACTATACGGTCATGGCTGTATAGATACATGAGGGTTTAACTACAAGCCATCAGTCTCCTATGGTCATGAACAAGCCTATTGTCTCAATCTCAAGCAAGCAACAATAGTTACAAGACGTCAGAACACCAAATATACAATAGTAAGGCATTCCATACATTACATATTCGGATGATCATGAAGCTAGTCGTACAAAATGTCAGGACTAGCAAGAGTTTCAGTCATACATGATCAACACTAGGATTTGTCAATCATGTTACATTCCGTAGACAGACAGTAAATAAAGGTGCAACACGAGCTAACACGTGCTCGCCAGCTAAACGCCTCAAAAGAATATTTTTACAATGAAGTAGAAGAACAAAAAGAACCCACTCATTGCTAGGGTTACGCCTGGTGGTCACCATCTGGCTGGAAGGTAGGTAGATCCTCTGGAGCTGCTCCGATATCTGGCCATACAAAATCAGCTGGTCAGACCCCAGAAAGAGCAAGTGTCATAAAGGAGGCTTCACTTAGGAACTAAAACCAGCATATAATAAGAGAATATTAAGGATAATTATAAAAGAAACTGATAATAATAGAGACAACAACAGGAAATTGAGTACGAGAAAACCATTCAAGTAGCCAGGTCACAACCCTTAAACCAAACAAGGACCGGGATTGCAACCCTTCACCTGAATAGAAACTCGTCTCAAATACTGTTGGTAAAGTAAAATATGATGAGCTTGACATAGGGTGCAATAAGACAATAAACGAAAAGAGGACACAGAACTGCTCCGGGAGCCAAGTTACAACCCTTAAACCAAACAAGGACCGGGGTTGTAACCATTCGCCTGAACAGAACCTTATCCATGATCTTTATTGTTAAGGTAGGCATAAATAATCAGGACGATATATGATAAGATAACCATGGAAATATTCAGATAACCAAGTTACAACCCTTCAACCAAACAAGGACTGGGCTTGTAACTCTTCATCTGAACGGAACTTGGTTTCTCATCATTTATCGATAAGTAAACCACACGAAACCAAGTCATATTACAATCTTGTACATGATCAGGACAAGACTAAGCTGGGCTAGACTCCATCCAATCAATAACGGCCAAGCAATGAGTACGGCTTGATACTTTAGCTAACTAGGGTTATCACAGGCCTAGTTACTAGCAAGATTTAATGAGATTATTCTAACAGCCATAAGCCCTGCAGACCATCAAGGTTATCCAGATCGAATATCCATTCATGAAGGGGGCAATACTCGACAGTGTGCTGAAAATGTGCCCTACTCATCGGCAGGCTACAAGTCCACTTGAGCGCCCAGATAACGGGATTGCCTGTAGCTGGAAAATTTCTTCATGACTAATGAATTATTCTAGTTATTAACCTTAGTTAATTTCAAATGGTACCCCTGACCGTGGTACTTAGGGGTCCCCATCTTAGACATGATGTAAGACAGTACTAGTTCGTTGTACAAACACAATCATCCACGGTGTCCAGGACATCCATTCTTGTCATGTCATGCTAGCCGTCGCAACAGCTTTCTATAGTTACCATCGTGCATACTTGCCATATCTCGTTATGTCATGTCATGTCAGTTACCTGCCATACCATGCCATGTACAATTATTAGCCCGGTCATATCAATCAATCCGTGATTTGCCAAGTCATGGAAAGTACAAGAACATAAAAGTTAACCGGGTACGTAAAGGGGCTCAAGGCTCTACAAGAGTGAGCCTCTACGCTAGGCCAAGGGCCTCAAGCATAAAGCGGCTCTACGCTAATAAGAGCAAGGGAAAGATAGCTCTATACGAGCAAAGATGCATGGGTGGGGTTCTACGCTAGCCGGGTTCTACGCAAGCGAAATTACACGCGCGTAAGAATTTACGCAAGTAGAATTCTACACGTGCAACACCCGAGCGAAACTCTATGCATGCGAGAGTCTACTCGAGCCAAAGTCTACGCGAGTACGACTCTACGCGAGCGGGAGGGTCCCGACGTAGAGTTCGAATGGACTCGGCGTAGAGTCTGAATGCGCCAGCACGCAATTGCGTGTGCGTAAAAGGGGCACTACGCAGGCACGTTAAGACGTGTGCGTAAAAGGCTGAATAATACGATGGCACACAATGCGTGGGCGTAAAAGGGCTAAACACTACGCTAACACGTTAGAACGTGTACGTAAAACTTTGTCTTCTCCCCATGGCCAAGACAAGCATGCGTAAAAGTTTAGGAACTCGAGGAACTCCATCTCGGCCAAGACTTGGTGAAATCCGACCATCTCAAAACCAAACTTGCGTAAAATCAGGAGGCCTACTACATGGAACTCTTAGTTTTTGAAAACAAGCCAGTTTAGAAGATCAAAACCAAGAGGATCAAAATATTAAAAAACTTATATCTACATGAAATGAGCCATGGAATTCGAAAAATGCTAAGTACTAAAGTGACTTAGGATCTTGTGGAGAAGAAAATAGAACAATAAAACTTGAGTTCCTCCATGAAGCAAGTTGCACTTGCCTATACCTCCTGTTAGGTGGAAGAGAGTAATAGTGAGGAAGAAGAGTTAATGAAAAGTAAAAGAGGAGAGAGAGAGAGAGAGAGAGAGAGAGTGGTCGGCTAATAAAGGAAGGGGTGGTAGGTGGGGGTTGGTCCATATGAAAAACCAATGCATCATGGTTGATCAGACCGTAATACAATGATTCTGATTAGACAATATGTTAGCGGGCGTCCCCAATAACATACGTCTCGAATCAAGCTCGATGAAAGAGTAAGCTTGCAAAATTAGGCTGTAACAGCGGTATTGGTCAAGATAGTCAAAATACGATTACGTGAGATTTTTGGAAGAAGGAAAATAAGAAGTTCGAGTTTTGAGAGAATCAAAACCTTACCTGGTGTTCTTGCCTATACAGTCATCCTACAACCTTACTATCCCTAAAGTCTTGGTCAACTACAACATAGTTCTAGCAATGTTCTATAACCTATGATCCTCAAAATAATTTTAATTTATATGGGTTGTGCCTCGCCAGTGCGCTGCTGGCTGCAGTAAACCCATATTCTCCACTCTCAAATAATTGAAGACAGTGCGCTGCTGTCTAAACTTTATGGGTTAGCTAATATTTCTCTAACTATAACCGTAAAATTTATGAGCTTCTAGAGATTCAAACAAGTTGACTAAGAATAAAGCGTAGGTATTTATCCTATCAGTCACAACACTTAAATAAAAGAGTTAATATGGAGAAATAACTAAAGATGAGAGTAACACAAACATTCTAGTATCTGTTTCATGTGCATTTCAATGGTTGAGAGAAAATCTCAAATCAATCTACTTCGAGATTCGTACACGAATTTACAGAATCAGAAATTATAAACTAAATCCTTACAACAAAAGAGAATTTAAACAGGCATTTCTAACTAATGGAATGAGGTTTATATTAATAGAGCAAAAAGAAAATTAAACAGTTTATCAAAATCAAAATTAACTCCTTAATTCTAGGCAAGTCTACCATACCAAGTGAATAGTATATCCACATGGGGTCATATCGTCATATCAAAGTAAGAGTGTACCTACAGGGTTCTAGCAAGCAATCTAAGTTTAATAATTCTAAATTGTATGGCCTATTTAACAACCTTAGCTACCCAACCGGTCAGTTTAAACAAGGGACCCCTAGTCCTAGTCATTCTCTTAAATCATTTTAATCCTAATTGTGAATGAGCATTTCCTGGGCGCAGGCTCGCAATAGTACAACTAACGTACCATCACGAGTTCGCAATCTTTTGCGAAGACTGACCTGCATGGGCCACCACAAAAACTTGTCACGACCCGTACCCGCTTTTCGGATACGAGACGTGTCCAAGCCAGCCTACGCCGCAGAGTCGGCGGTAGAACGCTGTCAAGCCCGCAAGAAATAGATGCTCAAAATATCACATTTGCTGCTCATTCACATTTCTAGATTTATTACAACAGTTACAACATTTATAATAATTAAAGGAAAATACAAAGTTTTACAATTAATGAAATGATATAATGGCTAGCTATTTCTAGGTTGTCTTCAGCATACCCAAGTCTTCCCCAGTGTTAAGAGTGATAGCGGCTAAACCTGAAAAATGTTGGTTATTCAGTCAGGATTGGAACAAGCACACAAACCGACGACAAAACGAAAACATAATAGAATTAACAAGACATGAAAATAGCATATGGAATATGAAAGCTAGTAAGAAAACTGATGACATGGCACGGTAGAGAAGTAAACAAGGAAAAACTAATAAAAGACATCTATCTAAGTGGTGTGAAATATCCGTTTCAACATGTGGACGGCTAGGGGGTAAATAAGGCACACTGCACGTGTCGTGCGCAGCGGCTAGCTTTCAAGAATAGACATATTAGGATATTTCTGGGTAGTCCACATGTATACTAGGATATTTCCCCTCCCGACAACTCCATGTGACGAGTGTGTCAACAAGCAGCAAGATATATGTATAGACATGAAATGAAAAGACTACTATGAATCGGAAAGCAATCAGAAAGTGCACTTGCCTGTCGCCTCGAGCTGTGAATACCAACTTAATGTCGAGTTGGAGTCCAAGTAACCTGTTATGTGTAGTAAGTCTAATCAACACATGGACTCAAACAAAATGAAACTGTTTTGATTTACTGTTAGCTACCCTATATACTTCAAATTGGTCTTTGGTTGGTTTCTACCCTTGGCAATTTCCTGACATAACCTACAGGTATACCTACAAATATTCCTGTCAAGGCTATTACCTATCTATATAATATATCTATATATATATATATTCCTATGAAAACAGTGGTGTCTAATATCCTAATAACCTGTAATACTTGAATCCCCATATCACCCCCTTTATTACAATTAATAGAGTAGGGTATTGTGTAGTTATACCCATCCTTACACATTTCTTCTATCCATTTGGATACATTGCTTACATGTACAATGCATTACAGGACTTACTTGGTAGTGCATGATACGAAATCTATGACCTCGACTACCTGGTAATCTGTCTTCCTAACAGGACAGTTCAGTACTCATTAGAGGCTATGTCAGGAGGCACACTCAGGGTACTGTCAAGTACTTGGAATGTCTGGACCTAGGTTCAGGGGTGAACACCTTAGTATACTCCCTGTCTATCTTAGTTATCCTATTCTCTCACACCTCTCAGGCTTGAACATGGGTACAGGAAACTCTCACCCTGTTCCTGGAGTTTGCACTCCAGTGTCCAACTTTGTTTAGTTCTGCTTTTCTCTCTTGTAATGTGCTACTGCTCCCTTCCTGGAACCCTTGCCCCCCTTATGCTAACTTAACTCATTTCCAAGTTGTATCCTCACATTTAGAAGCTCTGTGTCTGAACACATGTTCTATAGTTTGTGTTATAACTGCTATTACTTGACATACTCCTTGATACATCAATGAGCCTGTGAATTCAGTCCAACCCCTGCCTACTTATAAATCTCTTTTAGGGAAAATCAAGCACTGGTGCCTAAGGGTTACTTCTACTGATTACATACTTGGTATCCCAGCCTTACAGATAATCTTAGTATTACCTGGCTCTTCTGTGTTTACACCTAGTTCACCAACATGCCACTCTACAACTGTCACATGCCTATGCTCTCTTGGGTCCTGTTTAGATATAAAACCCCTTAATCTTCACATGCTTTCCTGCATCAACCTCTAACCTCTATATTGCACACCTGGTCTCAAGGGTTATACCCACCTTCCCTCTATCGTTACCCATTCATTACTGAACATTTATCCTGGTCACAACAGTGTGGACAGGGTGTCTAATGGAGGACTGAACAAAACATCCCGAGGTTTGGACTAGTGTAACAGGGTCTGATTACCAATGCTAAGACTGTCATCATGTCATTAGGTTTGAACTACAGTTAAGGCAGTATGGTGCCAGGCTGTTGTATAATGTCAATGGTCCTGTTTGGTGAAGATACTGATGTCCTCTGAACCGTAGGTAGGGTGAACTGGCTGAACCATTGAGACCAAGGTGATCTGCAGTATGGTTGATACACAGGACAGATAAATGGTTAACCATCAGATTTGCAATGCAATGTGGTTTGGGTTTGCACACAGAGACATGGACAGGCCAGGAAAGGACTGATACCCCAGAATCTGGCATCCACATCAATTAGGAGTGATATCGAAACAGTTAGGACTACTATCAGATGTATGATAAGGGCTGGAACAAGTCCAACTAGCATTGAACAAATCTGACAGAACAGTAACATGGAATAGAACTGAAAAGTATCAGTTATAGGCAAGGCTGTACCGATAGAATCCACATTAAGGATTTAACCTGTAAGGATGTGGCTAAATATCTAAATGCACAACTGGAAAGTCCAGAGTTTATGTCATACTCCTAGCCATTCACTAAGATTCATGTATAATTAAGCATTGGACACACCTGGTACCACAAACCCTTCCTTTCTTGCCTCTGCCCTCAAGGCTACAGGTACTCACATGTACCACTTTAGGTATAACTGGATCCTTATATGGGGTACTTGTAACCTACATCTAGTTTCATTCATACCCCATTTGGTAGGGGAAACAGGTGTGGACTCACAGACTTGCTTATACCCTGTAAATGAAACAGGACACTGTTGTTAGACCCAAGACTTGGCCAAGTAACTAACCCCTTACTGATAATCCCAGGTAACCCTGTTCTAAGTCCCCTCCTTCCTGTTCTATTGGTCATAGGCACATCAGCCTACTGCAGTATAGGCGCCTAACATGGGTCCTCACTATTCACTCTTGTCTCTAGACACACTATGCAGTACCAAGTGTATTGCATAATCTCAAATTCATGGGTCTTCCATCACTAACCCCCAAACTATCCAAGCCTTGAAATAATCTCCTTTATACCAATTGATATAACTAGAGAGACTGATACACGTATCAAGAGGGGCTGATACATGTGACTGTACTGCCACAAGGATGAATTTATCCCAAATTGACAATTGTTGCTTGGCCACAGTTAAGGATCTCTCATGAATCAGTTTGACACTAAGAGAAGTTTACCTGTCAAGCAATCCTGAACACTCAGTCAAGTCACAGTAACCTGTCAAGGTACATTGCCTTGGTCACTAGGTGTGGGACACATATCCTGTCCTAGTACTCTATACAGCACATGTGCTCCGACTTATCCAGGGGTTATTCCCTTCCTATTTTTACTGGCTTAGAACACATCCTCTGGTTTGTGCATATGATCGAACACTTAGGTTCCTTTCTTTGTATTAGTTTAAAATAGCTATGGTACCTATCAAGGATCAATTAATGGATCGAAAACAAGGGGTCAGGACCATACCTGTTGAAAACGGATGACTACAGCTCCTCTCTCTCTCGATGTAGAGCAACGAACAACTCATGGCAGGGGAAACTAGGGTTTGGGATTGGCTGCTCTTTAGAATTTATACTAGGGTTTGGAAATCAGTTGGAAGAGGTAGGATCAAATTTCTTCATTCTTATCTGAGTAGGATTCGAAATCCAGCTCTCCCCAGGATTTAAATCTTTTGGCCGTTAGGATTTAAACTCTGGGGATTTGCAACTTAGCCCTTAAGTTTTCCACATTTACAAAATCTCTCCTCCAACTCTTCTTTAGTATTTACAAATGAGTACTAATTTATGTAATATGTATATAATTGATTAATAAATAATAATATTATGCATTACCTTAATACTCAACAACATTAAATAAATAAAAAGAAAAATAGTTGAGGATTTCGGGTCAAGGGCTCACAAGCCTACCCACCTTACAAATAATTTCGTCCTCGAAATTCTAATTCATAAACATACCTAAAATTCAAAAAATAGAACAAATCCACTATTACCACAATCTTTTCAAATTTAATTTCTCAGAAATATTTATACCTCCTCCTAGCCATTTCGTAATTCCGAATCATCGAGGACTTCTACCCACCTTTAGTCACACTACCCTCGTCAAACACTTGACGCCATAACATTGTAACCCTCCAGCTAATTGCAAAAGTAACTACCAATGGATATCTATAGCATAAGGCATCTACAATCCTCTCCTATCTATCTAACAATCAATAATTTACACAAGTAGCTAAGAAATATTGGTAAACTCTAGTAAGCAGGACTATTCGTTGCTCCGAAATAGGAAGGACGGGGAGATAAGGCAGAATAATCGGGAGCACTGTGGAGTTTCAAGAGCAGTGGAGAGTTTCCAATATTACAGATAGAAAGAAGTTTATGAACCACTGCCTTATCTGCTAGATTGGCTACTCTAGTCCAGTCACTTGCTATGTCGAAGAGCCCTTCGTTACCTAGAGTGGCCTGCCATCCGTGCAATACAAAAGTCTCGTTCTCGAAATTCCAATTCAAACAAAGTTCCATAACGGAACAAAATTTGAGGAATCAAGATTGGGGTCTTAATGGGTTCTCTATTTGGACATCACCCACCGGCTGGATGAACCTTGGGTTTCAATCTATATGGACTAGACAAGATCCCAACGATAAAATTACTTCTATTAGGTTAAGGTATCTTAGAATAGGTTTCTATCCAAGGGTTGAGCTAGTTGCCAGTCAGGTTGGTTAGCTAGGTTCATAGAGCCCGAAATACGCCTTCCGTGACCTTTGTGTTTAGGCTGCACATGAGGTCTCAATTGGGTGGCATACTAGTGGCTTGTGCGTAGTGGGCTTCGAGTAGATCACAACCATATATTGGGTCGAATGAATTGAGTCAAGGTTGAGGCTCTAGTAGAAGTCGGAAAGTATACTGGTATTATGGTAAGGGTTATAGCTAGTCCTTTTTAACCTGAAAGTCGTAGTACAAAATATAGTACAAGGGGACGGGTTTGAGTGGGACATGATATACTTAGATGAAGGTGGACTCGTCTAGATCTTGTATATGAAATTTGTTGGGAGGTAACGGCTGGTCTCGTGCTCCGAATATTAATGGCACGGCCGGGGACACAAAATGATCTAAATGGAAAGTGGGAGTCCATGGGGCTCTAATTATCATTCTAGTGGAAAATTATTCTAATCAATCGGTAATCCTCGTATATACCAAAATTTTAGAAGGCTTACAGTCTACCCACCTTAGAGGCTAGGATATGGTAGCAAGGTTCCTGTCACAAGGCTGGCCGATGGTAGTTACACTTGCATATACAACTATCATAGCCATGGAAATACTCTGTATCTATCTATCAATTATGAGTTTTCGTCTTTCCAATCAGCGAAAGACAAAAACAATAAAGAGTTCAAGAGATGTCGCTGAATACAATTACGTGATTCAAAGGTGAATATATAATGCAAGAGGAATTGTCAAGCAATCGCGGATGAGATCCTGGATATCTATATATCTCAGTCCACGTAGGGTAATTAAATGAAGAGCGAACCAATGCGTCATGGTTGATCAGACCGTAATACAATGATTCTGATTAGACAATATGTTAGCGGGCGTCCCCAATAATATACGTCTCGAATCAAGCTCGATGAAAGAGTAAGCTTGCAAAATTAGGCTGTAACAGCGGTATTGGTCAAGATAGTCAAAATACGATTACGTGAGATTTTTGGAAGAAAGAAAATAAGAAGTTCGAGTTTTAAGAGAATCAAAACCTTACCTGGTGTTCTTGCCTATACAGTCATCCTACAACCTTACTATCCCTAAAGTCTTGGTCAACTACAACATAGTTCTAGCAATGTTCTATAACCTATGATCCTCAAAATAATTTTAATTTATATGGGTTGTGCCTCGCCAGTGCGCTGCTGGCTGCAGTAAACCCATATTCTCCACTCTCAAATAATTGGCGACAGTGCGCTGCTGTCTAAACTTTATGGGTTAGCTAATATTTCTCTAACTATAACCGTAAAATTTATGAGCTTCTAGAGATTCAAACAAGTTGACTAAGAATAAAGCGTAGGTATTTATCCTATCAGTCACAACACTTAAATAAAAGAGTTAATATGGAGAAATAACTAAAGATGAGAGTAACACAAACATTCTAGTATCTGTTTCATGTGCATTTCAATGGTTGAGAGAAAATCTCAAATCAATCTACTTCGAGATTCGTACACGAATTTACAGAATCAGAAATTATAAACTAAATCCTTACAGCAAAAGAGAATTTAAACAGGCATTTCTAACTAATGGAATGAGGTTTATATTAATAGAGCAAAAAGAAAATTAAACAGTTTATCAAAATCAAAATTAACTCCTTAATTCTAGGCAAGTCTACCATACCAAGTGAATAGTATATCCACATGGGGTCATATCGTCATATCAAAGTAAGAGTGTACCTACAGGGTTCTAGCAAGCAATCTAAGTTTAATAATTCTAAATTGTATGGCCTATTTAACAACCTTAGCTACCCAACCGGTCAGTTTAAACAAGGGACCCCTAGTCCTAGTCATTATCTTAAATCATTTTAATCCTAATTGTGAATAAGCATTTCCTGGGCGCAGGCTCGCAATAGTACGACTAACGTACCATCACGAGTTCGCAATCTTTTGCGAAGACTGACCTGCATGGGCCACCACAAAAACTTGTCACGACCCGTACCCGCTTTTCGGATACGAGACGTGTCCAAGCCAGCCTACGCCGCAGAGTCGGCGGTAGAACGCTGTCAAGCCCGCAAGAAATAGATGCTCAAAATATCACATTTGCTGCTCATTCACATTTCTAGATTTATTACAACAGTTACAACATTTATAATAATTAAAGGAAAATACAAAGTTTTACAATTAATAAAATGATATAATGGCTAGCTATTTCTAGGTTGTCTTCAACATACCCAAGTCTTCCCCAGTGTTAAGAGTGATAGCGGCTAAACCTGAAAAATGTTGGTTATCCAGTCAGGATTGGAACAAGCACACAAACCGACGACAAAATGAAAACATAATAGAATTAACAAGACATGAAAATAGCATATGGAATATGAAAGCTAGTAAGAAAACTGATGACATAGCACGGTAGAGAAGTAAACAAGGAAAAACTAATAAAAGACATCTATCTAAGTGGTGTGAAATATCCGTTTCAACATGTGGACGGCTAGGGGGTAAATAAGGCACACTGCACGTGTCGTGCGCAGCGGCTAGCTTTCAAGAATAGACATATTGGGATATTTCTGGGTAGTCCACATGTATACTAGGATATTTCCCCTCCCGACAACTCCGTGTGACGAGTGTGTCAACAAGCAGCAAGATATATGTATAGACATGAAATGAAAAGACTACTATGAATCGGAAAGCAATCAGAAAGTGCACTTGCCTGTCGCCTCGAGCTGTGAATACCAACTTAATGTCGAGTTGGAGTCCAAGTAACCTGTTATGTGTAGTAAGTCTAATCAACACATGGACTCAAACAAAATGAAACTGTTTTGATTTACTGTTAGCTACCCTATATACTTCAAATTGGTCTTTGGTTGGTTTCTACCCTTGGCAATTTCCTGACATAACCTACAGGTATACCTACAAATATTCCTGTCAAGGCTATTACCTATCTATATAATATATCTATATATATATATATTCCTATGAAAACAGTGGTGTCTAATGTCCTAATAACCTGTAATACTTGAATCCCCATATCACCCCCTTTATTACAATTAATAGAGTAGGGTATTGTGTAGTTATACCCATCCTTACACATTTCTTCTATCCATTTGGATACATTGCTTACATGTACAATGCATTACAGGACTTACTTGGTAGTGCATGATACGAAATCTATGACCTCGACTACCTGGTAATCTGTCTTCCTAACAGGACAGTTCAGTACTCATTAGAGGCTATGTCAGGAGGCACACTCAGGGTACTGTCAAGTACTTGGAATGTCTGGACCTAGGTTCAGGGGTGAACACCTTAGTATACTCCCTGTCTATCTTAGTTATCCTATTCTCTCACACCTCTCAGGCTTGAACATGGGTACAGGAAACTCTCACCCTGTTCCTGGAGTTTGCACTCCAGTGTCCAACTTTGTTTAGTTCTGCTTTTCTCTCTTGTAATGTGCTACTGCTCCCTTCCTGGAACCCTTGCCCCCCTTATGCTAACTTAACTCATTTCCAAGTTGTATCCTCACATTTAGAAGCTCTGTGTCTGAACACATGTTCTATAGTTTGTGTTATAACTGCTATTACTTGACATACTCCTTGATACATCAATGAGCCTGTGAATTCAGTCCAACCCCTGCCTACTTATAAATCTCTTTTAGGGAAAATCAAGCACTGGTGCCTAAGGGTTACTTCTACTGATTACATACTTGGTATCCCAGCCTTACAGATAATCTTAGTATTACCTGGCTCTTCTGTGTTTACACCTAGTTCACCAACATGCCACTCTACAACTGTCACATGCCTATGCTCTCTTGGGTCCTGTTTAGATATAAAACCCCTTAATCTTCACATGCTTTCCTGCATCAACCTCTAACCTCTATATTGCACACCTGGTCTCAAGGGTTATACCCACCTTCCCTCTATCGTTACCCATTCATTACTGAACATTTATCCTGGTCACAACAGTGTGGACAGGGTGTCTAATGGAGGACTGAACAAAACATCCCGAGGTTTGGACTAGTGTAACAGGGTCTGATTACCAATGCTAAGACTGTCATCATGTCATTAGGTTTGAACTACAGTTAAGGCAGTATGGTGCCAGGCTGTTGTATAATGTCAATGGTCCTGTTTGGTGAAGATACTGATGTCCTCTGAACCGTAGGTAGGGTGAACTGGCTGAACCATTGAGACCAAGGTGATCTGCAGTATGGTTGATACACAGGACAGATAAATGGTTAACCATCAGATTTGCAATACAATGTGGTTTGGGTTTGCACACAGAGACATGGACAGGCCAGGAAAGGACTGATACCCCAGAATCTGGCATTCACATCAATTAGGAGTGATATCGAAACAGTTAGGACTACTATCAGATGTATGATAAGGGCTGGAACAAGTCCAACTAGCATTGAACAAATCTGACAGAACAGTAACATGGAATAGAACTGAAAAGTATCAGATATAGGCAAGGCTGTACCCATAGAATCCATATTAAGGATTTAACCTGTAAGGGTGTGGCTAAATATCTAAATGCACAACTGGAAAGTCCAGAGTTTATGTCATACTCCTAGCCATTCACTAAGATTCATGTATAATTGAGCATTGGACACACCTGGTACCACAAACCCTTCCTTTCTTGCCTCTGCCCTCAAGGCTACAGGTACTCACATGTACCACTTTAGGTATAACTGGATCCTTATATGGGGTACTTGTAACCTACATCTAGTTTCATTCATACCCCATTTGGTAGGGGAGACAGGTGTGGACTCACAGACTTGCTTATACCCTGTAAATGAAACAGGGCACTGTTGTTAGACCCAAGACTTGGCCAAGTAACTAACCCCTTATTGATAATCCCAGGTAACCCTGTTCTAAGTCCCCTCCTTCCTGTTCTATTGGTCATAGGCACATCAGCCTACTGCAGTATAGGCGCCTAACATGGGTCCTCACTATTCACTCTTGTCTCTAGACACACTATGCAGTACCAAGTGTATTGCATAATCTCAAATTCATGGGTCTTCCATCACTAACCCCCAAACTATCCAAGCCTTGAAATAATCTCCTTTATACCAATTGATATAACTAGAGAGACTGATACACGTATCAAGAGGGGCTGATACATGTGACTGTACTGCCACAAGGGTGAATTTATCCCAAATTGACAATTGTTGCTTGGCCACAGATAAGGATCTCTCATGAATCAGTTTGACACTAAGAGAAGTTTACCTGTCAAGCAATCCTGAACACTCAGTCAAGTCACAGTAACCTGTCAAGGTACATTGCCTTGGTCACTAGGTGTGGGACACATATCTTGTCCTAGTACTCTATACAGCACATGTGCTCCGACTTATCCAGGGGTTATTCCCTTCTTATTTTTACTGGCTTAGAACACATCCCCTGGTTTGTGCATATGATAGAACACTTAGGTTCCTTTCTTTGTATTGGTTTAAAACAGCTATGGTACCTATCAAGGATCAATTAATGGATCGAAAACAAGGGGTCAGGACCATACCTGTTGAAAACGGATAACTACAGCTCCTCTCTCTTTCGATGTAGAGCAACGAACAACTCATGGCAGGGGAAACTAGGGTTTGGGATTGGCTGCTCTTTAGAATTTATACTAGGGTTTGGAAATCAGTTGGAAGAGGTAGGATCAAATTTCTTCATTCTTATCTGAGTAGGATTCGAAATCCAGCTCTCCCCAGGATTTAAATCTTTTGGCCGTTAGGATTTAAACTCTGGGGATTTGCAACTTAGCCCTTAAGTTTTCCACATTTACAAAATCTCTCCTCCAACTCTTCTTTAGTATTTACAAATGAGTACTAATTTATGTAATATGTATATAATTGATTAATAAATAATAATATTATGCATTACCTTAATATTCAACAACATTAAATAAATAAAAAGAAAAATAGTTAGGGATTTCGGGTCAAAGGCTCACAGGGGGCGCCGATGAGAATCGGCCCAATGACGCTGGCGATCTTGGGCAACTAGAAGATGATCTCTGACTCTCCTGACCACCTCAACCGTATGGGCAATCATTTCCGGATCTAGCATCTGCCTCTCTCCAACATCGTCCCATGCTAGCGGGGATTGGCACTTCCTGTCATACAATGCCTCGAACGGTTCCATCTGGATACTGGCCTAGAAATTGTTGTTGTACGAGAACTCCACCAGGTGCAAGTGATCTTCCTACGAACCACCGAAGTCGAGTGTAGAAGATCGCAACATATCTTCCAAGGTTCGTATGGTACGCTCCGACTGACCATCTATCTGCGGATGATAAGCTAAGCTAAACTGGAGGTGAGTTCCAAAACTCTCCTGCAGACTACGCCAAAAGTACGACGTAAATCTGGAATCTCTGTCCGAGGTGATACTGATTGGTACACCGTAAAATCTGACGATCTGCCTGACGTACATCTCTGCTAGCTGAGTCATCGGCTGACCAACTCTGAACGGGAGAAAGTGAGCCACCTTCGTGAGCCTATCTATAATAACCCAAATAGCATCTCTACCGGCCGAGGACCTAGGTAATCCAGTCACGAAATCCATGGTTATATGCTCCCACTTCCATTCTGGAATCGGCAAGGGCTGAAGAAGTCCAGCTGGCCTCTGATGTTCATCTTTAACTTGTTGGCAAACCAAACACCGAGAGACAAATCGGGCTATCTCCCTCTTCATGCCATTCCACCAAAAGTGCTGAGGGATATCTCGGTACATCTTTGTACCACCCGGATGAACGAAATACTGAGAACTGTGAGCCTCTGCCATGATTTTCTGTCTGATATCACCACTGGGTACACAAAGACGCCTCCCATGTCGAAGTGTACTGTCTACATGGATGCATAACTCTGGTCTTCGTCTTGTCTCACACTCTGCTTTGAGCCGCTGGAGCTTGGAATCTGTTGACCGTACCATCTGGATCCTCTCGACTATAGTGGACTGAACTTCCATACAGGCCATCAATGCCACACTGGTAGGAAGGACAACTTCAATACCCATCTTCTAAAAATATGCTAACAATTTTGGCTATGTTGTAAGGAAATAAACTCTGGCTCTCCTGCTCAATACATCTGCTACTACATTGGCCTTTCCAGGATGATACTGCAGGTTGACATCATAATCCACAAGTAGCTCTAGCTACCTTCTCTGACGCATGTTAAGATCCCTCTGAGTGAACACATACTTCAGGCTCTTGTGGTCAGTAAAAATCTCCACCCTATCTCCGTACAAGGAGTGTCTCCATAACTTAAGTGCAAACACTACTGCTGCCAGCTCCAAGTCATGGGTTGGGTAATTTCTCTCATGATCACGAAGTTGGCGTGATGCATAAGCTATTACCTTCCTATGCTGTATCAGAACACATCCTAAACCTCTGCCCGAAGCAATACAATACAATGAGAATCCTCCGGTTCCATCTGGAAGCGTGAGAATGGGAGCCGTCATCAAGCCTCATTTCAACTTCTCAAAAGAATCCTGACATTCTACGGTCCAAGCAAACTGCACCTCCTTGCGGATCAACTGGGTCAATGGTGCTAAAATCCGAGCAAAGTCTGAAACAAACCGCCGGTAGTAGCCGGCCAAGCCAAGAAAATTACGAACTTCTGCAACTGTGCTAGGTACTGGCCATGTCTCAATAGCCACGATCTTCTGGGTATCTACTTCTACTCCTCCTTTGGGTGATGATATGACCCAAGTACGAAATACGATCGAGCCAGAACTCGTATTTACTGAACTTGGCATACAACTGGTGCTTTCTGAGAATCTGGAGGACAACTCTGAGATGCTGCTCATGCTCCGCTTCACTCTTGCTGTAGACCAGGATGTCGTCTATGAACACAATCACAAACTGATCCAAATAAGGCATGAAGATGCGATTCATGAAGTCCATGAATACAGTCGGCGTATTGGTTGCTCCAAATGGCATAACAAGGAACTCTCAATGCCCATATCTAGATCTAAAAGCTGTCTTCGGGATGTCCTGCTCTCTGACTCTGATCTGATGATATCCTAACCGCAAGTCGATCTTCGAGAATACTGCTGCCTCCTTGAGTTGATCAAACAAGTCATCTATCCTCGGGAGAGGGTATCTGTTCTTGATTGTCACTGAGTTCAAGGTATGATAATCTACACATAACCTGGATGTACCATCCTTTTTTCACAAGAAGTATCGGGGCTCCCCAAGGCGATCCACTAGCACAAATGAATCCCTTAGTTCTAAGTTATTCAATCATCTTGTACAATATCTCTAACTCTGACGGTGCCATCCTGTAGACTCTCTCTGACACTGGAGTTGTTTTCGAAATCAAGTCGATAGTGAACTCGATCTCTCACTCTAGCGGCATCCCTGAAAGCTCTTCTGGGAAAACATCTGAAAATTCCTCGATTATCCGGGGTAACTGCACTGCTGCTACTGCAATCCGCAACACTGGAGGAGAAGGTTCAACTTCGCCTTGGAAAAAGGAAAACTCTGGCTCGCCGGGAATGCTAAAAACAACCTTACCAATGTGACAGTCTATCCTAGCATACTGGTCCCTCAACCAATCCATCCCTAAGATCACATCATAATCGGCCATCGGGAACTCTATCAACCTAGCAGGAAACTCTCTACCGCTAACTACGATCCGACACGAAGAAAATACTCTATCTACTCCCACAAGTCCGTTACCAGTAAGTATATTGAGCTTTACTGATTATGACTCGGGCTCCAATCCTATCCGTGTCGCAAATCGTGCAGACATAAATAAATGTGATGCACCAGAGTCAAATAACACTGAAGCTGGAAAGGTGTTGACGAGAATAGTACCTGCCACCACCTGACCTGGTGCTAATCCTACTTCTCCTATGGTCAAAGCCAGCACTTGACCATGTCCTCTGGGTGCGGGTCTCCTCTGCTGAAAACTTCTCTGTCTGCTCTGGATCAGGGCTTGGGCATACTGCTGCGGTCTCTGCTGCTGGAACACCTGGGCCTGCGGCGGCAAGGGCCCCGGGGACGGGTACTGCTGCTGCTGCTGGACTGATACTAGAACTTGTCCCCTAACTGAAGGACTAGAAAAGGTTGATGAAGATGAATTCTCCCTGTTCGGGCAGTTCCCAACCCTGTGGTCCAGGGCACCACAAACCAAGCATAATTCCTGTGCTCTGCGATACTCTGATACCACATGTCCTGGCTTCCCACAATGAGTACAACCCATTGCGGAAGACTGCTTCTGAGGGTACGTCGGGATTGAATGCTGAACTGACGTCACTGAGGCCGCCCGCCTCAAAGCTCCAATGGTCAATACCCTAGCTGCCGGGCTGGTGCTGAAGACTGATTCATCTGGCCATGGGATCGCTTCCGACCCCCGGTCCTATCCACGATCCTCTGGGAGGTATACTCATGCCTCCTGGCTGCCCTCAACACAACATCAAAAGTCTGATGCTCAAACTGCTCCACTGCCAATAAAATCTCGAGATGAAGCCCCTGCTGGAACCGCTGGGCTCTATCGAACTCAGTCGCTACCAAGGTGGGAGCAAACCGACTAAGTCTCGAAAACTCGACCGCATATCCGCTGAACGTCCTGTCCATCTGCTTCAGATTGGTAAACCTCGTCTGTAGATCGTACTGAGCTACAGCATCGAAGTACTTGGTCTGGAATCTCTCACGGAATACTGCCCAGGCGATAGGTGCCAATAATTCAACAAAATTAATAAGTTGACTTATGTGTGTTGGCTAGTGCTTGCGAGATCCTAAGAATGTTGGCTTATGATATTGAGACCCGAGATGTTGGCTAAGTGTTGTGATCATTATAGATCATGAATGTCTGAAATAGACTTGGGTTTGGTATGGTTTAAGGATGGCCTCATTTCTGAGTGGTTTATTGCCTCTACCACTTCAGAATAAGATGTATCGTGACCCTTTCCATACGATAGCAACGTGACTATCTGTGAGTATTGGGTAGTGTCGAGACTTTGCTAGGAGTCATGCCATATTACTAGATGACTTGAGTGCCCCTTGATTGTGATGTTATGCTGGGTAACGTGATTGTTAGCAATCGTAACGAGTGCTTCGGTTGGGAATTGCTCAGTTTGGCAATGTCCCAGACTAGCAGGATGATAGTTATATTATAGGTAACAAATTTGGCTAGCGGATGTTGCGTGGCTGAGAACATTGAACGATAGTTGCAATTAGTTGAATGGGAATCATGTGTGACTATTACAAGTTGGTTGCTAAATTAAAAGTTTTGCAAATGATGTCGGTGACCCGAAGGAGTATTGGAAATCTATGCTATGACCGTAAGGTGCAATAAGATGTTAACCCATCTTGATCACCGAAGGATAGAATTAGGAAAGTTTGAGTTTGTGTTTGGCAAAATAGATAGTCGTTGCATATGTGCATGTATGCTGAGGAATTGAATTATATCACAAAGGTAACAGGTAGTGACCCTAAATAATTATGTTGCAAAGAGAATGGTTAATAGATACATGACTTTTCAGATTGAATGGAATGAACTACTCGACCCTTTGCGGTACGAGATGTTAAGAATGTCTGTACGAGATTTTGATGGCCGAAAAACGAATGGGATTAAGAACCACGAAAGGTGTTGGATAGATGGTGTGATGGTCTAGACGACTGTCGATTGGGATATAGACTGCTGGCTCATGACTTAGTGATATGACTTTATCATACAAATTGAATATTATGATTTCATAGTTTTGTTGAGACTATCAGAATTGATGACCCTTGAATAGTTAGCCTCGGTATATAGATCCGTGTTGGTACAAAGGAATTGGAATAGAAATTGAATCGTTAGGAATTTACTTGATGGATTATTAGAACGTTGGAAATAGTATGTTGGAATGGAAATTAGACTGTAATGTTGCTAGATCGATCTTAGTCGATCGTTGGATAAGTCTAGAATGAGCCTCTGTGGAAATTAGTTTCTTGAGGATGACCATAAATAGACTTGACCCTAGCGACCGTGGGCTACATAAGCAATTGTCGATATAGTCGACAATGACCAATAGTTGTTCATACTGAGTGGATACCCATAGATTTTGGTAGAGTTGCTGGAAACTGTCGGTTTCTTGTTGGCATAAGAATAAGAAATTTGTATGATCCCTAGTACCCGTCCACTCTATGGGAATCACCTGAATAATTAGGTTTAGTTGTCAGTATAGCTAGCCTTAGAGACTTGACCGAATAATAGGGTGACCATCGGCGACCGTAGGATAACCTTTTGGGATTGAGCGAGAGATGGTGATATATGAGTATGACATAAGAAATGATATGTTGTAAGTATATGCTTCAACATGAACCTTAGAGATGTTTGACCCTTGAGGATTATGTGTCGGCCTATAGCGAGAACTGGAATCGTGGGATGAGACTTGAGTCGTATGTATCGAGCAGTGAGTTGTTCCATGAGATGGAATTGACTGCTCATGACGGGAATATTGGATCTGTATCTAAAGTCGGGTAGCCGGGTTAACCTTGACAGTCACATAGAATTGTACCTTAGCTCGGGTGATCGATAGTGGGTGACTTCGGGTTGTATCTTTTAGAAAAGATGAATTGTCTCGGTAAAAAATATCGTTGGATTCAGAAAGGAATATGATTGCATGTTGTGAATTTTTAGTATGATTGGCTCTAAGTTAGACCCTTGGCCCGAATGTTAGAAATATTATGCTTGGGTAAGAAATTTATCTGAGTTGTCCCTGATGTTGAGTGTTGTGGCTGGAAAGATAGCGATTGTGACAAAGTAATAAGTCAATTAAAAGGATGCTAAGTCGGATTTAGAAAAAAGAGTTATAATCGTGGCATATAGAATCGCACTGACATAGAAGTTGACTGAAGTACATATATTTTAGGGGCGCCTAAAATATGTGTATGGATCCAATCGAAGTGATAGTTGCGACAGAGATAACACTATAGAGGGAGCTTATTGAATCACACTAGTATATACTTTGGCTGAAATACATGTATTTTGGGAACGCCTAAGATATGTATATGAATCCAAACGAAGTGGTAGGCTGCGACAAAGATAACAATGCTGGGAGAATGTGGATGAATCAACGAAAAATACAAATACTTTGGAAAAAAGAACGAAGGATTGAATCATTGATGAGTTAAGTGGAATAGTTAGATAACAATCTCGAGTTTTTCTAGAGTTTCGAATCGAAATATTGAATAAGAAGCTGAATGATGTATTTGTTGTGACTAGTGAGTTAGTAGAATGAGTTATTCCTTCGAGGATGAAACTTTTTCTAAGTGGTTTATTGTGTAATGTCTCTCTCTGCATGAGACATTTGGGTTGGCTTGTTGGATGCGATCAGAATGTTGGACCGTGACTGATGTTGGAAATCAGAGAATTGAGACTGATGCAGTCTCTCTTAGCTGACTAGACGGAACGGATATTGGAACGTGGCTCGCTGTTGGAGCTATGCTTAGTGAAAATGTATACGATCGGAACAAGAAGACCCTTTTATGTAAGTGAGTGGAACTGTCATTCCTCCTCCTTACTCCTTCACGCTTAATAAAATAGAGTAATGTGATGCTATGAATTGTCCCTAAATGTTCCATATTTTAGTTGCTGAATAATAGGGATGCTTATGCTGAGAATTATTGAAATAAATAACACATGAACATTAAACTGCTGAATGAATCACACTTGAACTGATAATGTGACTTGATGCCTGAGAATGAATTGATAGCATTGTCCCTTATGTTTAATGCTGCTGAAACAAATGAAACACTTGAATAACGAGATGCGGTGTGATTGATACATGGAAAAAGAACTGGCTATGATATTAACAAAAAGAATTGAATGAGACTCTTGAATCATTTACACACTGTATAACTATTGTAAAGAAATGAGATGATGCCTGTTTTCATATAAACAATAAATTGAATAATAATTGTCCCAGCAAAATGAATGAAAAGCTGTTTATTCTTCGTTGAGAGGAATGCTATGAGAAATATTGCAATGAATCAATGAATAAGGAATGATGAGGCTTGGGATCATGGAGATCACAAAGTGGAATGATGCTAATGATGGAATGATTAGTCGTTGAATCCCAGAATTGAGATAAGATGTTGAACTGTTGGCTTTGCTCACTTTTAGTTTTTTTACCATGCACTTGTATTTATCGAGTCGACACGCATTTGCATGGTCATGGACGTACTTGTACAAGTCTGAGTAAGTTTCCTCGAACGATACCTGGGGTGTTGGGACCGATTTGACCCGAGAGGAAAGATTGGTCGTGCTATGGTAGCACGAGATATTACGGGACATTCGACTAGGCTTGCAACCTATCCTGGAATGGTGCGTCGTTATACCCGTTGGAAAGTCCTTTATGGTGCAGTTTCACCAACGACCATGTAGTCAGGATGCATGCTAATGAATGTTTTGTGCAGACATAGTAAGTATATTATATTATCCTATATTTTTATGCAGGTGCGAGGGAGTCGGCTATCGGTAATAAATCACTTAAATGTGATACCGATATTTACATGTTAACTTCAACTTGATTGCTTAACATGTTAATACCAATGATGATAAAATGTTGCCTTTTAGAATATTGCCATAACCTGTTGAACGATAACACCAAGTATGCTAAACGATGCCTTCCAGGAATATTTTCATAATATGTTCAACGTGGTAACTCAATGTTGCTTAGATGATGCCTTACACAAAGAAATGCTATATCATGCTATAACATGTTTACTTACTTCAATGTTTCTCCTCAAGATCTGTAAACTGATACTAGGTCCCAATTAGAAAGATCACTCTAATGAATACTTGCTAAAATTGATCATTTAGTGTTAGTTTAGGCGAGTGGGTTGGATTCTGCTCGCCAGTACATAGATGATGTACTGACCCACGTTGTGGACAGGTGCTCGTTCTTGGGAAGTTCTGTACACGAAGATTGGCTTGATCGGTCCTGTGACATCGAAGATTTGTTGGTCATGCAGAAGTTCTCCTTGTACAAAATGATGTCTTCTGTTTATAAAGGACATAATGTATGAAACATTGTAATCAGTTGTACCAGTGAGTTGTAAGCCAAGTCGGTATATCGAGTTGTATTTCAATGTATGAAAGTATCAAATGTAACCCCTATGGCTCTTGTTCAGTTGGTTGTCCATGTAAAGTGAGATGTGTTGTAAGTATTGTATTTCAATACCAGTGTTGTACTCTACTTCAATTATCAATAAAGATAATACATTTTAAATATCTCTGTGTGACTCAAATTATCTGCTTATCTCTACTGCTACAAATCAGTTATGTGTTTCTTTTCGGTAAGAAAGAATGTCCCCGTTAACTTCAAATTGTTTGCTTTTGTCGCTGCGATGTGTTCCTATCTGAAGATTATCAATTGTGTACATTCTTTGTCTTGTACAAGTGCAATACCAGACTTGTACGACATCACGTCCAAGCGAGGACGATCGATTCCAAGAGATAAAATGACTCTACGAAAATCGGGACGTGACAGATAGAGACTCGAAGGCCAAATCATAGAAGACAAGTTAGATGTGTGGTAGTTTTCTATAATTGTAAAAGCTTATATCTTCTTCAAATGTAAAACTTCTAAATTTGTAAAGTTGATTAGTTGTTGTGAATGAGCCGTTAGTACCTATGAACATTTTGTTTATTGTGGGCTAGACAACGTACTACCTCCGATACCGCGGCGTAGGGTACGGATCGTGACAACAAAGTTCCATATGTTACGTTGGACGTCACAAAAAAAATAAATAAAGCTTGACTGTTAAGATATACCTACGAGAACATGTATCAAACCCAGTAGTACTTATATTTACTATCAAGCCAAGTGGAGGTAAAGCACACGAGATTAATTAAACATGGGACATGTATTAGATATGGTAACAAATTTTCTTTCCTTCCTTGCATGCGTTACATGGAAGAAGCAAGCAAGTGAAGGAGAAGAAACCTATTCGTTTCCATATCTGGTTAACAGTTACAATGACTGTTTGGAACCCCAACCGAACATACCGAAACAGGAAACCAAAAGGCAAACCAAAGCAAAGCAAATCTACCAAACATCAGTGGGTGCCATCAATGAAACCTTTTTCCTTGCAGTTCCCCACACCTCCACACTTCCTACTAGGCTATGGACCTATGGTGCTGTTATACTAAGCTAGCAGCTCTCAAAGGGGGAGAGCCTGTTGTCAGCAAGCTTTGAATTGTAGGCAGCCTTCTTGTAGTCGGACCATGTGAACTCCTTGTACCTGCTCCTCTCCCCTGACTCCAGCAGCAGCTGGGGCAAGGGGCCGAGCACCTGGCCGGGCGGCGGACCTCCGAAGTAGATCATCGACAGCCTCGCCTTGCCGCCGTTCGTCTCCACCCTGTGCCTCACGCTCCTGAATCTCCCGTTCGTCAGCACCTACGTACGATACGTGCAATAACAATATCAGCCAATAACACCTAACTCAACTGACTCTTGAGGTCAACGAGGAAAGGTGTAACCTCCTTGACCATGTAGACGGTCTTGAGATAAAACCACAGGCCAAATATGGACATGTGTGTAAAAATTGGAGACAGTAAGCTTAAATGACATACAACGTATCGTACATAAAGTTTCATGCATTATGCTGGACATCGGAACTCTTTTCAATTTTTTTATAAAAAAATAAGACGGACATATTTCAAATCTCACAAAAAATTATGTATTAATTATTCTTAACATGTGTTCACATATTAACAAAATCCATATTAACATGGTTTGCGCGCAAACCATTTTATACTGCATGTCGCTATTAGAATTCTAGATTTCAAGAAATGCATGCGATGCACTAAAGAGTAACAAGAAGTTGAGTAATGTGAAGTCAACTCATTGTCAACTGGTTGATAAAATTGGCAAAGAAGAAAGCTAGATAGTTGGTCAAGGCAAAAGTACACATTACTAAAAAAAAAAACTACAACTTTTTTTGAACTCCAGATGATACATGACAATGTTCGACTTTTCTGTGATAACAAACTTTTTGGCTGCAGCTGTGCTCCTTTGGCACCGTCTGTGCATGCACGCAACGGCCGGCTGTGGAGCACTAGAGGGAATGGATGGGGTGTGTTGTGCGTGCACAGGTGCGTGCAAAAGCACGTGCCAAGACGTTTTTTTTGTTTTGTTTTGTTTCGGCTAGTAGTTAGAAAACTGATGATAGCCAATAGTTATATATCATTCATGAAGCTAGAAATACCTGCAAAATGTCGCCAACGTTGATGAAGAAGGCGTCCTGGTCCGGCGGGACGGGGACCCACGTCCCGTCCCCGTCGGCTATCTGGAAGCCGTCGCTGTCGTTGGACCTGAGGACGGATATGATCTGCGGATCGGTGTGCTCCCCGAAGCCCGTCAGCGTCAGCTGGCTCGGGCGGTTGAGCTCTTCCTGAGGCTGCCGCCGCGGGTAGTGGTTCAGCCTGAACATCCTGTCGCTCTCCTCGTCCGTGATCAGCTTGCTCAAGCACTCCCTCGGCTGCATCCCCATCCCTTCCGCCATCAGCTCCAGCAGCTCGCAGGCCAGCCTCTTCACTGCGGATATGTACTCGTTCAGAGCAGCACTGCATGCATGCCAACAATTGAGAAAACATTATAACTAAGACACTGCTATTTTGCCTGGGTTTGTGACCGTGTGGACGAGATCGCAAGCCATGTGACAGCCTTCCATTGGCCTCCTGTTCCAGATTTTAAAGAGGTCGGGTCAAGTGATAGGAGGAAGGCAATGGTTGGCTGTCACATGAATCTGCGATCACGTCCGCGGTCACAAATAGCTGACACTGCATGCCAACAATTGAAAAAACATTATAAGTAGGACACCGCTATTCTGCCTGCAGTTTGTGACTGTAGATCACGTGGCTGTCTTCCATTGGTCTCCTGTCCCAGATTTTATGGAGGTCAGGTCTGGTGACAGCAGGAGTTCAATAGTTGGCTGCCACGTGGGCCTACGGTCACGTCTGTGGTCAACAAAATATCATTTTCCTTATAAGTACTGCACGCGTAGTGATCTTCGTTTGGGTTAGTGACGATGGACATGTTTGTTTACCGGAGCGGAGTCGCGGTAGGCTCCACGAGGAAGTCGAGAGAGGCGGGCGGTACGGGCTGGGAAGTGATCTGGAAGAGGAGGTACTCCACCCAGCCCGTGTCCCCGTTGTATCCGATCCTCCTGTTGCCGTATCCGAACGGGAGGGCCGGCCCTCCCTTCTCCTTCTCGTCCTCGCCCAAGGAGAAGAACTTCAGGGCCTCCGTCTGCAGCTTCCCCATCAGCTCATTAGGGAACCCGTGGTTGGTCACCTTGAAGAAGCCTAGCTCCTCGCACGCCCTCACAATGTCGGCCGCGGAGTTCGGGGACGAGAGGTCGATGACGGGGATTATGCCGGCAACATGGGCGTTGTTGGGCTTGTAGGTGTCGACTAGCGACAGTTGCTCGGTCGGCGGATTGGTAAGTACCACCATGGTTCTTCTGGAGGAACAGAGTAAGTAAGTAGTCTACAAAGAAGAAGAAGAAGAAGAAGAAGAAGAAGAAGAGAGAGAGTGTGTGTGTGTTTGAGAATTTCATGTGTGGGGGGAAGACTATTTATACACAAAGTTTTGGTTGCCACTTGCCAAGCGTACTCCAAGAAGTTTGGTCAATGCAAAGAGCACTTTTAAGTGGTTCTTGAACACTTTTTGGCACTCATCAAGTCTCACAAGTCATTTCCACATGTTGAAAAAAAAAGAAAAAGAAATTTGTGCACTTCTGCAAAGTGTAGGATTTTTCTAATTTCCTAAACTTGTGCACAAATAGGGAAGTGAGGTAATTACTTGTGGACTATCCCCAAACTATTTTATATTAAAACTAGTATTTTAAAAACTGACATGACTGTTTGGTAGAACCGGACAACCAGTGAAAAAGTTCAGTCATCCGGGTCAACTCGGTTGATAAGACAACCAATTCATCAGACTCGATTGAATTTTAAACCAATTTGATCCCGACTGTTGACTTTTATTTTGGACTTATGCAGTCAAATATATATTTGTTTTTTCACTAATTCTACTATCATAAACATGCAGAAGTTCTAAGTAGCATATATGTTGTTGTACTATGTAATATATTCAATGTAAGATTATAAATCTATATAACTGGTTCAACAAAGATCAATCCACTGGTTGGACCGGTTTGTTGGTGAGAACTTTCTTCCTTTACTAATCATCATCGCGTTATTAATAAGACATGACATGGTACATACATGACGTGTCCTATGGAGGTGTCTGTCTGGTGTCCGATATGATGTGACACAGTTTTGAGCTTTTTTTTTTTGCAAGAACCAGTGTCCTCTGTTAGTGGCAATTTACTTCAGTTATTAGTGACAATTATGAGTTAAAGATTTTAGCACACAGTATGGTGATACTGATTACTATGCTTGCCTCTTCTACCTATTAATCATTTATGCTTCCAAGTTGATAAGTTAATATTTTTGCAAGTCCATATTCTAAAAATAAAGAAATAAAACATATTTGGTAGCAATATTAACTACTTGATATTGATTTAATTAATTGCTGGTGTTTTAATGTCGTACAAAATTTACAAATAGATAAAAACATTTTACTCACAACATAAGCATTTTAAAATCCTAAGATTACCTTGAAGGCCTTGATATAATTAGCCAACAATATAATTATCTAATAGTAGGTTGCCTGTAAAAGTTAGATCATATTTTTCTTTGTCCTTCCTCCCATTTCCATCATGGTTCTGTCTACAATTCCATGGATTAGGAATCATTAATAAGCATAAATGTGACAAATATAACTTTACTTTCAAATGTTTATCATACGTAAAGTTTGTTTAATGATGTAGAAAACATAGGGGTTAGTGTATCCACATCTTCAAGTTAATCGAACCACATAAATTTGAATTGTGGTATAACATGCGAACATGGTCGGTCCGGGAGGTCGGGTTATTATATCCGGAGATAATTTTGGTTGTCTCCTATCTAAGTTCATCAAAGAATAGAATCAGTGAAGTACGAGTTCATGATTGATAAGATAGATAGACATTACATATGTGCATGTATGCTTGGATTGATTTGTATCACCAAAGTAATAAGTATTGACTTAGATATTTGTGTTGTACATATAGAGAATAGTTAATCGATATATGAAATTGTCCGAGTGAATGGATTACTTAACCCTGACGGTATGAAATATATGAATGCCCCTTGTGAGACTAAATGGCTTGGATATAAATAAAAATTTAGAAATATCAAGATGTGTTGGATATTGTCGGTTGATGGTATGACCGTATGGATGACAGTTGTTTGGAATATAGATTGTCAGATTATCATTGAGTGATATGATCTTGTCATATAGACTCGGATAATGTGAATGTTGATATTGGCAATCCTACGGGTCACATTGAACCTGGTGAGTTGTCCAAGTTCAAAATTTTGTCGAATTTATCCCTGGACCGGTCGTGCATGCGCAACTTATAAAGTTTATTTAGTCTCTTGACCATGCATTGTCTAACAACATTCCAAGCTTTCAACCATGATCATCTACCTCTCTTAATTTCCTAAACTCATATTATAGGAGTAGAAGTCAATAATCTCAGTATTACCTCATTTTAGTTGCAACATATTGCATGAACAAAGCATGGGTCTCCCTAATTTATTCTTCCATGTCTCCCCACTGGATATTTTATCCAATCATTATTTGTTTACATTAGACCTTATCTTATTAATAGAGATATGTTGCAACTTTGATACTTGACTTTGACATCTCAATTATGAATTTGATTTCTTCACCTTTGAGTAGGTGGTAAGAAGGGAATGACAGGGAACTTCATAAATAGAACAAATATACAATATTTGTTGTATATAACATATGATGTTATTGTAAATGATGTTACAAAACTACGTTCACTAAGATGCAACTAATATTACAGCATTTACGAATATAGTATATAATCTCTTTATAGTCATAATGTTGAAAACAATTTTATTATTATGAGGAGGGTGTATAACTTAATAGAGATGTGGTTACAAACAAAAACTAATAAACTGTTGAAACATTTACTCAGATATATATTGTAACCTTAATGTAAAAGGAGCAAAACTAATAACTAACTGTTCATGATAATAACATTGGTCTCTTTCCAGTCAAAACAAAATTAAAACTAATAAAATGCTGAAAATTTAGCTTTCAAACTCACCTGAAATTGCGCCTCTCAATATTTTCTATTCCTTTTCAATTCTTTACTAACTATATCTTCTTTTATAGGCTGCAACATACAAACCTTTTATTTCTAATTAGGTAAAGTTTTTATATAGAAGATATACTCTTAAATCTAATAAGAACTAAATCTTTATCAGATATATGATATTAACACAAACCAAATCCTGAACTAAATTCCATTACTATTTTCAACATCCCCCTTGATCCACAGTTTGAAAATTTTGATATACCAATACAATTTGAAAAAGCACCCCTGAAATTTTTGAGAAGGATATAAAGAGCACAAATTAAAAACTTTTGGTATTCAAAAGAAATTGAAGGTTAAAATAATTTTTTGATGCAAAAACAAAATTTAAAATACCTTTGATATACTATCAATTTTAAGGGTTGCAAAAAAAAAAACATTAGATTGCAAGTAGGATTTTACAAATGAAAAAGTGTAATATGTAAATATATTTGGTTGAAATGGTTTTATGTAAAGAAGAATATATATTAGGGGCTAAAAAGTAAAAAAGTTAAGTTTGCTTACATAGAAAAGGATTCAATTTGTTACGGAAACAAATTATTACCAATTTTGCTAATCAAGACTAAAATATATCAGGACAAGCATAATAGTTCACTGAATTTTTGTTTGAATAAGAATATGATTTGGTGATTCGAATCTATATATACAATTATAATGTGGCTTAGAAACCGCTCAAAAATGAGTGGTCCAAACCATATGTATATCCTCTATTAAATTATATAAAAAAATCAAAATTTTAAAGAAAAATTAACTACCTGAAAATTGCTGAGAAATCCAATTTCGGGGTTGGTTTTTATGAAAAATCCACCCGCAGGATGGGTTTTATGAAATGCCCAGAATTATATATTTCCACGTTAAGTATTCCAAGATTCCCTTTAGATGCTCTGTATTTACAAAATTAATACCATAACTACCCCTCCGCACAAACTCAGATTTGGATTGCGATTCTCTTCTTCTTCTTCTTCTTCTTCTTCTTCTTCTTCTTCTTTTTCACGAGAGATCTGAATTCCATTGTTCTCATCTTCAGCAGAGATTGTAACGATCGTTCGTAGTTCACCATGCTTTTTTTTCAGTCGAACTCCGATCATCGTTCATCTTCATCTTCTTCTTCTTCTTCTTCTTCTTTTTCGACAATTAGGTCAATTATGGAGAGAAGATCTTCTTCTTTTTCATAAGAGTTAGCATCGTTTTGAAAGAAGAACGAAAACTACTGAATCTTTATTCATGCCAAATTTCTTTCCACAAAACAAAAAAAATAAAAAATTAGGTTTCTGTCAACTGTTCTCCGTCGATATAACACGAAGAATAGTCATTCTCCTGTATTTTAACAAGAAAAATACAATTCTCCGTGTAAATTAACACAGAGAATGCCATTCGCCATGTTACTAACACGGAGAATGGCCATTCTCTTGTGTTTTAACATTTGAATGGCCATTCTCCGTGTCATTTAACACGGAGAATGGCCATTCTCCGTGTAATTTAGCACGAAGAATGGTCATTCTCCTACGTTTTAACATGGAGAATGCCATTCTCCGTGTAAATTAACACGGAGAATGGCGTTCTCCGTGTTATTTAATACGAAGAATGGCCATTCTCCTGTGTTTTAATACTGGAATGACTATTCTCCGTGCTAAATTACACGGAGAATGGCCATTCTCCGTGTAAATTAAGACGGAGAATGCCATTCTTCGTGTAAATTAACACGGAGAATGGCGTTCTCCGTGTTATTTAACACGGAGAATGGCCATTCTCTTGCGTTTTAACACTGGAATGACCATTCTTTGTGCTAAATTACATAGAGAATGGTCATTCTTCGTGTAAATTAAGACGGATAATGTCCATTCTCCGTGTAATTTAGCCATTCTCCGTGTAAATTAAGACGGAGAATGCCATTCTCCTTGTTACTAACAAAGAGAATGGCCATTCTCCGTGTAAATTAAGACGGAGAATGCCATTCTCCGTGTTACTAACACGAAGAATGGTCATTCTCATGCGAAATTAACATTCTTCGTGTTCTAACACGGAAAATGGCCATTCTTCTGTATTTTATGGTCAGTTGAAACTTTGGAGGGCCATAACTTTTGACTGGGAGGTCGAAACGAGGTCCGGTTTGTCGCAAAATGAGTGTATCTTCGAGAAGCCTGAAATAAACAATTTTATTGTTTGTCGACCTTTCTAAATTTTAGAATCGTAAAAAATTGATGTTTGGACCTCCGTTTTAGCACTTTTGCCGTTTGTCTCGGTTTTTCCGAAATTTTTCGACGAATTTTTGAAGATTTTTTAGGAGAAAACCTAGATTCGAAAGTGAGCAGCGTATGGAAGAAGATGAAGTATCGAAACATTTTTTTAAGAGTAGTTTCGTGGGTGTTTTCAATAAATTAGAAGGAAGGGCAAAAAAGATCATTCGGAACTCTCTTTATATATTTTTTGCTAATTCTGGGCACGCGATGAAATGTTATTGTGTGGTGGATTTTTATAAAACTTTTTCATTTTTTGGGCATTTCATAAATTTTCCCATTAACTACCTGTATGTATCTCCTCACGTAGTTAAATTTTTTTTTAACTAAGTACATGATATTATTTAAATAAAAATATATCCAAAATTCAAAAAATATATCTATCAAAAATTCAAATTAAAATATTTTCAAATCATATCTAAAATATTTTAATATAATTTAAATTTTTATCTATTTTTTCATACACTATGTAGATTTTGTTTGTACGTACAACACGTGAACATGATTAGTTATAAAAAAAAATTGTAGAAACTAAAATAAGTGTTGTAGGAAAAAGAAAAAAACAAAGGTGGGTGTGAAGTGCGGGATTGTTGTCCAAGTAGTTGCACCGCCCCTCACCGGGCCAGCCTCCCCTCTAGTAGAGCGTCTATAGGATTCCCTTCTCAAATGTTAGACACCATGCAGGCCTCCTTGTCTTTGATGTGGCAGACGACCACAGAATTACCAAGCACCCAGACAACTATATTACTATAAAAAAATAAATGTATATATATATATAGCGACGGTCGATTTTGTCGTTTGTCTATCGCTAATTTTGTTTAGCGACGGCATGGCAACCAAACATGATCATCGTAAAAACTTATGTCGATATCCTAAATTTATCATCGAATTGTCACTTGGCCGACTTACATCTCACGAACTGGGGACGACTAGACGTTCGCTCGGCAACGCTCGACTATAGGCGATGAATTGGTGACTAAATAATGACGTCAGTCTAAAATATGATCGTCGACAATATGCTAGTGACAAAATTTTGGCACCTTGAACAATGGACTTTTCGCTACTAGGTCAGATGGACGAAGAATGTGGTTTTTGATACCTAAGTTTCATTTCGTTTACTTAGTCAGCGATAGAAACAAACGTCGCCTAGTCACTCATGCATCGTCGTTCGTTGAAAATCCAAAAACATAAATAGAATGTAGTATATGAGACTCGACGCAACCAGACATAACTGTTTCCCAAAACTTTATTATAATATTAGTAAGCTTACGGAAGAGAAAGATTAAAAAAAATTAGAGAACTTATTTTAATATTATATTAATATAAATATTTTGTACTTTCGATATTTTAATATAATAAAAATATTGGATTTCAAAATAATAATAATAATAATAATAATAATAATAATAATAATAATAATAATAATAATAATAATAATAATAATAATAATAATTTTCATGCAAAGATTATATTGTATTATAGTAGGAGAGGTGCTTGATCTACTTGTCATTGAGGTGCTTGAGTTACTTGTAAGCTACTTAAGTAGCTTAGTCGTGATACTTATTCTAAAAAATTTTAATTTCCTCATGACACCTCCTACTTAACTTCTACCTTAGTCATCACACACCTCTCCAACTTTTTGTCACGACCCGCATCCATTGTAGGGACACGAGAAGTGGGTACGTCCAGCCTACGCCGCAATATCGGCGGTAGAACGCTGTCCTAAGTTACTATCTAATCAACAACTCACGCAATTATATAACGTACTTGTCAATCTCAACTCCGAACGGAGGACAAGTATAGATATAATGAAATCTCAATCACAGTCTAAGCACGATATGATAACACAGAAGTTTATAACTAAGACTAAATAACAACAACAACCAACTACTAAAATAATAATAATCTCAAAACAAACAATATCTCAACTTATTACAATTCAAGTTCTAAAACATGAAAACTAAATCAAGTCAACTAGCTAGTCTCCCGATCACTCCTGAGTGTCGGGGCCAAAGGTAGCTAAGTCATCTCCTGATCCATAGTAAGTAGGGCAAGTGTCCTCGGGGCAAGCACCTGTAATATTTTCAACAGGTCCAGTCAGGACAGGAACGAGCACAACTCATCAAGAAATCCCAAGTAAATGACAGAGAACTATAAAGCAGTTATAGACAGTTATATTGATGAACATGACAGTTTTATATGAGTAATAATGTAGAGAAACAATTAAGGTACAAGAAAAGTAAGGTAACTAAACAAGAGAAGAAAGCATGGCAAGGAAGACTGTAAAATATGATCTAGCTGAACTAGAGTAACATGATATAAGTTCAGACAGTATAATATGAGTCAAGTGTAATCCCAATGTGAGTCCAGACAATGTAAATCTAATACCAGATGATTCCAGTACAAGATGAGTCCAGTATAAGTTGAGTCCAGTCAGTGATCAAATATTCCAGGGTGAGTCCAGATTATATACTAATAGTGTGTTTTAAAATATCGAGATCGACATATAAACGGCTGTAGGTAATACGGCACATCGCACACTCGGCCAAGTGTGGGATGGCTATCATTCCAGTATAATTCCAAAGGAGTGGTTCCAGTATTTGGGAATGTTCACATGTCTACTCCAATATTTTTCCGTCCAACAAGTACAAGTGAATCCATAACCCGACACAAAATAAGTACAAGTCCAGCCAGAACATGAATGATACTAGTAAATGATTCTATGGTGATTCCAGTAGGTGATTCCAGTAGTGGTTCCAAAAATGGAGGCCAGACATGAAAAAATGAGTGTCGCATGAAATGGATCCAGCAATATTGAATCGTGTTTGTAACAGAGAATCAAATAGAACTAACTAGAACTGAAGTACAGTAATTGATAATTAAATGAAAGAACTATCAGAGAATGTACTCGCCTGATACTCTGAAAAGAGTAGTGTAATATCAGATGTCTGCACTGGAGTCACAATGTCCTAAATAGAGCAATATGGGTTATGACATGTCCAGAATGATAATATAGAACATTACGATGCAATCTACATGATTTTTAGGTTAATTTAGGTTAAAGTCAACGCTTGGTCAACTCTGGGTCAAACCAAGTCAACATCTAGTCAAACTAGGTCAAACTGTCTAGGGTTTGGTTAAACTCTAGTCAACAAGGTCAACTAGGCTATTTCTAGGTCAAAGAGTCAATATCTAGGTCAACTTATCTAAAGCTAACTCAAATCTAACTCATAAGCCTACACAACTTGTGACACCATACCTAACCTTTATTAACTATTGGCCAACCCTTATATATATATATATATATATATATATATATATATATATATATATATATATATATATATATATATATATATATATAACTTGTATACACCTACAATGCATGTCTAACTATCCAAATCTCTACCTTACCTCTGTAGTATATATATGTGTCTATATACCACTTACCAACTGCTACCCACATATATCATAACATAGGTATACCCTTAAACCATATACCTAGCCTACATTATCATTTAGTTCATAATAGCCATTCACTCAAATCCTACTAACCTATACTTACATGACATTTCCTACTATTGATATGCATCACCTACCTATATATATACATATTACAATATATAGATGGATGGACAATACTCATATGCACACATAATTATAACTGAACTAACAAAACCCCCAACCTTCATACAACTGATACCATGTATCTTATATATCACTAATACCATATATACACTCTATCTATAGCTGATACTAAGTACCCATATGTGAATGATAGATGGTAATGAAACATTATAATAATTTTTCTCCCATTCCTAACTCATGAACTCTGGTACTACCCTTCTCACCTGTGTTACTAACAAAACCTATAACACCAGTTTTCTAAATGAGGGTAATTTTAAAATTTTGTGATTTTAATTATTTATTATGATATTTAAATCATAATATAATTTTTGGTGATTTTTAAATTATTTTAAAACTATTTTAAAACTATGACTTGTGATTTTGATGTGCAGCTAGTGAAACCCTAGAGACTGTCTGACCCAGAGCCTAACCCTGTGATTTGGAATATCTATTTATCATTTTTAGCCTGAGGGTAATTTGGTCATTTTGACTTATTAGAATTATTTGATTAATTATTGGATTGATGGTTGTTGATTTTGACTTTTACTAGTTGTGACTTAAGAGACTAACCTAGATGTTGACCCTAGTTATGATGACTTGATTAGCATGGTGAGACCCTAGTCTAACTTAAGTCAACCCAAGTTAGGTCACTTAGGATCAAGTTTGAAATAAGAGGATTAATGATTAGGTTCAATGACTTGAGACTCATGACTTAATTTCCATGACCATTCAAATTGGCCCAAAGCCCACTAGACTAAACCCTAACCCTAATTCCCATTCATTATGACCAGCCACTAGGGCTCCCCTCCCTATAAATATTCTCCTCATTTAGTTCTTGTCTCTTTTGTATTGGATGAACACATAGAAAAAAGAAAGATATGGCTATTCTTCCCCAATCCATAGATTTCCCATTTTAATTTCTTTTTAACTCTAGTTTCTTGTATTAGAGCCTAATACTCTCCTATTTTCTGTTTATGGAGAGTAATCCCAGATTTTGAGCAATTTGGGGATCTGAGCTAGCAAGGAGGAACACTCTAATTTGGGGCTTTTCTTGCTATTGGTACCTACAAGTAAAACTCCATAAATTGTGCTAATATTCTGATTTTTCTGTATCCTAGCCTAGATCTAGGTGTCCACTAGCTGTCCCTAAAATTTGGTTAGAAATCGTGTTCGTTTGGTGTCCGTATCGGACACGTGTCATGGTGTATGTACAGGTATTTGATGAAATGCCACAGAGGGCATTTCTTCTCTATTTTTGTAATGTTTTTGAACAGGAATGTTGATTCTGATATGTATATTGATTTCCCTAACTTTGGTTCATTTTTAGGTGTCGTGTCCACACGAAGGCATGGACACGTGCGCGCGCGCACGGCTAGGGTTCCCCTGCTGCTCGATTTTGAGTGCGCTGTGCACACTGCACGAGAGCGGCTGCCACTTGGCAGTGAGGAGGGGGCTGTGTCTGCGAACCAGTCCCCCAAGCCTCACGGCCAATGGTGTCATGTCGGACATGCGGGGTCGCGTGCATGGGGAATGCACTGTCGCGCATACGCATGCGTTGGCCCTTTGATACGGGTCTCATATCTGTAACGCCCCAGAACCAGAATACTGGAGATCGAGAGCATACATAGCCAGCTACATATATTGAAGTGCAACTTATCTCGCTATACGGTCATGGCTGTCTAGATACATGAGGGTTTAACTACAAGCCATCAGTCTCCTATGGTCATGAACAAGCCTATTGTCTCAATCTCAAGCAAGCAACAATAGTTACAAGATGTCAGAACACCAAATATACAATAGTAAGACGTCCCATACATTACATATTCGGATGATCATGAAGCTAGTCGTACAAAATGTCAAGACTAGCAAGAGTTTCAGTCATACATGATCAACCCTAGGATTTATCAATCATGTTACATTCCGTAGACAGACAGTAAATAAAGGTACAATACGAGCTAACACGTGCTCGCCGGCTAAATGTCTCAAAAGAATATTTTTACAATGAAGTGGGAGAACAAAAGGAACCCACTCGTTGCCAGGATTACGCCTGGTGGTCACCATCTGGCTGGAAGGTAGGTAGATCCTCTGGAGCTGCTCCGATATCTGGCCATACAAAACCAGCTGGGTCAGACCCCAGAAAGAGCAAGTGCCATAAAGGAGGCTTCACTTAGGAACTAAAACCAGTATATAATAAGAGAATATTAAGGATAATTATAAAAGAAACTGATAATAATAGAGACAACAACAGGAAATTGAGTACGAGGAAACCATTCAAGTAGCCAGGTCACAACCCTTAAACCAAACAAGGACCGGGGTTGCAACCCTTCACCTGAATATAAACCCGTCTCAAATACTGTTGGTAAAGTAAAACATGATGAGCTTGACATAGGGTACAATAAGACAATAAACGAAGAGAGGACACAGAACTGCTCCGGGAGCCAGGTTACAACCCTTAAACCAAACAAGGACCGGGGTTGTAACCCTTCGTCGGAACAGAACCTTATCCCTGATCTTTATTGTTAAGGTAGGCATAAATAATCAGGATGATATATGATAAGATAACCATGGAACTATTCAGATAACCAAGTTACAACCCTTAAACCAAACAAGGACCGGACTTGTAACTCTTCATCTGAACGGAACTTGGTTTCTCATTATTTATCGATAAGTAAAGCATAAGAAACCAGGTCATGTTACAATCTTGTACATGATCAGGACAAGACTAAGCTGGGCTAGACTCCATTCAATCAATCACGGCCAAGCAATGAGTACGGCGTGATACTTTAACTAACTAGGGTTATCACAGGCCTAGTTACTAGCAAGATGCAATAGGATTATTCCAACAGCCATAAGCCCTGCAGACCATCAAGGTTATCCAGATCGAATATCCATTCATGAAGGGGGCAACACTCGACAGTGTGCTGGAAATGTGCCCTACTCATCGGCAGGCTACAAGTCCACTTGAGCGCCCAGATAACGGGATTGTCTGTAGCTGGAAAATCTCTTCATGACTACTGAATTATTCTAGTTATTAACCTTAGTTAATTTCAATAGGAAGCCCTGACCGTGGTACTTAGGGGTCCCCGTCTTAGACATGATGCAAGACAGTACTGGTTCGTTGTACAAACACAATCATCCACGGTGTCCAGGACATCCATTCTTGTCATGTCATGCTAGCCGTCGCAACAGCTTTCTATAGTTACCATCGTACGTACTTGCCATATCTCGTTATGTCATGTCATGTCAGTTACCTGCCATACCATGCCATGTACAATTATTAGCCCGGTCATATCAATCAATCCGTGATTTGACAAGCCATGGAAAGTGCAAGAACATAAAAGTCAACCGGGTACGCAAAGGGGCTCAAGGCTCTACGCGAGTGAGCCTCTACGCTAGGCCAAGGGCCTCAAGCATAAAGCGGCTCTACGCTAACAAGAGCAAGGGAAAGATAGCTCTACGCGAGCAAAGATGCATGGGTGGGGTTCTACGCTAGCCGGGTTCTACGCAAGCAAAATTACACGCACGTAAGAATTTACGCGAGTAGAATTCTACGCGCGCAACACCCGAGCGAAACTCTACGCATGCGAGAGTCTACTCGAGCCAAAGTCTACACGAGTACGACTCTACGCAAGCAGGAGGGTCCCAACGTAGAGTTCAAATGGACTCGGCGTAGAGTTCGAATGCGCTAGCATGCAATTACGTGTGCATAAAAGGGGCACTACGCAGGCACGTTAAGACGTGTGCGTAAAAGGCTGAATAATGCGATGGCACGCAATACGTGGGCGTAAAAGGGCTAAACACTACGCTAACACGTTAGAACGTGTGCGTAAAACTTCGTCTTGTCCCCATGGCCAAGACAAGCATGCGTAAAAGTTCAGGAACTCGAGGAACTCCATCTCGGCCAAGACTTGGTAAAATTCGGCCATCTCAAAACCAAACTTGCGTAAAATCAGGAGGCCTACTACATGGAACTCTTAGTTTTCGAAAACAAGCCAGTTTAGAAGATCAAAATCAAGAGGATCAAAATACTAAAAAACTTAGATCTACATGAAATGAGCCATAGAATTCGAAAATGCTAAGTACTAAAGTGACTTAGGATCTTGTGGAGAAGAAAATGGAACAATAAAACTTGAGTTCCTCCATGAAGCAAGTTGCACTTGCCTAAACCTTCTGTTAGGTGGAAGAGAGTAATAGTGAGGAAGAAGAAAAGTTAATGAAACGTAAATGAGGAGAGAGAGAGAGAGAGAGAGAGAGAGAGAGAGAGAGAGAGAGAGAGTGGGCGGCTAATAAAGGAAGGAAGCGGTGGTAGGTGGGGGTTGGTCCATATGAAAAACTAAGCCAAGCCGAACCATGTAAACCTAACCGAACCAAGCAATGAGATACCAGATAAACCATGCAGTGAGACATGCAATATACGCATACGTATACCAAATACGTAATACGAACCACGGTCGTTACAACTCTACCCACCTTAAAAGAATTCCGTCCTCAAAATTTTAATTAAGAGGCTAGAGTGGCAAGGACAAGCTATACTAATCACAGACAAGCTATAACAAGGCAATCAATCAAGCAATCATTCATTCAAGCAAGGAACTGAGAGCATAAGGCATAAGGAAGATATTATACCTTACGAGTCAAGCAGGTCGGGATATCGCGATCGGATGTCATCCTCACGCTCCCACGTTGACTCACCCAAAGAGTGATGACCCAAGCAACACGGACTAACTTAATAGTCTTGTTCTTGAGTATCTTCTCTCTCCGGTCCAATATAGACACGGGCCTCTCCTCATACGAAAGGTTGGTACCAACAACCAATTCCGAATGATCCAGGATGTGGCTCGGGTCTGGGATATACTGTCGTAGTTGGGATACATGGAACACGTTATGTACCTCACGTAGCGACGGTGGAAGAGCGAGACGATAGGACACATCTTCTATTCGTTCCAGAATATCGAACGACCCTATATACCTAGGACTAAGCTTTCCCCGTACGCCAAAACGAATGACGCCATGATTAGGCAAAATCTTCAGGAATACATGGTCGCCGACTGAGAATTCAAGGGGGCGTCGATGAGAATCGGCCCAATGACGCTGGTGATCTTGGGCAACTCGAAGATGATCTCTGAATCTCCTGACCACCTCAACCGCCTGGGTAATCATTTCCGGACCTAGCATCTGCCTCTCTCCAACATCGTCCCATGCTAGCGGGGATTGGCACTTTCTGCCATACAATGCCTCGAACGGTTCCATCTGGATACTGGCCTGGAAATTATTGTTGTACGAAAACTCCACCAGGTGCAGGTGATCTTCCTACGAACCACCGAAGTCGAGTGTACAAGATCTCAACATATCTTCCAAGGTTTGTATGGTACGCTCCGACTGACCATCTGTCTGCGGATGATAAGTTGAGCTAAACTGGAGGTGAGTTCCTAAACTCTCCTGCAGACTACGCCAAAAGTACGACGTAAATCTGGAATCTCTATCCGAGGTGATACTGACTGGTACACCCTAAAATCTGACGATCTGCCTGAGGTACATCTCTGCTAGCTGAGCCGTCGACTGACCAACTCTGAACAGGAGAAAGTGAGCCACCTTCGTGAGCCTGTCTATAATAACCCAAATAGCATCTCTACCGGCCGGGGACCTAGGTAATCCAGTCACGAAATCTATGGTTATATGCTCCCACTTCCATTCTGGAATCGGCAAGGGCTGAAGAAGTCCAGCTGGCCTCTGATGTTCAGCTTTAACTTGTTGGCAAACCAAACACCGAGAGACAAATCGGGCTATCTCCCTCTTTATGCCATTCTACCAAAAGTGCTGACGGATATCTTGGTACATCTTCGTACCGCCCGGATGAACGAAATACTGAGAACTGTGAGCCTCTGCCATGATTTTCTGTCTGATATCACCACTGGGTACACAAAGACACCTCCCATGTCGAAGTGTACTGTCTACATGGATGCATAACTCTGGTCTTCGTCTTGCCTCACACTCTGCTCTGAGCCGCTGGAGCTTGGAATCTGCTGACTGCGTCATCTGGATCCTCTCGACTATAGTGGACTGAACTTCCATACTGGCCATCAATGCCACACTGGTAGGAAGGACAACTTCAATACCCATCTTCTGAAGATCTGCTAACAATTCTGGCTATGCTGTAAGAAAATAAACTCCGGCTCTCCTGCTCAATGCATCTGCTACTATATTGGCCTTCCCAGGATGATACTGCAGGTTGACATTATAATCCACAAGTAGCTCTAGCCACCTTCTCTGACGCATGTTAAGATCCTTCTGAGTGAACACATACTTCAGGCTCTTATGGTCGGTGAAAAGCTCTACCCTATCTCCGTACAAGTAGTGTCTCTACAACTTAAGTGCAAACACTACTGCTGCCAGCTCCAAGTCATAGGTTGGGTAATTTCTCTTATGATCACGAAGTTGGCGTGATGCATAAGCTATTACCTTCCCATGCTACATCAGAACACATCCTAAACCTCTGCCCGAAGCATCACAATACACTGAGAATCCCCCGGTTCTATCTGGAAGCGTGAGAATGGGAGCCGTCATCAAGCCTCGCTTCAACTTCTTAAAAGAATCCTGACATTCTGCTGTCCAACCAAACTGCACCTCCTTGCGGATCAACTTGGTTAATGGCGCTGAAATCCGAGCAAAGTCTGAAATAAACCGTCGGTAGTAGCCAGCCAAGCCAAGATACGAATTTCTGTAACTGTGCTAGGTATTGGCCATGTCTCAATAGCCACGATCTTCTGGGTATCTACTTCTACTTCTCCTTTGGTGATGATATGACCCAAGTACGAAATGCAATCGAGCCAGAACTCGCATTTACTGAACTTGGCATACAACTGGTACTCTCTGAGAATCTGGAGGACAACTCTGAAATGCTGCTCATGCTCCGCTTCACTCTTGCTGTAGACCAGGATGTCGTCTATGAACATAATCACAAACTGATCCAAATAAGGCATGAAGATGCGATTCATGAAGTCCATGAATACAGCCGGCACATTGGTTGTTCCAAATGGCATAACAAGGAACTCCCAATGCCCATATCTAGATCTGAAAGCTGTCTTCGGGATGTCCTGCTCTCTGACTCTGATCTGATGATATTCTAACCGCAAGTCGATCTTTGAGAATACTGCTGCCCCCTTGAGTTGATCTAACAAGTCATCTATCCTCGGGAGAGGGTATCTGTTCTTGATTGTCACTGAGTTCAAGGTATGATAATCTACACATAACCTGGATGTACCATCCTTCTTTTTCACAAGAAGTATCGGGGCTCCCCAAGGCGATCCACTAGCACGAATGAATTCCTTGGTTCTAAGTTCTTCAATCATCTTGTACAATATCTCTAACTCTGACGGCGCCATCCTGTAGACTCTCTCTGACACTGGGGCTGTTCCCGGAATCAATTTGATAGTAAACTCAATCTCTCACTCTGGCGGCATCCCTGGAAGCTCTTCTGGGAAAACATCTGGAAACTCCTCGACTATCCAGGGTAACTGTACTACTGCTACTGCATTCCGCAATACTGGAGGAGAAGGTTCAACTTCGCCTTGGAAAAAGGAAAACTCTGGCTCGTCGGGAATGCTAAAAACAACCTTACCAATGTGGCAGTCTATCCTAGCATACTGGTCCCTCAACCAATCCATCCCTAAGATCACATCATAATCGGCCATCGAGAACTCTATCAACCTAGCGGGAAACTCTCTACCGCTAACTACGATCCGACACGAGAAAAATACTCTATCTACTCCCACAAGTCCGTTACCAGTAAGTATATTGAGCCTTACTGATAATGACTCGGGCTCCAATCCTATCCGTGTCGCAAATTGTACAGACATAAATGAACGCGATGCACCAGAGTTAAATAACACTGAAGCTGGAATGGTGTTAACGAGAATAGTACCTGCAACCACCTCACCTGGTGCTAATCCTTCTTCTCCCATGGTCAAAGCCAGCACTTGACCATGTCCTCTGGGTGCGGGTCCCCTCTGCTGAAAACTTCTCTGCCTGCTCTGGATCAGGGCTTGGGCTTGGACATATTGCTCCGGTCTCTGCTGCTGGAACACCTTGGCCTGCGGCGGCAAGGGCCTCGGCGACGGGTACTGCTGCTGCTGCTGGATTGATACTGGAACTGGTCCCCTAACTGAAGGACTAGAAAAGGTTGATGAAGATGAACTCCCCCTGTTCAGACAGTTCCCAACCCTGTGGTCCGGGGCACCACAAACCAAGCACAATCCCTGTGCTCTGCGATACTCTGATACCACATGCCCTGGCTTCCCACAATGAGTGCAACCCATTGTGGAAGACTGCTTCTGAGGGTACGTTGGGATTGAATGCTGAACCGACGTCACTGAGGCCGTCCGCCTCAGTGCTCCAATGGTCAAAGCCCTAGCTGCGGGGGCTGGTGCTGAAGACTGATTCATCTGGCCATAGGATCGCTTCCGACCCCCGGTCCTATCCACGATCCTCTGGGAGGTATACTCATGCCTCCTGGCTGCCCTCAACACTGCATCAAAAGTCTGATGCTCAAACTGCTCCACTGCCAATAAAATCTCGAGATGGAGCCCCTGCTGGAACCGCTGGGCTTTATCGAACTCGGTCGCTACCAAGGTGGGAGCAAACCGATTAAGTCTCGAAAACTCGGTCACATATCCCTCGAACGTCCTGCCCATCTGCTTCAGATTGGTAAACCTCGTCTGTAGATCGTACCGAACTACAGCATCGAAGTACTTGGTCTGGAATCTCTCACAGAATACTGTCCAGGCGATAGGTGCCAATAATCCAACGGCCTGTGCCGCCTACCAGCTGCGGACAAGATCCAATAACTGCAGGCGCACCACAGCCACCTTTTCGTCTTCTGGAGTCCTGACTGCTTATAGAATCACCTCTGTGTCCTGAAGCCATGCATCAGCAGCAATAGCATCTTCGCTACGATCGAAAAAGGGAGGGTTCAAGCGCTTGAAGCTGTTGGCCGCGCTGTTACCCTGATGACCACCTCTGGTCAGAGCATCTTGTACTGCCAGGTGCAAGGCATCTCTTCGACGATCTTGAGAAGCTAACAATATCCTGATGAGACCCACCAAGGTGCCATCATCAGGCCCTGCAGGCTGGACGGGCTGAACGGGTGGCTCTTGACCCCCAGAAGGCATGACTCTGGAGGCTACTCCTGAATGCTGAGCATGATCTTCGGGTTGCTACTGGTCCACGGGAGGTGCTCCGCCTTGCTGATCGATAGGACCAGGAACAATGCCACTGAAAAAGACGACATAGGGAACAATAAGGAAGGACCAGGACAGATCAAAGATACAAGCATGTGATCAGGTCAAGAATTCAAGGATTAAGAGGATACGAGCAGAGATCTAGGACGAGTACTGATTAAGACATCTATTCGGTAAACCCTCACATATCTTGATTTACAAGACCTGCATGGGCCACCACTTAAACCATGTAACACCCCAGAACCAAAATACTGGAGAGCGGGGGCGTACATAGCCAGCTACGTATATTGAAGTGCAACTCACCTCGCTATACGGTCACGGCTGTCTAGATACATGAGGGTTTAACTACAAGCCATCAGTCTCCTATGGTCATGAACAAGCCTATTGTCTCAATCTCAAGCAAGCAACAATAGTTACAAGATGTTAGAACACCAAATATACAATAGTAAGGCATCCCATACATTACATATTCGGATGATCATGAAGCTAGTCGTACAAAATGTCAAGACTAGCAAGAGTTTCAGTCATACATGATTAACCCTAGGATTTGTCAATCATGTTATAGCCCATAGACAGACAGTAAATAAAGGTACAATACGAGCTAACACGTGCTCGCCGGCTAAACGCCTCAAAAGAATATTTTTACAATGAAGTAGAAGAACAAAAGGAACCCACTCGTTGCCAGGGTTACGCTTGGTGGTCACCATCTGGCTGGAAGGTAGGTAGATCCTCTGGAGCTGCTCCGATATTTGGTCATACAAAACCAGCTGGGTCAGACCCCAGAAAGAGCAAGTGCCATAAAGGAGGCTTCACTTAGGAACTAAAACCAGCATGTAATAAGAGAATATTAAGGATAATTATAAAAGAATATTAAGGATAATTATAAAAGAAACTGATAATAATAGAGACAACAACAAAAAATTGAGTACGAGGAAACCATTCAAGTAGCCAGGTCACAACCCTTAAACCAAACAAAGACCGGGGTTGCAACCCTTCACCTGAATAGAAACTCGTCTCAAATACTGTTGGTAAAGTAAAACATGATGAGCTTGACATAGGGTGCAATAAGACAATAAACGAAGAGAGGACACAGAACTGCTCCGGGAGTCAGGTTACAACCCTTAAACCAAACAAGGACCGGGATTATAACCCTTCGCCTAAACAGAACCTTATCCCTGATCTTTATTATTAAGTAGGCATAAATAATCAGGATGATATATGATAAGATAACCATGGAACTATTCAGATAACCAAGTTACAACCCTTAAACCAAACATGGACCGGGGTTGTAACTCTTCATCTGAACGAAACTTAGTTTTTCATCATTTATCGATAAGTAAAGCACAAGAAACCAGGTCATGTTACAATTTTGTACATGATCAGGATAAGACTAAGCTGGGCTAGACTCCATCCAATCAATCACGGCCAAGCAATGAGTACGGCTTGATACTTTAACTAACTAGGGTTATCACAGGCCTAGTTACTAGCAAGATGCAATGAGATTATTCCAATAGCCACAAGCCCTGCAGACCATCCAGGTTATCCAGATCGAATATCCATTCATGAAGGGGGCAATACTCGACAGTTTGCTGGAAATATGTCCTACTCATCGGCAGGCTACAAGTCTACTTGAACATCCAGATAACGGGATTGCCTGTAGCTGGGAAATCTCTTAATGACTACTGAATTATTCTAGTTATTAACCTTAGTTAATTTCAATAGGTACCCCTGACCGTGGTACTTAGGGGTCCCCGTCTTAGACATGATGCAAGACAGTACTGGTTCATTGTAGAAACACAATCATCTACGGTGTCCAGGACATCCATTCTTGTCATGTAATGCTAGCCGTCGCAACAGCTTTCTATAGTTACCATCGTGCGTACTTGCCATATCTCGTTATGTCATGTCATGTCAGTTACCTGCCATACCATGCTATGTACAATTATTAGCCCGGTCATATCAATCAATCTGTGATTTGCTAAGTCATGGAAAGTGCAAGAACATAAAAGTCAACCGGGTACGCAAAGGGGCTCAAGACTCTACGCGAGTGAGCCTCTACGCTAGGCCAAGGGCCTCAAGCGTAAAGCGGCTCTATGCTAACAAAAGCAAGGAAAAGATAGCTCTACGCAAGCAAAGATGCATGGGTGGGGTTCTACGCTAGCGGGGTTATACGCAAGCGAAATTATACGCGCGTAAGAATTTACGCGAGTAGAATTCTACGCGCGCAACACCCGAGTGAAACTCTACGCATACGAGAGTCTACTCGAGCCAAAGTCTACGCGAGTATGACTCTACGCGAGCAGGAGGGTCCCGGCATAGAGTTCGAATGGACTCGGCATAGAGTTCGAATGCGCTAGCACGCAATTACGTGTGCGTAAAAGGGGCACTACGCAGGCACGTTAAGACGTGTGCGTAAAAGGCTGAATAATACGCTAGCACGCAATATATGGGCGTAAAAGGGCTAAATACTACGCTAACACGTTAGAATGTGTGCGTAAAACTTCGTCTTCTTCCCATGGCCAAGATAAGCATGCGTAAAAGCTCAGGAACTCGAGAAACTCCATCTCGGCCAAGACTTGGTGAAATTCGGCCATCTCAAAACCAAACTTGCGTAAAATTAGGAGGCCTACTACATGGAACTCTTAGTTTTCGAAAACAAGCCAGTTTAGAAGATCAAAACCAAGAGGATCAAAATACTAAAAAACTTTGATCTACATGAAATGAGCCATGGAATTCGAAAATGCTAAGTACTAAAGTGACTTAGGATCTTGTGGAGAAGAAAATGGAACAATAAAACTTGAGTTCCTCCATGAAGCAAGTTGCACTTGCCTAAACCTCCTGTTAGGTGGAAGAGAGTAATGGTGAGTAAGAAGAAGAGTTAATAAAAAGTAAATGAGGAGAGAGAGAGAGAGAGAGAGAGAGAGAGAGAGAGAGAGTGGGCGGCTAATAAAGGAAGGAAGGGGTGGTAGGTGGGGGTTGGTCCATATGAAAAACCAAGCCAAGCCGAACCATGTAAACCTAACCGAACCAAGCAATGAGATACTAGATAAATCATGCAGTGAGACATGCAATATACGCATACGTATACCAAATACGTAATACGAACCACGGTCGTTACAGTATCCATTGTGGACAAGATGGAGACACGTGGCAGGCAGCCTGGGGTGTAGCCCTATCCTAGGCGAACCCCCAGACATGAGCACGGGTTCTAGTTCGCATCGTGTCGTGTCCACGAATGCTGTGAACGCGTGCACGACGCTGTCAGTACACAATTTCAGTGTCCGTGTATATGGAGTGATTTGGACACGTTGCATCCAATTTGTGGGCACTGGACACACTCCCAACACCTTCTCACATGACACAATGATTACCAACCTTTCTAATTAATTATCAGTTGTTATTTTGATTTCGAAATTAGGAATTCCTTAAATTTTTGATACCTAGGTTGAACTCAATTTCCTGAGATTTTGATGAATGTATTAGATTGTTTTGGTTGATTCATTTTGCTATTTGGTTCACAAATACATATCTGGGAATTAGCCTACATGCTAGGGTTTATAATGGCATAGGAAATTAGTTTTCGAATTTGCATTTTGGGACTGATTTTACACACTATTTTTCCTGTTTCCTGAGAACACTTTGGACACATATATTCACACTGTTTTCTAAAATTTGAGATAATATTCTCAGTTACCTATATATTCTATCGAATCTGAAAGTATTAATCTGAGTTTAAGTTGCAAAATAGGATGCGTGGGTGTATTGATGATTGAGTTTTCAATTTCAGTTGGGCTATCAACTTGTAGGCTGTTTTGTATACAATGTCAACCTGGGAATATATTACACACATTCATATTGTGTTCTCCACACACTTTTGCACTGAAATCCTGAACTATTAATGTGTAAACTGAAATCGGTTTTCCTGAGTTTTAATACACTAATTTGTACACTGTCTTCCCTTTCACACACACACGTATGTATTTAACTGAGAGCACATTGGTACTGTTTCTCTGAGAACAAATTGTACACTGTTTTCACCTATATTCATATCTGGACACACACTGCTATTTTTATACACACACACACATATCACATATACACACACATATATGTATACATGTCACCTTCATTGCCCTTCTTTCCCTTCCTCCTTTCTAATATATGAATATACATGTAATCTTTATATAACTTTATGCATATAGATACATGTGTATGGATGTAATATATATAATGTATTGATTTTCATATAGGATATCTACTTGGTCTTGATATTTGGTTTTGGATTAGGATTCATGAGTTTAGCTTAATTAGGATTTGATTTTGGGTATAAATGTATGCAAGTAAGCATGTATGATATGTAATGTAGGTAATCCATGTATGTATGCATCTAGGATAGGTATGCATGAATAATGTAGTATGTAAATATATAGCTTCCCTATATGTAATATATATATATTACCATCTAGGCAATTACCTATATGTGTGTACCTATCTATATATAATGAATGTATGCATATATCTACTTATAAATATGATTGCCTGGTTTGGTTTTGGCTTATGTTGAGTGCTAGTCTAGGCTTGGTTAGGCCTAGTGAGACTTGTTAGACTTGTTGGGCTAGGACTTGACCTAGTTTGACTGTATAGTTGACCAGAGTTGACCAAGAGTTGACTTTAGTCTAGTTTGAACTAGACAGCATGCAGATGCATTGTACATTTCATCTATCATCCCCTGTATATGTCTTGACTTGTGTTGCTCTAAATAGGAGTCAGATACCTCATCTCGGGCAGTATATTCTCACATATATTCAGATACCAGGCGAGTACATTCTCTGATCATTTTATAACTTGCTTAGTATTATATTTCTGCTCTAGATTACTTTATTTGATGTTGTCATGATATTATCACGGATTGGTACTATATGGATCCCTACATTGAGATGTTATCCCCTTCGGGAGCATCGGATATTTTATGTCATGTGTTTCATGTACATCATGTATTCATCGCTCTCATGTTATTCATGTTTCTCATGTGCTTCATGTACGTTCATGTACGCTCGTGTACTCTTATGTGCTCTCATGTTCGGTCACATTTCTCATGTATATCATTTATAACCTATACTTCATGTGTACCCTTCATGGGCCTTCATGTGGAATTCATGTACACTCAGTTCTGAGCCCTCATGTACACCCATCTATGGGCTTTCATGTAAAAATCATGTATGTAATATAACTTGTCTGGATCCTTGTATATTGAATGGGGTATGGAAGAGTATAAATAGTCATGTGAACAATTCCAAAGTAGTATAACCATGTGAGCCTCTTTAGTATATTTATGTGCAAATCTATCCGTTCACATGTCGGCTTTGTACTCTACATCACTAGTCACTGATAGTTCTCTACTTATAGTAGATATTTCCATTACAGTTCTCTTTATTTACATCATGTACATTCTTTCAGTTTTTATGTATCGTACGTTTTTGCACGTTTATATTTCCTAACCTGCTATGATCTGTGTGAGATGTATTGTGCTCGCTCCCGTCCTGACTGGACCTGTTAAAAATTTTATAGAGGATGATGAGGAACCCTGCACCCCTTACTATGGAGCTTGCCTAGATGACACTCGCGACCTAGACCCCTGGGGAGGTTCAGGCAGCTGCTGAGGATGATATTCATGCATAGTATAGATAGTCTAGACTGTTCTTTTTTTTCTTCATGTTAGTTGTTGTCTTTGATTTCATTATAGAGATGTTGAGACTTGTGTTTGTTAACTTTGATTTATGTTACTTCTGTTTGCACCTCAGTTTTGAGGATTTCCTTACCTATTCCATCGTGCTATATTCTACCTTTAGATTGTGATTGAGTTGTACCTTCAGTGACTTGGCCTCCAGTTGGAGAGCATTTTATATTGTGTTAGTTATGTTCATGACTTAAAACAAAGTTCTACCGCCGACACTGCGGCGTAGGCTGGGCGCTGTTACGTACTCGTACCCTCACAGTGGGTGCGGGTCATGACAAAACCTAAGTCCAAAATCTAGCACTCGACCAACATGGCCAAGTGCCCTCTTGGTCAACTCCATCTGTTGCTACAGCAGATGAGGCCAAGGCAAGTGCTAAGGCCTTGCCAACAAGGCCTAAACAAGAGGGAGGCTGGATTCCCTACTGTAGGACATACCAAAATGGAGCAACCTACTGCTACAGTAGCCATGCTGCAAATGTATTTGCAGGCAATGCCAATACAGCCACAAGCTCACTGCTCTGAACATTCAGTCCCAAACCAAGGTACCAACTCATCTAATCCTAGACTCCCTACCACTTCTAACACTTAACCACCCACCAAACTAACTTCCATCCAAATCCTAATAGAATAACTAGATATCCTACCATAAACTTCCATTCGAAACCCCCAAGAAACTAACCTTAACCGAAGTTAACCCTCAAGTGGCCTAGATACTCTGATACCTACTAAACCTATTCTCTGATATATAATGAAACCCTAAATCTGGACATTAACTAATATATCACTATATATATCCCCTTCACCTGCTAACTAACTAATCTTAGGATACTAACAAACCCATTTTGGTACTCTACATGAACCCCCAAATCTTAATTACAAGCTATTCTGAAATCCACGCACTCTCTGATGCAAGTACTCTCTAAAACCCAAGGCAAAATGAAGAACAAACTGGAAACATATCAAAACTCAACCCAGGTAAATGTATTAACTCATTTTGAAATCGAATTGAATTATTTGAAAACATTTGAAAATAGTAAACAAATGTATCAGTGTATCTATCAGAAAACATGAAATAATCGAACCAAAAAACAAACGAAAACCAAACCAAAACACTCGTGTCAGGTGGGGGGTATTTCGTGTCGACCCTGGGTTCATGTGTGTGTCCACAAGTGTCATGTATTGTGTCCAAGTCATGTCAAACACGAGTGTCAATACGTGACAAAAATTATGCAAAGGCACAGCCTCGTGCACGCGTGTCGAGTGAGCTAGGGACACGTGTGTCCTACCTAGTGTGTCGTGGTCGTGCACATAGGTAGAGGGGGTCTAGGGCTAGGTCCTAGGGTGCCAGTATCGGGTCAGGATCGTGTCGTTTCCTCACACGAGAGCCGTATCAGTGGATCAAAATTGGGATACACAGTACTGTACAAAATCAGTGCGGGCTTGATAACTTCGAGAATACCCAACCATGTCAGCCAAACTTCATGTGTTTCATATCAGACATTAGGCCCACGTGTCCACAAAGTTTCATCCGTTCTAGTGTCGTGTCGTGTCCTGTGTCGGGCCCGAGCAGCAGGGGACAACACGGGCACCGTGCGGTGTCTCGTGCATGAGGTACGTGTCCATTTTGGACACGAATACAACCCCAAATCGTGCTCAGTCACATATAAAATTAATCCCCATATATAGGGCTTTCCAATTCTGTAATTTGTTTTGAAAAATAAGAACAAACAGTCCACGGTGGCATTTCAACAAACACTTGCACATACACATTGACACGTGTCCGATACGAATACCAAATGGACACGGTTTCTAACCAAACTTGAGGGACAGCTAGGGGACACCTAGATCTAGGCTAATATGCAAAAAAATCAAAATAAAAACATAATTTAGAGGGTTTACCTATAGTGTGTCAAATGGCAAGAAAAGTACCAAATAGAGTGATTCTCCTTGCTAGCCCAAATCTCCAAATTGTCCCAAAACTGAGATTTCTCTCCATGAACATAAAATAGAGTAGGATTAGACTCTAATGCAAGAAACTAGAGTCAAAAAGGAATTAAAATGAATTATTTATGAATTTGGGTAGATGGACAAATACCTTTTCTTTCAAAAAGTTGCAATGATACAAAAGAGAAAAGAACCAAAGGAAGAGAGACTTTATAGGGGGAATCCCTATGTAGCTGGCCATAGTGGCTGAAATTAGGGTTAGGGTTTCACTAGTAGGCTTTGGGCCAAGTTTCAATGTTAAAGGAAATCACTCCTTAAGTCATAGCCCATGAACCTAATCATTTATTCTCCTATATGAAACTTGATTCTAGATGACTTAACTTGCGTTGAATTAAGTTAGACTAGGGTCCCACTATGCTATTCAAGTCACCATAGCTTGAGTCAACATCTAGGTTAGTCTCTTTAGTCACAAATAGTAAAAGTCAAAATTAACAACCATCAATCCAATAATTAATTAAATAATTCCAATAAGTCAAAATAACCAAAATACTCCTAGGCTAAAAATGATAAATAAATATTCCAATCACATGGTTAGGCTCTAGGTCAGACAGTCTCTAGGGTTTCACTAGCAGCACATCAAAATCACAAGTCATGGTTTTTACATAGTTTTAAAATGATTAAAAATCACCAAAAATTATAATGTGATATAAATATCAATAAATGAATAATTATAATTACAAAAGTTCAAAATTACCCTCATTTGGAAAACTGGGTGTTACACTTTTTGACCTCTCATACTTACATGTTAGGGGTTGGCCACCTCATTCTTACCATTCCTTATGAGTAATGCTATTTGTACCTCCAAATTGTCCCTCCAATACATCCCTCCTTATGTGGCAGCTGACGTGCAATGTTAAATAATATTATGTATCATCTGACATTGTCCAATGACATGGCAATTTTTAACCCAAAAATTTAATTATCCAATTTTGTCCATGTTAATTTATTGTTAATATTAATTTAATATTAATATTAATACTAATATTAATTAATATTAATATTAATTAATGTTAATGTTGATTTTAATGTTAATGTTAATATTAATATTATTGTTAATGTTAACGTTAACATTAATTTTAATGTTAATGTTAACATTTAATGTTAATTTTAATTTTAAAGTTTGCCACGTCAGCTGCCACATCAATATGCTACGTCAGCTGCCACGTAAGGAAGGACGGTTTGGAGGTACAATTTGGAGGGACAAATAGCATTATTCATTCCTTATATCTCTTTATTTCATTCTTTCATTCTTTCCATCATTTACTTTCTTTAGTTTTACTTTCTTTCCTATTTACTTTCTTACTTTCTTCTTCCACTCCCAAGCAGAGGCCGGCCATTCTAAGTTATAAATCTCTTCACACCACCCTCTTTCTAGCAAGAATAGCAAGATAAGAACATACACAACTTGGTATTTCTAAACTTAAAAGTAAAGGAAGTCACACACCTTCTTCTATGCTCTTCTTTAAAATTTTCTATCTCATTCTCTTTAGAAAAGAAGATACACATCTTCTCCATATCAAATCCAAAGAGTTTGTAGCCTAGAAAGAGGGAAGCACATATCAACTTCATCATTTTTCAACCTAAAGACACACCCCTTCTTTAATCAAGACAAGTCCTCCTCCTTTTCAATAATTTTGAAAGCTATGTTGTTGTTTAAATTTTAATTCAAAAAAACCATGTTATATAGATATATATATGTGTGTGTGTGTGTGTGTGTGTGTGTGTGTGTTTGCGCGCGCGCGCGCGCGCTCTAGCTTATAAAGCATATTCTAGGCATGTTTGTATTTATATTTTATTATGAATTTTATGGTAGAATACAAGTATATCCATTAGTGTAATCTTAGGACACAAGTTGATATATATTTTAAATTAATTGCAGGACACAAAAATAATTATTGTTGGAGTATGTGCTTACATATGCTTGTTATCCTTGTGATGTATGCTATGAATAAATACTGACATGCTTACTTATGTTTGTCTATGCAAATTAAGACCTAAAAAAGTATGTTAAAATGTACCAGAACGTTAAGTCGTACCGATTTACATAACTAACCATATTACTATTGTAAACCATTTTTGATAGTGTTACAAGGTGACAATTACAAAAATTTGAGATTCTTATACTTATGATTTATAGCGTTGCGCATGACTTAAAAGAATCTAAGATTATTATCAAATGATCAAAATTCAATATCTTGAAATTCAAAACATATCGATTTAAACCAACCTTGTATTTTATTGCTAATTCATTGAATTGGACAATTTATTTTATATCGGTGAAAATTTATTTTTTAGGCATAGTATAGATTTCTGAGGTTTCGTACTTGTACTTGATAAGTATTAGAATTAATTTGTAACGTAGGTTATTTTATTGCGACCAAGGAACGTATTGACACCTATATTAATAGAAGTAGGGATAATCATTAGGCTCGAGGCCCATGGGCGCTCGAAAAGTCCGTCCGGCCCGATGGTCCAAAGTCTGATACAGCCTGGCCATTAGGGTAGCCCGGGTCGATCCATATTAGAATAGGGCAGGCTTGGGCAAAGCATCCGTCCGTCTGATCCCGACCCGAGGCCCTTCCGATACAAGCTAGCCCGCCTGAGCCCAACCCTAAAAGCTCATCTAAGTCCTACCCAAAAAGTCTGATACATTCATAATTATAGGGTACATATTTCAATTTAATTTGTAAGAGCTTAAAACTTACAAGTAATGAAGGTCTAATTACCAATGGTAGTAAGCTTGTGCTCTGATACTTTTTTTTTGCAAATTTGTAGGGTTTTGTTTGAGCATGCCTACTTGTGAGATGTATTGTTGTTCGTGTTGCTTGCATTTTCCAGAATTTATATTGGCATTGGTTCTATGTCAAACGTCATTTATGTGCTTTTGAACATTCAACGTTTTTATTAAGGGTGCCTTGTGAACATTCTGACTAAGCAATCCTAGTTTTTTTTAACATTTAACGTCTTACTTAAGGGTATGCTTGTGAACATATGTAATAGTTAGGCCCGTGAAGGCTCATTTGGACTTTTTCATAGGGCAAGCCCGGTCCGATCCGACTTGGTCCGAAAAGTTCGACCCTTCTGGCGGGCTTGGGTTTCATAGATAATTATTAAGCCTGACTCGGTCCGGCCTAAAAAAAATTTATGGCTAAAAATAACCGGTCCATGTCAGGCCTGAGCCCGTACTTTATAGGCCTAAGCGGTCTGGCCCGGCCCAATGTCGATTCCAAAATAAATGGACTAATACCATACGAATATGTTTAATTACAAATATTCATATATATGTGAAAGTATCATTGGTTCAATTACTATCCTGTAATTAGGTTCCTTTTGAATTCTATATGTTTTCTAATTTACGTGTTTTATTGGTTCGAAAGAACAAGTCTAGCAAGATCAATAGTTATTGTTAAGTAACCAAGGTATAAATAATTTACTTCTTCTTAGTACTTTATGCATTACATGCTAGATTATAACTATGTGTGTTCAGTATGAGTTATTCCACTGAAGGCCTTTAATCACGGGAAAATTCTACGGAGAGTTGCTCCGGATTGTTATATTTATATTGCGTAAAATTGTTTGGAGCTCAAAATACAAAGACACTCACCGAAATTCTATAAATTTTGTCACGTAACAAAATTTCGATGACTAGTAATTTTTGATCTATTAAACCCTGACTTGGTTAGTCATATATCAGTTAGAGACAGACTCTCGATAACCTTGAATATTTTTAGCAGTCAAATCGTCTAAGTTTTGGACTTATAGGACACATATACATGCTGACACGCAAGCGTAACAAATATGTAATCCAATTGTACTTATTTTATTATAGTAGATGGAATATCATGATAAATTGTATCTTCATAGTACGTGATACCTGCTACACGTATTAAGATACATAGCATGTCTTATTTCATTTGCTAGAATATCATGTTGAGTTGTATTCTCGTATTAAGTGATATTTTATACGTAAAGAGATTCATGTGTTATTCGAATGGAAAGAAATTTTCTACTGAATAGTTTTTTTGTATTCACATAATATCTACCATACATGGATCGAGATACTTATCTAAGCCATGAAAGCTCAATTTAATGAGATAAAAGAATTAGAATTTTTGTGTTTGTAAAATAGAGCATTGGGTGGGGAAACAACAAAATAGATCACATTGTAGAAATTATACAATACAAATAACATAAAAACAGACCAGTTCATGATGCCTCATTTACAAGGCCTTGTGAAGACAGGACGTGAGAGCTTAGTTTACTGACCTGACCTGTGTATTTCTTGTATGTGCATATTCCAATTTAAAATTTTATTAGGTATTAAATGATATGTTTCATTCATGCCTCACTACGTGAGGTGCCGAACCCTAAGCATCATGCCATACTGACATAGACTGATCTCGGGTGAATATTATTGCCGAGAAACTAGTCAAGTGTGAGAGATCCAAAGATAGTTTTCTAAATTAAATCATCATATAGAAATATTTTATTATGATTGTGATAGTGACTGTTATGATATTGTTTGGATATAAATAAATTACTAAAATTAATATCACAATAGAGTCTTATTTCGAGTTAGCACTATAATACGTCCTTAAGGTTTGTTTACTTTATCTTCCTACCTGAGAGCAGAATTATAATTTTTTAATCATATAATTTTTTAATTCATTTATTTTATCATTCTTTAATCAAAGACTTGTATGTCTTTGATGATCTAGTACTTTTCCAACGCATAAAAGCATTGTTAAGGAAGAGACGCCACAGTTATATAGCATGGATGAGACCGAGGAGTAATGATATTGATGGTAGAGAAGTAGGTTCTTTTGTGTACCTATATAATCTTTTATATATATTATCATTTAAGAAACCAGACTTTGTTATACATGGATGATTTGATGTTTGTAGATGTGAATACTCTTAGTATGGTTTAACATGATACATACTTTTATCCTAGAACTTTATAGACGACAATCATGGGTACAAATGCCGGTGTATTCATATGGTAGGTAGACTAGGATATTTTTTACGTACTCGAATCACTGTATACTGGGAGCAGGACATGACACAACATGTCGTAGAATATCGGTCTAATCAAACTCATGATACATGGTAGAAGTGGAGTAAAGAATATTGCAAAAACATCTACCATAAAAGACGCAACATGGGTTGTCGGGGCAGTTGTAACCCCATATTCCCAAATTTCTCGAATTTTTCAAATTTCCTATGTTCTAGTTTTTTGAATTATTATTTTTAGATAATTATGGAAATGGAGTGGCGAAGTGTAACTATTTAAGGTAGAGTGGCACCTTTAGTAATTATTTTGAAGTTTATGGTTATAGAAGTGGAATGGCAAATTGGTAAATTACTAGAAGTGGAATAACATTTGGTTTATAGTAGTATGCCATGAATGGATTAGCTAGGTGATTACGGAAACCTTCTAGATTATCCCTAATTAGTTAGGATTAGTTTTAATTATCCCCAAAATATATTTCGTAGAATCTAGCATATTTTTAGGAAATATTCTTGGAATATTCTTTTTCTAGATTAGTCTTTATCATCCTATAAATAGCCCTAATGATCATTAGCACTAATCATTCCTAATTATTTTCCTAAACATGATAACTATGCCTTGTCGTGTTGACATTCCATTTTCATATTTTATTGATTCTCCTCTCGGGTCTGACAAGACACGATCCCAAAGCACATCCACACAACCATTCCTCGTGCCCCTGGGTTCGACCCCAAGGACATGGACATACCATATATTTTTCGATACCACAATTCCATTTCTAGATTCTGTGTCCCTATGTCCACAAGACACAGACACATCATGTTCAACCCAAACCTAACCATAAACCTATACCTGGTCGTGTCCGACCATCCTCGCCGTCAACCTTGATCTAGAGTTCCGGCTGACAATGCTACCATGTCCTTGGTCGAGCACCACCGCCACCTCCTCGAAGAACCACCGCCGACAGATTTTCGAGCCACTGCCTCCTCTTTCTTTCTAGCGGTGACCAGACCCGAGTGCTGCCGCTGCCTCTGCTCCGTCTCTGGACATGCCACCACCCTCATCATCATCTACCACTGCCATCATCATCATCCGCCTCGCCAGATCTAGGAGTTTGCAACGACTTAGCTTTCTCCAGCCGCCACTCGACGTCAAAGATTGCAAGAACACCCTAGCCGCTTGCCCCGATGACTCCACCTCCTCGGAGCGCCGCCCTCGAAGTCCAGCACCACCGACTCAGATCCGACATCTACTCCCCTATCATGACCTACACCCGCTTTTCGGACGCGAGCACGTGAGCAAGCCAGCTACGTATCAAGCAGACTCCAGCCCCTCTCGAATACGTAAACGCTGTCAAGGCTATGGTATACTGCCAAATCATGGCAAACAAATCTATATCTCAAATCCACAATAAGTGTACAAAATATGAATGAACACTATGGGTCGTAGTCTGCAGCCCACTAGCATAAATGTCCGATAAGACTCTAAGGAAAATAACAAGAGTCTACAACTGAAACAGAAAACAAGATATCTCATGATAAGGAATGAAAAGCACGAGTGGATAATAAACACAATAAAAATACCTGAATCCCGCAAGTGTATCATCACATCTGCCATCCAGAACTACTAGCTAACTCCATGCAACCGCTAAACCTAAAGAGATCATCAGATCCTCAAGGGACATAGCAAGATACATAAAAACATGCCTATCTAGCAGTTTATCATGCAATAAAGAAAATACATAAACTAAACGGGAAAAGACCAATCAATACGAAAATACGACTATACACGACTGGAAGAACCACTACGCATAATCGAACTGCTGGAGAAGAACAAGAGAATCACTATATCACGATGTCAACGGATAGCCAATCGAATACTCAAACCCTCGCCCTAGTGTGGACTCACAGGTTTGAACAACTACTAACCCTCGCCCCTAGTGTGGACTCGCAGGCTAGAATCACCCTCGCCCCTAATGTGGACTCGCAGGTGTGGATCAATAACTACTAACCCTTGCCCCTAATGTGGACTCGCAGGTTAGCTTCAAATACTACTAACCCTCGTCCCTAGTGTGGACTCGCAGGTTAGATTCATGAAATCACCCTCGCCCCTAGTGTGGACTCGTAGGTGCGGACAGATATCTACTAACCCTCGCCCCTTGTGTGGACTCGCAGGTTAGCTTCACGAAATCAAGATACAGATAGCTACTAACTCTCGCCCCTAATGTAGACTCACAGTTTAGCTTCAAGAATTTAAGGTACAGCAGTTTTGTTATGACTTATTCATCCTATGATACGATGTAACTCAATCCAAGTACAGGTGATGATACGACACGACCCAATCAAGATACACGAGAAAATCAATCCAATATAAACTATAAACAAGGACGATATATATATATATATATATATATATGTATATATATATATATATATCTCCAATATGAACTACAGAGCTACTATAAACAAGGACTAATATATATATATTAGCATGCACGACGTACAATCACATGTCAATAATCCACTAGTAAAACTATGTAATAACAGAAATATGCATGTAAATAAACTGTAGAGGGAGACAAGGCATCTTGCGTGGAAGTTGCACGCAGATCCACCAAAATAGTCAACTGCCAAGCCATAAAGTCTAAGTCATCACAACTGTCTCTGAAAGCTGAAAAAAATATTACCAACATTCTCAGAATAGTTAAATTAGCTAGGATTTCCTGCCCTTAAGTCTAATTCTGGACACAGGGACAAAATGATAATTTTGGACCAAAACGATGTCCGTCGTTGGACCCGCTTTCCATCGAAAAATGTACTAGAGTTAATGGTCTCTAAATTTGTCAAACTATATATCTACAAATTTATTTTGATGATACAAACCCAACGGTATATCCAATTTTGGATTTTGGTGTGTCGGGCACAAAATTGTCCGTTGAATCGGATCGTAGGGCCCGCAAAACGGCGATCTGATCAACAGTCTTAGAATCGGACCAAACTTGGCATACAGGATCAAAAAATTATACGGCCCTGTTGGTGCAAGTTTCGTCTCGATCTGACGAACGTGAACAAAGTAATTGAAAAATTTGCACATAGGCCGATACGGTGAATTTCGACGAATACGTATCAAATTCGTCGCGCACACGCGACCAATTTGAATTCCGTCAAAGCCCACACGTCCACGAAGCCGATACGCACCTTTTGTTGCTTTCGGTTCGCGACCACGTCGCCCGGATTGGCAGGACGCACGTCGTATCGGAGGTTTTTATTGATTTTTACTATTTTAGAAAAAGGATTTTTGGTCAACTTTAATCCTAATTTAAACAGAATACAGTAGACAAATAAATAAACAAACTAATTACTGTGTTTTGATCACGGTAAGGTTGTCTATAAATCCCTTCAAGTGGATTTACGAAACTGTCGAAGGTTTTGCCGAAAACTGCCTTCCAAAACTAGTTCTTGGAATCGAATTTCTGTTCGGTTCGGAACAATTTTCCGCCAAGTTGGCGCCGATTTTCTGGGTAATCTAGCGTGTAACATATATATATATAACCGGGTCACTTAATAGTTTGGTTCGGGTCAAGTCTGGACTAGTTTGGTACAACCGGGTCACTTAAACGTCAAATAATAATAATAATCAATAATTAAACTATTTATAATGGTCATGTCACAACTTGGCCTGGTTTTCCTAGTTAGGACACACTTATGGCTGGGTCATCCTTGGCATGGCTAATACACTAGTCAAGGCACGCCACTGCACTATCCGTGCCATGATTCCTAGTCGTCTGGTACTTTAAAACTTAACCATGGCTAAAATCGTCTACCGTAATAATTAACTAAACAATTATTTATAAAATTCTAAAAATTACCATTTAAATCAAATAAATAATGAAAAAAATATTTTTAAAAATTTTCGAGAAGGGGAGCTACAAATCTACCCACCTAAAAAATAATTTCGTCCTCGAAATTCTAATTCATAATTATTCCTTAAAATTCAAAGTCTACTATTACCTTAATCTCCTCAATTTAATTCCTCAAAATATTTTATGACCTTCTCTAGTCATTTTATAACTCCGAATACTTGAGGACTTCTACCCACCTTTGGTCACACTACTCTTCAAAATACGGTCACTAAAATCTTACAATCTTCTAACAAATTGGTAACTATTCTACCAATCAGATATCTAGTGCACATGGAATCTATAATCCCTCATATCTACAAACAACGAAATATTCAATAGTCAAGTAATATTATACTATACTTAAGAACTTCTAATAAATCCTAGACAACACGATCGTTCGTCACCTCGAAATAAACGGTACGAGAATCAATGGTACGGAAAGCAAGAAAGTGTAATCGAAAGCAATTATGGAGTTTTCAAGGACAGAGAGAATTTCTTGGAGAATTTTCAAGGCAGTATGGATTGAGATTTCTAAGATTTAGTCATAGTCGTAGGCTCGTATCAGTACAGTTACGTAACCGATACGATATGCTTTGACCTGCTTGGGCCACCAAAAAACTTGTCACGACCCGCACCCGCTTTTCGGACGCGAGCACGTGAGCAAGCCAGCTACGTATCAAGCGGACTCCAGCCCCTCTCGAATACGTAAACGCTGTCAAGGCTATAGTATACTACCAAATCATGGCAAACAAATCTATATCTCAAATCCACAATAAGTGTACGAAACATGAATGAACACTATGGGTCGGGGTCTGCAGCCCACTAGCATAAATATCCGATAAGACTCTAAGGAAAATAACAAGAGTCTACAACTGAAACAAGAAACATGATATCTCATGATAAGGAATGAAAAGCACGAGCGAATAATAAACGCAATAATAATACTTGAATTCCGCAAGTGTATCATCACGTCTGCCATCCAGAACTACTAGCTAACTCCATGCAACCGCTAAACCTGAAGAGATCATCAGGTCCTCAGGGGACATAGCAAGATACATAAAAAATACCTATCTAGCAGTTTATCATGCAATAAAAAATATAGGAACTAAACGGGAAAAGACCAATCAATAAAAAACACAACTATACACGACTGGGAGAACCACTACGCATAACCGAACTGCAGGAGAAGAACAAGAGAATCACGATATCACGATGTCAATGGATAGCCAATCGAATACTCAAACCCTCGTCCCTAGTGTGGACTCGCAGGTTTGAACAACTACTAACCCTCGCCCCTAGTGTGGACTCGCAGGCTAGCATCACCCTCGCCCCTAATGTGGACTCGCAGGTGTGGATCAATAACTACTAACCCTCGCCCCTAATGTGGACTCGCAGGTTAGTTTCAAATACTACTAACCCTCGCCCCTAGTGTGGACTCGCAGGTTAGCTTCACGAAATTGCCCTCGCCTCTAGTGAGGACTCGCAGGTGGGGATAGATATCTACAAACCCTCGCCCCTTGTGTGGACTCGCAGGTTAGCTTCACGAAATCAAGATACAGATAGCTACTAATCCTCGCCCCTAATGTGGACTCGCAGGTTAGCTTCAAGAATTCAAGGTACATCAGTTCCGTTATGACTTATTCATCCCATGACACGATACGACTCAATCCAAGTACATGTGATGACACGACACGACCCAATCAAGATACACGAGAGAATCAATCCAATATGAACTACGAAATTAACTATAAACAAGGACGATATATATATATATATATATATATATATATATATATATATATATATATATATATATATATATATATATATCCAGTATGAACTACAGAGCTATTATAAACAAGGACTAATATATATATATATATTAGCATGCATGACGTACAATCACATGTCAATAATCCACTAGTAAAACTATGTAATAACAGAAATATGCATGTAAATAAACTGTAGAGGGCGGCAAGGTATCTTGTTTGGAGGTTGCACGCAGATCCAACAAAAATAGTCAACTACCAGGCCATAAATTCCAAGTCATCACAACTGTCTCCGAAAGCTGAAACAGACATTGCCAACATTCTCAGAATAGTCAAATTAGCAAGGATTGCCTGTCCTTAAGTCCAATTCTGGACACAGGGGCAAAACGGTAATTTCGGGCCAAAATGATGTCAGTCGTTGGACCTGCTTTACACCGAAAAATGTGCCAGAGTCAATAGTCTCTAAAGTCGTGAAACTACATATCGATGGATTCATTTTGATGATACGAACCCAACGGTATGTCCAATTGTGAATTTCGGTGTGCCGTGCACAAAATCGTCCATTGAATCAAATCGTGGGGCCCACGAAACGGCGATCCGATCAACTGTCTCAGAATCGGACAAACTTGGCATACAGGACCAGAAAAATGATACGGTCCTGTTGGTGCAAGTTTCGTCTCGATCTGATGAACGTGCACAAAGTAATTAGAAAATTTGCATAAAGCCCGATACGGTGAATTTCGACGGATACGCATCAAATTCGTTGCGCACACGCTACCTATTTGAATTCCGTCAAAGCACACACGTCCATAAAGTTGATACATACCTTTTGATGCTTTCGGTTCGCGATCACGTTGCCCGGATTGGCGGGATGCACGTCATATCGGAGGTTTTTATTAATTTTTACTATTTTAGAAAAAAGGTTTTTGGTCAACTTTAATCCTGATTTAAACAGAATACAATAGACAAATAAATAAACTAATTACTGTGTTTTGATCATGGTAAGGTTCTCTATAAATCCTTTCAAGTGGATTTATGAAACTGTCAAAGGTTTTGCCGAAAACTGCCTTCCAAAACTAGTTCTTGGAATCGAATTTCTGTTCGGTTCGGAACAGTTTTCCGCCAAGTTGGCACAGATTTTTTGGGTAATCTAGCGTGTAACCTTTAAAAGCGATTGAAGGGATTTAAAGGGGGTTGGGTTGTGTTCGAACCTGTATAAGTGGATCGAAAATTCGTACAACGACGAGGGAGAAAGATCGTTGTGAAACTGACTCGAAGCTACTGCAATTGTCGCGTCCCTTCCGTACATGTACGCGCACGGCCATCTGCGACCGGCTGACGGTGGCCCAGGGCGGCGCTGCGGTGGCGCGCGGCCGCCTGGTGGTCGGGGGTGGTCGTCGTGTGAAGAGTTTTGGGTTTTGATGCTCCCTTCTCTCGACAATATATACATACGTATATATATATATATATATATATATATATATATATATATATATATATATATATATATATATATTTCTGCGCTCAAAACAGAACAGGGGTCGGGCTGGTTTGGAAAAATTAAGGCTCGGGCATGGGGGTGCTGGCCTGGGCTGGGTCAGCCTAGCTTGGGTTGGGCTGGCCTGGCTTTTGGCTTGGGGTTTTATTTTATTCAATAGTGTGTATATATATATATATATATATATATATATATATATATATATATATATATATATATATATATACATTTCCAAAAAAAAATGAGGGGCCATGCTAAGAATGTGGAGAGCCGGCCCCCACCCCCGTTCTTCTTCCTCGGGTGGTGGGCGGGGCCGGTCCTCGTCCCCGGCAGCCTGGCCGGTTGGCGGTGGAGCCCCCCCTCCATTTCGGTGGCTTCCCCCCTTCCCGCCACCCTCAGGGCCGCCAGGATCCCTCCTCCGCGCCCCTTGCCTGGCTGATCGTCGCCGCCAGCCCGATGTGCAGCCGCCATAGACGCATTCGTCGTCCCCGGCGATCTCGGCGACGGCGATATCCGCCCGCTCCCTGCGTCCCCCCAGGACCCTCCCCGGACCCCCTCCATCCTCGGGCCCCCCTGGCTCGCCCTCCGCTGCAGCCCAGGTCACCCCGCTTTCTTCTCCTCCCATTCCGGCGTGCCCCCCTCGTGCCGCCACCCCCGCGGTGGTTCCCCCTCTCGCCGCCCCTATTCCTGCGGCGCCCCCGGTTCCCTTGGCCGCCCCCTTGCGGTGGTTGCCCGCGCCCTCGGTCGGCCTCGCCCCGTGCCTTTCAGCCCCCGCTCCTCCTCCGGGCCTCTCCCCGGCGCCGGTGGGGTCCTCGTCTCAGTGCAGCGAGTCCATCTTCTGGGCCCACGTGGCCGCTCGGCGGCCACCAATGGAGGGCGGTCAGACCCTGTCGACGTCTCCCCCTTCCGTCGTTGAGCTATCGTCCTACGACGGTCTCTCCGTCGCTGCCACTTCTCCCGCGTGCTCCGTCCTCCCCGCGTGGACGGCTCCTCCGCCTCCATACGATCTCAGGAGCTTCCGGCGAGCGCTGGAGG